>CM052541.1:136895316-136933476 GCA_028533065.1 Trachops cirrhosus | reverse complement strand
AATTTGCAACCAAATTCAACCAATTCTGTGAGCATCCTGATCACCAGTGCTTTGAACTGCGCATCTGGTAGGTGAGCTATCTCTTCATCACTTAGTTGTATTTTTTCTGGAGCTTTGATCTGTTCTTTCATTTGGGCTGTTTTTTTCATCTTGACACTCCTGTTACATAGTGAGGGGTGGAACCTTAGGTGTTCGCCTGGGCAGGTCAACCCAGTTGCCTGGTGGTGACGCTGTATGTGGGGGCGGGGTCCAAGAGGGAACAATGGCACTTGCTCCACTCTCTGCTGGATGTCAGTCCCTTTTGCCGCTTCCTCCAAGCAAATTGGGCCCTTCTGGTGCTGATTCCTGGTGGGTAGGCCTGTGTACATTCTAGAACCCTGTGGGTCTCTTCAACGAACTCTCCTGTGAGGCTGGGAGTCTCTCCCAGCACCTCAACCCCCATAGGTGTTTTCAATCGGTGTTTTGAGGCTTTATTTCCCTGCACTGGGACCCTGGGTTGCACCGTCTGTCTCGCTCCGCAGTTTCACCTGGTTTATCTGCGCACGAATGTGGGACCGCCTGGTCTGTCAGCACCCTCCACAATCCACCACCTCGCTGAGTCCACCCGCTGCCGCCTTGAGCACCTGGGGTCTGCCAGCCGTCGCTTTTTTTGCTGCAACCCCTCTCTGCCCAGGGGCCCGACTCCGCCCTTCCTACCAGTCTGGATGAATGTGTAACTCCTTGGTTGTCAGACTTTCATACAGTTCAATTTTCTGTCAGTACTGATTGTTTTTTTTGTTTCTAAATGTTTGTTGTCCTTATTTTGGTTGATCAAGGAGGCACAGTGTGTCTACCTCCATCTCGGCTGGAAGTACCAGAAAGAATATTTTTGTAAAGGATAATCAAGAACTTCAAAAAGAATGTTCTTTTTGAACATTGAGAGACTCTCAATGAGAGATTTGTTCTTTAGACTTAAAATATATAACAAATATATTTATTTATTTTAATTAGGACATTAATTAGGTCAATAGTATGTATGGAGTCCAGAAATAATCTCAAATACATTTGAAATTTAATTTACATTTAAAAAGTCATCTCAGATTAATGTAGTAAAACTGAATTGTTCAATAAATGTTTCTGGGAAGATTATAGCTGTCTGGAAAAAAATAAACTTTATTGAGAGTTCAAGATAAATTATAAGTGTATCAAAGACTTAATTAAGTTGATCCACTTTCTGCATGTATGTTATGTTTCCATTTTTTAAAGATTACCTCAAAGGGGGAAATCTTTTTTATGGTTGTATTTGTTTCCTAGGGCTGCTGTAACAAAGTACCACAAATTGGGTGGCTTCAAAGACAGAAAGTTATTGTCTCACAGTTCTGGAACATGTAGGGAAGAACCCTTCCTTACCTGCTTCTAGCTTCTGGTGGTGGCCATTGATCCTGGCATTCCTTGGCTTATAGATGCATCACTCTCATCTCTGCCTCCATCTTCACATGTTCTTGTTCTGTCTCTTCTGTCTTACATGGAGTTCCTTTTATAAAACACCAGTTATATTGGATTAGGGGCCCACCCAGTGCCAGTATGACCTCATCTTAATTAATACATCTGCATTGACCCTATTTCCAAATAATGTCACATTCTAAGGTACCAGAGGTTAGGGCTTCACCTTCTCTTTGGAGGTAGGTGAGGCTGGGGGCAACATAATTAATCCATAACAAGGGTTAATGAAGAATTTTTAAAGGGGTTTGGAGTTGCTATAGAAGAATGTTTTAATCCCATTTTAGTGACTGGTTTGTAGAGTGTGCCATTGTTCAGCTCTTGCAGAGAGAAGCAACCCAATGCTGTGTCTACCAAGGGTATCATCGTCTTGGCAGTCATGTAGCTGCTGGAAAATAAGGGCCTAATCCACTGACTGCCCATAGTGAGATGAAAAGAAAATACATGAGAAGCCTTCTGGCTCCTTTGGTAGCCTCCTTCGAGATTGTACAGTTCTATAAAACTGGGGGCTGGTCTTTACGGGTAGGGTTAGTGCAATAAGACCATTCACCTTCCTCGTAGAGCCATGGTGTTGGTCTGAAGAGGGGCTTTTTTTGAAAGCATCCTCGTTACTCAGATTTATTCCAAGAATCCTGTAGAGCCCTCATTTTCCACTGAGCATGGGGATGGGTTTTATTTTTCTGTCAAAGAGTCAGCAAGTTTCCAAATGAGTAACAGACACAGGGTGTGGTGCGTGGCTTCCCTTTTGGTTGGGCACTTGAGTTGCCCTTGAGGTATAATTAATTCCACAATTCTCACCACCATTGAAGTTATTTTCTTAATTTAATGCAATAATTATTTTGTTGTCACTGGCTTCCCGTGTGGGGGCTTATTGTGGGTGCTCATTAAGTATTTTGTCAACTGAAGGAAGAAAAGCAGAACAACATTTAGCATTTAACTGTTGACTGAGGCTTTTAATAGTTTCAAAGTTCAACCATTCTAGGGCAGGCAAAACTAGTCTGTGTTAGAAAACATCATAACAAGTGGTTGCGTTGGGCAGCGGGGACTGACTGGGATGGGATGTCTTTCCAGAGTAGTTATAGTTTATAGCTTGATAAGGATCAGATATATCTTTATCAAAACCCAGTGAGCATGCACTTAAAATGTGTGCATTTCATCTTATGTAAATTCTTCCCCAAAAGAAAAGAACTATAAGCAAATCTAGAACTCTAGCAAATGATATTCACAGAAACAGTAAGATATATTGACAGATGAATAGAGGGATGGGTATAGATGGATAGATGTGTAATGAAATAAGCATAGTAAAATATTAATTGTAGAATCTAAATGTGGATATATGGTGTCCACTGTAAGGTTCTTTGTACTTTTCTATAAGTGTGAAATCTTTCATAATAGAGTGTTCAAAAAATTCAAAGTTCAGAACCATATAGGACCTTGCAAATGTGGGACCAAAGTCTACTTGCCAGTTTGATTCCCTGTCACAAGCTTGAATGTCCACTACTTAAAACAGGGAACAGTGTGGCCTGCTAGGATTCTCCCAACAAATCCATCAACAGATTCACAGAAATCTGCAGGGGGCCTGTTTGACTCCCCTACCTGGAGGAAGGCTTTGAGAAGGAAGTAGTTGAAAAGGGGGAAGGACGTTGGCATTTCAGTGTGGCATCATACAACATGATCTTATACCAGCCGCCTGCTTGTGGCCCAGGAAGAAAGCTAATGCGGCCCCGTTGAAAACAATGCCTTGTTTTATAGTCATACTCATGATGCAAAGGAATCCCATTTTATTTATACTTGAAGAAAGACACGAAGAGCTGCAATTCTGTGATGTTCTCTTATTTTTCCTCACCTTCCCCTTACTTTATACTTATCCCCCTTTTGGAAATTAAATGTAAATAAAAGGACTTAATTTTGGAATAAAAATTGTCTCCGTGTGCTGAGGCATACCTCCTCCTCCTGTATTTTCTTTAATATAGTATAGTAGAAGCCCAGGAGTCGGAAACTCTTGGGTTCTTCTGTTTCTATTACTAAATAGTTCTGGCATCTCGGGTAAATCAGTCTCTTTAAGCCTACATTTCCATATTTGTAAAGGGAGCAAATTCAATCAGATGATCTATCTACAAGTCCCTTCTAGCATTAGAATGGAACCTTGATTTTTTTACCTTGTCTCCCCATATCTTTTGGGGGGCAGCTGTGATGAAATCTTGAATCCAGACCCTGGCAAACTCTAGGAGGAGGAATCTCCAGTCCCAACAAGACACATAGAAATCTCTGCTGGTATTTATTTAAATAAGGCTTAAGGCTTTAATCCCAGTGAATTTTCCATCTGTTTTTCTATATCAGTCAGTCATGAAGTTAGTTGGATTTTTAAGGCATTTGGGAGAGAAAAGCCACGATGTGTTAACAGTGCATCTCTTCCAAAAAGTATCCAGAAGAGCAGAGAAGAATATGATTTTTTTATTTGTGAAATTGTATGTTTGGTTTATGTGGACTTATCCCCAGATGAAAATTTTATTAAATACTGATTGTGGGAAGAGGTGATCTGTTGCTAGTCAGGTATTTTTTCCCAAAGAATGAAAGCAAAACAGAGTAAGTTTCTAGCAGGATGAGTCTATTTTCATCCCCAGAGACAAGAGTAGTTTGTTGTGTCACAGTATACAAGTTCTGTCCAGAAGGTATCCAGCCATGTAATGTGAAAAACAGAGACTCCTATTAAAGAAGATAAAAGATACAAAAAACATTGTACAAAGGACAATGATGCCCTATTCCCCTTCTAAGTAGGTACCTTGGGATGTCACATAGTTCTCCCAATCAGCTGCCTTGTTTTATTTTCCTGAATCTCATCAAAGGTCTGAAATCTCTTCCCCTTCAAAGGTGATTTTAGTTTTAGGAAAACACAGAAGTTGCAGGGCACCAAATCTGAGCTGTAGAGAGGCGGAGACACCTGGGTGATTTGATGTTTTGCCAAAAACTCTGCACAAGATGTGATGCCTGAGCTGGTACATTGTCACAATGAAGCTGCCAATCACCTATTGCCCATAGATGTGGCCTTCTGAATCATCCAGATAGTTTCTGTGGAGGAATATTCAAGCTTAACAAAAACTTTGATGCAGATTCATTGCTCTACTCACTCAGTCACTTTGAATATGACAGCCACACAGTACCCATGCTCACTCAACAGTGTCTCCTGCCCTCACTGACTAGTACAGTGAAGTCATCATTATTCATGCATGAGCATTCCAGTCCACTCTCCTTGGCTGCCAGGTTACATCGATGTCATGCAAACCATTCTCGTTATATTAACAGTGGCTGGACTTCTCCCAGGCCTCATATAAACAACCTAGAGAGAATAATTGTATAAACTTTGAATCTCCTCATGTGCTATTTACTCAACTGTGTTGCCAAAGACACTCAAATTCCATTATGTGGGTCCCTTGGTAGGTCTAATTACCTGAGGGGTAATTATGCAGATATACATATATGTGTATTCATAGTCACATCAGATATAAATTGTATACCAAATTTAGTTGTATCCATGTTGTATCTTTTCTACAGATTATGTTTCTATATTTGCACATTTCAGCATGAATACCTACGTATTTTCTCCCTTCCATCTCCTGTAACCAAATGTGAATAGTGAGGCTACTTAACATAAGAGGTTAATTATCAAGGACTTGACTTTACTAATGTACTCAAGTTGGTGGTATTTTAGGTGAGCAGAACATGGGCAAGCAATCTGATTTGGTCCATTATTATATTTTCAATTATCTTTGGTACTCAAAGAGAGACACTAATATAACTGAGGATGACATAGCAAATTACCACAGCTCTCTAACCTTTTAAATTGCTAACACTGTTGTAATCTGTAATTATAGAAATCAGTGTGAGAATTGTGGCACTGCATAATTATCTTTCCTGATACTTTATTGCTGAATGAATTATTAATCAGAATCAGTCTTGTATAGTATTTGCAGCAACTCAGAAGAATAATGTATAATTAAATTTCATTATTCCTATTTTTGTGCTAATGTTTTATGATGTTGTAATTGATAATTAATTGGCCAAAAATTCACACAATACTTGAGAGTTTCAGGTGGCTGAAAAATGTTCAGTGTGCTGAGTTCATTAACTAAATAATGATCATTCTGTAAAGACCACAAGTCTAGTCTAGTCTGTATGAGAAAGCTTTTGAAATTAGTGTATTAATCATTAAGCTTTTCATGTTTTCTTAAAAGAAAACAATAACTATGAACACATACGAATAATTAAGAAATCTTAATAGATTGCATATCTGGTCAGTTTTAAGTGATCAGACGTTGTTATGAATATCAGGTTAATGTACTAGATACAGTTGGTGTGCTTCTCCGTGCATCAGTTTCCATGCTAATGAAACAGCGAACAGCCTCCATAAAACCACTGTTTCAAAAAGAGAGTACGAGTGCTGTAGCCTGAAAAGCCATTTCCCTCTGCCTTTGATGAGCATAACCCAGAGTGGAGCACATCTTTATGGACGAAGTCTGGTCTAATCTTCTTTTCCAATTCTCCCAAATACTAAATGGTTTCCCCCCCTCATAGCCACACAGAATTTAAAATCTGAAAGGATTATGAACTTCTTGACTGGCATTCTAACTAAGAATTCCTAGTGTGAGTCTCTCCCCATGTCCTTTGCAACCTAGGTAACCAGCCAATGCTCAGAATCCAAGAATGTCTTTCACTCAGCCTGGTTCTGTTGAAAAGAAACACTGTTGGGCATTTTATGTGAACTTCTGCTGTGCCATTTTATTTGATTTTTTCAAGAAGGGTGATACTTTTTCTGGTTTTCAAGTGTCTCCTTTAGAAACATACACTTAAAAAAAACAGGTGAACATATTTTTTCTTTCCAGAGAATTTCAAAGGCATTGTTATAGGGAACTTTACAATGCATATGCTGTTTTTCAATCAATCCTTTTCTAAGCTGATCAGAAAACCATTCCACAAGAGATTGTTCCTGAGGACTGCAGTGCAGATGCACCTCCACTTTCCCAGGAAGATCATGGGTGATTTCCTTTTACATTGGTTGTGTCGGCTCCAGTGTCTTACAATTCCAAACTGTAAATTACCAAAGAGGAGTTTGTCCTCAAACCACAGTGAATGGAACTAAGGCACGGTTTGTAGCATTTCAGGGAGAGTTACTCAGTGCCCTTCATGCTTGTCTGATTTTGGAACGAAGATCAGAAACTTCCCTCCTATCATCTTCTCTGAATCCCAGGCCCTCCCAAGCCATGTGTGATCCCAGAGCTGCTGAGGCCAGGGCGTTGGTCCTGCCCAGCTTGGTCATACTCTAGAAGCATTGTCCTGAGGATGCACTTGGAGGTCCTGTGTGCCCATCATCTCCTGAGTGCTGGGAGGCTTAGGTGCTGCTGAAGTGGAGGGCATGATTGGCCTCTGTTTGCCAGTTTGAGATGGGAGGCTGCCAACATAGGAGGAGGGAATCACAGCCATCTTTCAGAAGTAGGATCAAGGAGGCTTTTGCCAGGATAGAACAGCTAAATTATACTCTGCAAGGATCCACAATGTACAGGACCGATGGATAAAGAATATGTCTCACTGTTTGTGAATAGTTGAGCCTAGAAAGCTTCGGAAATAAAGCACATTTAAGACCCTTGCCCTGAGAAACTCTACAAATGTTAGCTTTTCTTTCATTGTGTCAGTCTTAAGCTTTGCCTATAGCTTTTGTACCTTCCCATTATCTTGGTTGCGTATCTTGGAGGGTATATCATTAGTTTCCTCTAGCATTCGTGGTGCTCACAATAGACTAAATTTTCTGTGGATAAATGGATAGGCAAGGCGACCTGGCGGCCCAGAAAAGACAGGCAGCTCCAGAGCGCAAAGGAAGATATGAGAAGAGGTTTGAAGGAGACCTCAGCAGAAACAAAAGTAACAGGAAACAGGGAAGGAGGGTAGCATGCAGGCAGGAGGCTGGGGTTGGGGTTTGAATAGAGTGGTCAAGGAGGCCTTGCTGAGAAGGCAACAGACCTGAAGGAGGTCAGGGTGTGAGCTGTCACCTTTAATCAAAATAATCTCTTGGAAGGCAGGTTTTCTCTTCCTTTCTCATATGAGGTCACAGAGAACTTAAGTGGCCATGTCATCAAGCTCCAGGAAGTGGCAGGACAGGCATTCCTGGTTTGTAGGGCTGCCTTGGATCAGCTACCATGGGGGTTAAAGTGCACATTTCCAGCCCCGCTCCAGTTACACTACATCCATGTGGCTTGGAAACTGTTGTAATACCGGGAGACAGGAAGGTGGCTGGGGGAGTCTGAGTTATGTAGGCAGGGAAAGCAGGAGATTCCAATTGGAAAAAAGGACAAGTCATTGGCTGTCCAGGATTAAAAAGTGAATGGAAAAATGTAGTATGGTTGAGAAATGAGAGCTAATTTTATTGAACACTGTATGTTGAATGAGTGAATTAATGAACCAATGAACAAACAAAGCCATGTAGTGCTTTAATCCTCCTTACCCTACTACATGGGCATGCTCTGTCATACCTTTTTTGTACAAGTTGCGCACAAACGTTAAGTGTCTTGCCAGAGATTTTGCGGCTAGTGAGTCAGGATTCAAAGCCAGGCATCCTGGCTCGGAGCCTGATTCTCAACCATTACATTCCACTGTCTCTGTATACCATATGGTAGACAGTATTTAGTGAGTGCTTACCACACTCTAGGAATTGTTACAGCGCTTTGCCTATTTGTGCTTACTCCTCATAACAACTGGGTTACAGATGAGGAAACCTTACAAAGAGCTTGCGTGGTGCAAGGGGCATAGCAGTCAGTGCTCTGATGCCAGCAGGCCTGCTCCACACCTGCTCCAGGTGTGGCTCGTCAGCGCTGCACCCACACTGCCTCTCACCATGAAAGAGGGTTCTGACTTGTATGAAACATAGGCAAAGGTAGCAGAGAGAAAACAGGCAAAGCCTGTGATAGGAAGGTAGACTATTCAAAGTCACACATGTAGTAAATATGAAGGGATAGAATCTTTTAGGAAATGTTATTAGATGAGAAGCAATACAAGTCCCCTATCTGCCAGATGCCTTCTCTGATATGAAAGAGAAATTATCAGGGTTAAGTGCCCATGAGAGCAGACATTCTCCATATAAGTATGTGTAGAATTAGTCAGATGGTGGTGAGATAGTTCCTGATGCAAGAAGAGTACTTTAAACTTCTCAGCAAGCTCTCAGGTCCACTGTCTTATTTGACCTTCACGATTAATGTGGGATATTACCGAGGGAATGCTGCCATGGTGTCGTTGCCAACTTGCCAGAAAGCACCAGATTTCACACATTGTCCCTTAATTTTCTCACAGACCATGGATGGAAGTCAAGCAACTTGGCCTCTGCCTAAGTTTAAGCAGGAGAATCTAGCAAACAAAGACATACATCATTCTTCATGCAGCCCAGGTTTGCTCAATATAAGAAACTCTCAATCTGTGCAGAACTACAAATTAATGTAATGTGAAAAGAAGTTAACTTTCTTTTCCTAACCATGGCTTTTATTTGTGGAGTGTGAGCTGTAAAACAAAGATCATCTCGAATACCTTTTGCTTCATCTCATTTAATCTTCACGTAGCCATTTTGCAGATGGAAAGACCAAGGCTTACAGAGTCTAACAAATGTACTCAAAGCCCTGCAGCTAGGAAGTGGAAAGCAGGGACTTGCATGGAGGCCGCTCTGTCTGGGGACAGAAGGAGAGATGGAGAGCAGGTACACTGTAGAGTCGGGAAGAGCTGAGAAATCTCTTCCTGACTGGTGCTTTTCTGTGCTCATCCAGTTGCTACCTGGTCAGAGGGCTGGCCCTTGTCACACCCCTTTCTGACAATTTGGAAAGAGTGTTTTCTCCCCGCTAAATAATCCTTTCTTTAATATACTTTGCATTATCTGAATCATATCTTGTGGGGTACAAATGGTGTGTGTGAGTGGTGGTGTAGTGTAGGCATATAAAAGGATTTATATTTTAAACAGCATCATCACCGTCAGCAGTCATTAGTGTCCCTGCGTTTTGATAACAGTCATTATGCTGAGAAGCTGCCAAGGACAGGACAGGGACTTGGAAGGCTTCGAGCACATCCTCCCCTCCCCTCCCCTCCCCCCAGTGTCTCCTCACTGACCTCCTGCCTTTCCCCATACTCCCAGGAGACCATTTCACATGTGTGCTAATATTCCAGCTCCATTTGATCTCCTGTATGGTGACAGATGGTCCAAGTGCTTTTATTACCTTGATGTGGGATTTAACAAACTGCCGACCAATGGGTTAGCCTCATGGTTTTAATCATTTTAAAATGGAAAAACAAGAGTGAGGGTACCCAGGCTTCAGCAGACATATACAAGCCTTTCCCAGAACATTTCCCTAAAGGACCCTTGAGCTGGATGACTTCTCTGGGTGATTAGGTGCTGCCTGCCTGCCTTGGGTGCTGAGTTTTGATTGTTCTAGTTATCCAGTGAATCATCTTGCAACCTAAACTTCACCCATCCCAGCTTGCATTCCTGCAGAGAGGATATTTCAGAACAGAACCATGTTGTCCAAAAGACCCCACTACATGAAAGAAGCAAGTTTCCTGTTACTAGGAACCTCTTCTGGCCCTGGCCAGTGTGGCTCAGTTGGTTGGAGCATCGTCCCGTGGCCGAAGGTTGCAGGTTTGGTTCCCAGTTAGGGCACATACCTAGGTTGCAGGTTTGATCTCCAGTGGAGCATGTACAATCCGCTATCCAGGCACATGCGATCCCTGGTCCAGGTGTGTTCAGGAGGCAACCTATTGGTGTTTCTCTCTCTCTCTCCCTTCCTTTCTCTCTAGAAGCAATGAAAAAATGTCATCGGGTGAAGATAAAACTTTTAAAAGAGAACCTCTTCTGTGAAAGCTGTATTTCTGCCAAACCTCAGTGACTCACTTCTGTTTTC
This sequence comes from Trachops cirrhosus, assembly GCA_028533065.1. Lineage (NCBI taxonomy): Eukaryota > Metazoa > Chordata > Mammalia > Chiroptera > Phyllostomidae > Trachops > Trachops cirrhosus. The sequence goes on along the minus strand of CM052541.1, from coordinate 136,923,073 downwards.
TCTCCCACCTATAAGCAGCATGCCCTCTCAGGAAGCAGGACAGGCACTGACAGAGATCACAAGGACGAACAGCCACATAACTGTAGATATTCTTATGTACAGGCAGACCTTTCTGTCATAAGCACACCTGGAGGTCACCCCCCTCGAAGGAGATTTGATAATCCAGTCTTTAGCACCATAATTCCTGGTCAGGTGAATCTGTCATTGGCCAGCTCTGCATGTCAGCACCTGTAAGCAATAACTAGCCCAGAAAGCACGATGGGAACAATGGCATTGCTAATACTGTTTCTTGACTTTGCATGGACACCCAAGCCCAGTATTGTTACCAATCTTGTGGGTAAACGTCTGACAGTAATTGCACAGTAAAGTCTTTTGAAGCTAATTTAAGGAGTAAAATTATTTAAGTATAACACTTAAATGCTCTCATCTTTCCTCTCTCCTCCCTTTTTTCTCTCCCTCTTTCCTTTCCTCTTTCCCTTCCTCTTTCCCTTCCTCTTGCCGCTCCCATCCCCAGTCAGATTTGAAGTCCAGTCACGGCTGATTTCAGTTTTTAACAGTCTTAGGTTTGACAGTAATGCTGAAGTTAGAATTAGACAGACTCGCAATCTCCCCAGTTTTCTGCATTTGACTATCTGTTGTCTTTTCTTACTCTTTGATTCTCTGTTGTGAGTTTTGACTTGGTTCTTTTCTAAAACAGAATAATTTCTGTCAGGTTCTGGGAACTCCCCTCCCACCCAATGGAGAAGTTTTGGGGAGGGGACGCACTCTCTGCATTGAACTGTGCACTAGGTACAAATCTGCAGTGCCTTCTATTAAAATGTAAAATGATCCGTTGAGTCATCCTCCCTCTGGTTTGACTCAGATGCTTTATGGCGCACTTTGCATGTCATTTCTCTGTACTGATTTCCCCATGGAGAAGGGCGTCTGATGGAATCCAGGCAGACTGAAGATTGTTCTGAGTCAAATGGATCTTTTATTCTTTTAGTATTAACCCTTCTCTCTCAGTTCCCCATCCTTGCATTTTCCCTGAAGGAACCTTAATGAAGTAAATAGGTTCCACCACCCTCATTTAGCCTCCTAATCACTGTTCATCATTTCTTCTCACATTAGCAGCATGGAGCTCTAGGGTAATATTCCTCTGGCTGGGAGGAGAAAGGAGGGGACCCTGGGAAAGAATATTTCACACAGATGCCCTGATAAAGAAAAATGTAGGAAAGAAATGACTTTTCTCTGTCCTCTAATTTCTAATAGGCAAGAAGCAAATGCTAATAGGAAGCAGAGATTGATGTATGAGAAATGAATATAAATGGAGAACATAGATACAAAGAGGTAGCATCCGAGACAAACTGGGAATGACAAGATAGAAAAGAAAACTCACCCAGGAGAGAAAAGGGGCTACCTCAGCAGAGTAAATGAGGGTTTTGACTGTACTCTTACCTTGGGGATTACCATACAAGAACCAAAAGCAAGCATCAAAATATAGAAAAGTGGAGCAGTGTGGATGATCACAGATCTGCCAGTCCCGAATTCCACAGTCTCCCTGCCCACCCTGCTCTCTTGCCCACACCCACACCACCACCACCACCACCCAACTTCCACTAGCAGTGATCATGGATCTTAGGCAACCTGGCATGGAGTCCATTTCACGCACTGATTTCAAAGCATGCCATTCTTTCATCTGGAGATGACACTGTGTGCCCTGTGTTGTTGTGAAGCCCAAGCCGTGGCCTTCTCTCTGGCCCCGAAACAGTGTGTTCTTTCCTGACGTCACCGAATGGAGACTCAGACAGGAGAGAGGATGGGCACCCTGTGCGATTCTGTAGCCACATATGTGAGACAGCTTGTGAGAACCTGTGCTGCCAGGCAGAGCACTTTTGGGGGTGGGGCAGCGCGGAGAACACAGTGCTGACCTGTGCAGTGCTGACCTGTGCAGTGCTGACCTGTACCTCTGAGTATTCTGTTACGCTGACATGAGAAAATTGGCCCTTGATTCATCCTTCCTTCGAGTTGACTTTATTTATAAGGGAGAAAAGTTCAAACTGTCATTGGGTGGGTTTTCCTTTTTTCTTCATCTCTCCCAAAAATTATGTGATGGCATTTTTCCTTCCCAGCTAGCTGTATTATTTTTGAGCATCTCCAACTTCCTAAAAAATTAGCCTTCTCAAGAACTGTCATTAGAGAAGCTCATGTTTCAGGTTTTTCCTAAATTTCTGTACTTTCATAGAACCATAGAAATTAGAACTAGAGAAACATTGCCAGGTCACCTAGTGCATTTCCTCATTTTATGATAAGGAAGTGGAAGTGCATTGAAGTGATTTGGTTTTCACAGATGAAACAAGGATCTCAGAGAAGAGTTTTGCTCTGAAGCAAAAGCCTGGGCTCAGATTTCTCACCACCTCCCAAAAGGCTTTGTCCCACATTCTGCCCAATTTTTCAGTTTCTGATTTAAAACCTTCCACTTGGATTTGGTTAGATTTGATTGCCGTTAAGGACCCTTTTGACCTTAAATTGTATGCTATCAGTTGTGGGTATGTGTTTTCATTTAAAACCAAAGTCCACCCTATGACCTTTGTAATTAGGTCACTGAACCAGAGGCAGATTACTTGAGTTGTTAACCCTTTCCTACAGTTTTAATGTAAGGGTTGCTGAGTATTTTTTAATTACAAAACAGAACGCAGATATAAAAAGTGCGTAAGACTAATATATAATCTAACACAAACTGAACACCCATCTGCCTATCACTGACGTCAAGAAATAGGACCTTGCCCTGGCTGGTGTGGCTCAGGGGATTGAGCTTGGGCTGAGAACCAAAGGGTCACCAGTTCGATTCCCAGTCAGGGCACATGCCTGGGTTGAGGGCCAAGTCCCCATGGTGGGGCACGCGAGAGGCAACCACACATTGTAGTTTCTTTCCCTTTTTTTCTCATTCCTTTCCCCTCTCTCTAAAAATAAATAAATAAAATCTTAAAAAAAAAAGAAAAAGAAATAGGACCTTGTGACAGCACCCCTGAGAGCCCTCATGCTGCGTTCCCACAACAGCGCTCTCCCCACAAACAGAACCTGAGTCTTGTCTGTGTAGTTTTACCATCTATGCATGTGTCCCCAGATGTTTAAGTTTTGCCCATTTTTTAACTTAATATAAATCAAATTCAGTTGTATGTTCTTATTTTGTGTCTTGCTTCTCTGGCTCAGTATCCAACACTAGGTTTGTGAGATTCATTCATGTTGTTGCATGTGGCTAAAATTTGCTTAGTATTCTTCCATTACATGAATACACCACAGTGCATTTGTTCATTCTTCTGCTGGTGGACATTATGTTGTTTCCAGCTGGGAGTTGTGCTGAACAGTGCTGCTGTGAGCACTCGTACAGAGTCTCCATTGCAGACATGCAGGAGCATCTCCTGAGGGTAACCTAGGAGTGGAATTACAGGGTCATAATCTGTACCCTTCTTCAACTTTGCCAGATAATGCCAAACTGTTTTCCAAAGAGGTTGAACCAACCATCAGTGTATGAGAGTCCTGTTACTTTACATCTTCACAAACACTTGATACTGCCAAACTCTCTAATGCTTTGCAGTTTGATGAGTGTGCAGTACATCTTTAATTCTTTATTACCTTTAGATTAATACGTACAGTCTGCTACCAGCAGTCTAATATTTCTTCTAGCTCAGCCTCTATCACATCCTGAGTCTTCATGTAGTATATACTTATATGTATAAAGTGCTAGTATTTGTCACTGTTTTATTATGGGATATTTTGGAAGTTTGGAATTTTTTTTCATTTTGATCTGTTTAAAAGAACAAGTGAGCCCTAGCTGGCGTGGCTAAGTGGATTTAGTGCTGACCTGTGAACCAAAGGTCGGGGATTCGATTCCCAGTCAAGGCACATGCCTGGGTTGCAGGCCAGGTGCCCCACTAGGGGCCTGCAAGAGGCACCAATGACTACTTCTCTCACACATTGATATTTCTCTCCCTCTCTGTGTCCCTCCATTCTTCTTTCTCTAAAAATAAATAAATAAATATCTTTTAAAAAATTTTCAAAAAAGAACAAGTGAAACAACAAAAATTACCAAAAAATCAGGGCTTATTATGGTGGTCCCTAATTTTTTAAAATATTTTTCAAGTGTGTAGTAAAAAACATTGACACAAACTATGTCAGTAAATTGAACTTCCTCCTGAAAGTTCAAGGAAAATGGAAGTTTATATTGAAGCACAAGAATCATTCCAGGCTATTAAGGGTCTGATGATACAATCGCAAGTGCTTCCTCCTAACAACAGCCTTAAATTTCAGTTCCCTTGGAACTGACTAGTACACACGCAGATGGAGTGTTTCAGTAAATAAAGAACATGGCATGTTTTAGCTGCTCTGTGTCAGGCCCTTACTTTAGCTATCAAAAGCATTAGAGACATTAAGTGACAGGCACTGCAGTTTTCCATTAGAAAATACTGAAATTGGATTGCTTTCCACTCTAAGTAAGAAGTTTGGATTTTGATGCGATTGCAAAGTGTTTCCAATCCAAAAGTAATAATGTAGTAGTTTTAATGGCACTGTGCTAAAATTTCTATATACTTGTAACTTTCTTTTATAAAAACTAACCCTTACCATTGCATATAAATAACTTTCTTAAAAAGCATGCTTAATAAGGTCAGAAGTTTACTAAGCAATTACTAAATAATTTAGTGTTTGATTCACAGAAGTATTTACTCAATGCACTGTTTCTAGAGGAAATGTGGTTGGAATTTCAAGTGAAATGGTTGATAATTTGGTCTTTCTCATTACCTGCAAGAGGTATTCATTTCTTTTCATCTGAAACATTCTAGACATGACAGGTTGTCTGAAAAACTGAACATTCTACTCTTTTGTGAATTACAGCTTTTTAGATTTCCCACTAGATTTTTTTTCTTTTTTTAGTTCTTTGATTTATACTTTTACTTCACAACTGTTAGATATTTAATTTCTGAATATGACCCAATAATGAATGAAGAGTGAATGAGTGAGTTAAATAAGTGAGTTTGCCTTCATTAATACTATATCTTTTACTGGTAAGAGTTGTGGTATATGTAGCTTTTTTAAAAAAAATTCATTTTATTTATTATGCTATTACAGTTGTCCCAGTTTTCCCCTCTTTGCCCTCTTCTGCCTGGTACTTCCCTTCCCTTCAGCAATCCCCCACCACCACTACTTAGTTCATGCCCATGGGTCGTACATATAAGTTCTTTGGCTTCTCCATTTCCTATACTATTCTTAACCTGCCCTGTCTATTTTGTACCTACCAATTTGTACTTCTTAATCCCTGTACCTTTTTCTCCATTCTCCCCCTTCCCCCTCCCAGCTGATAACCCTGCAAATAATCCTCATATCTGTGATTCTGTTCCTGTACTATTTGTTTGCTTACTTTTTTTTAATTTTAATTGTTGTTCAATTACAGTGTTCTGCCCTTTACCCCATCCCAGCCCACCTGCCAGCCCTCCCCACCTCCGTCCTGTCTCCACCCCACCCCTTGTTATTGTCCATGTGTCCTTTATATTAATTCCTTCAAACCCTTCCCCCCTTCCCCTGAAATTCCCTCCCCTCTCCCCTCTGGTCACTGTCAGCCTGTTCTCTATTTCAGTGTCTTTGGTTATATTTTGCTTATTTGTTTGTTTTGTTGATTAGATTCCTGTTAAAGGTGAGATCATATGGTATTTTTCTTTCACCGCCTGACTTATTTCGCTTAGCATAATGCTTTCCAGTTCTATCTATGCTGTCGCAAAGGGTAGGAGTTCCTTTCTTTCTGCTGCATAGAATTCCATTGTGTAAATGTACCTCAGTCATTGATAGTTGTGAATCATTTCCCTTTTAATGTTCATAGTTTTGATTTTCTTTTTCTTAGGTAAGTCCCTTTAACATTTCATGTAATAAGGGCTTGGTGATGATGAATTCCTTTAAGTTTACCTTATCTGGGAAGCACTTTATCTGCCCTTCCATTCTAAATGATAGCTTTGCTGGATAGAGTAATCTAGTAATCTAGAGTGTAGGCCCTTGCTTTTCATCACTTTGAATACTTCTTGCCAGTCCTCTCTTATCTGCAAAGTTTATTCTGAGAAATCAGCTGACAATCTTACAGGAACTCCTTTGTAGGTAACTCTCTGCTTTTCTTTCACTGCTTTTAAGATTCTCTCTTTACCTTTAACCTTTGCCATTTTAATTATGATTTACCTTGGTGTGGTCCTCTTTGTGTCCAACTTGTTTGGGACTCTCTGTGCTTTCTGGACTTGTATTTCTATTTCCTTTGCCAAATTGGGGAAGTTTTTTTTCATTATTTCTTCAAATAAGTTTCAATTTCTTGTTCTTTCTCTTCTCCTCCTGGCACCTCAATGATTCAGATATTGGTATGTTTAAAGTTGTCCCAGAGGTTCCTGAGCCTATCTTTGTTTTTTTTTTAATTCTTTTTTCTTCTTGCTGTTCTGATTGAATGCTTTTTTTTCTTCCTTGTGTTCCAAATGGTTGTTTTGCTTCTCAGCTTCTTCTGTTCCACTGTTGGTTCTTTGTAGATTTTTCTTTATTTCACTTAGTGTAACCTTCATTTCTTCCCTTATGTTTTTGACATACTCAGTGAGTTCTTTGAGCATCCTGATCACCAGTATTTTGAACTCTGTATCTGATAGGGTTGGTTATCTCCATTTCATTTAGTTCTTTTTCTGGAGTTTTGTTGTGTTCTTTCATTTGGGCCATATTTCTTTGTCTGCTCAATTCGACAGCCTCCCTGTGTTTGTTTCTGTATGTTAGGTAGAACTTCTTTGACTCCCCGTCTTAGAAAAGGCACCTGTAAATTTTGTGGGGTGGAGCCTTAGGTAATCGCCAGGGCAGGGCAACCCACTTCACCACTTGGTGGCTCTGTGTGGGGGAGGGGTCCAAGGGGGGACAGTCCCACTGCCTGGCTTCTGGAGGTTTGCCTGGAACTCTCCATGTTTCCAATCACTTCACTAACTTCCTGTATGCAACTGGTGCCCTTCCAGCTGTTGCCCTGGTGGTGAATCCCAGAGTGGTTGGGTTTACGTATGTTCTAATTCCGTGCAGGCCTTTTAAATGGACTCTCCTGAAAATCTGGCAGTTTATTCTGCCTCCCAAACCCCTGCTGGTTTTTACAGCCAGAAGTTATGTGGATCTGTCTTCCTGGTGCTGGAACCCAGGGCTGTGCAGTCTGGCCTGGGCTGGATTGCTTGCTCCCAAGGTATCCTTCCCGAATTTTATCCACCACATGTGAGTGTGTGACCACCCATTCCACTGCTGCCTTTCCACATCACATTGCATTTCCACACTTCTCGACCAGTCTCTGCAACTCTGCCTCTCTTACCCGTCTGGATGAATGTGGCTTCTTTATATCCTTGGTTGTTGGACTTCTGTACAGCTTGATTTTCTGACAGTTCTGGTTATTGTTTGTTTGGAGATATAGTTGTGATTCTCTTTGTGGTTGAGTGAGGAGGCGAAGCATGTCTAACTGAGCCTCCATCTTGACAGGAAGTCCTGAAAGTCTTCTGTGTAGCTTTTTGAGGAGATGAACACAGTATGATAAAATAATAGTAACTAACTTCTACTGCTAAACCATATGATAAGATGATTGGGGTATATGTACATGTCCATGTGCAGCTGGGGTTTTTTGGCCTACAAAAAGAAGAATAAGATCCAGCCAAAACCCAAATCAGAACCTTTGGAAAGCTTCCTTACCATCTGATTTCAGCTGATGCCTGCACACTTTAACGTAGTGTCTAATGTATAACATGAAGACTGACTGTTAGACTCATATGTGCTATTCTGGGCTCTGTTACTCACTACAAAGTATCTCATTCTTAGATACTGTGGATCCTGCTAAAGATTTCAGAAGTTGCTGCATTAGGGGTAAAATGTTGTTTAATGAATATTAGTAAGGCATGTGAAAAAAAGAAAACTCAATGGAACATAATGCAGTGATAGGAGAAACAGATTTCAGGTTGGCATTAGTCAGTCAAAAACAGACAAATTGGAGGAGTTCCTAGAAGAGCACCCATGATAATCAAAGGATGGGGAGGCTGGCTGATTTCTAAATTTCTAAAAGAAGAAGAGACAGTATGTCCCGTTATGCTTGAAAAGGGGCCAACAGGAAGGAAAATTCTGAGATCCAATAGGAATGTAAAGGCAAAGAGGAATAGAGTGGTGCTGGCGTAGCATAGGGAAGGATTATCCAGGAATAATGTAATAAAATCAAGAATAGCCTCAGTCAGCTTAAAGTCTAGTTACAGCTTCCTGGAAATAATAGGATTTAGATTATAACATTTGATGAACAGATCTGTTTTTAAATAAATGTCTTCTAAAACTCCCTGGAAGGTTTCGTCCAAAAAACAGACATCCACATTCACGTAATTATCATAGCCCGCTTCACTGATTCAGGGTGTGTGTATTGCCACGCCTCCCTTATTTTCCCAAACCTGCCCTAATATCAGGATATGGATTCTTTTCTCAAGCCCCTCCACCACTGCAGCTTTCCTAGAGCCAGAAAGGGAGCATCTTGCTAGTGAGCTGGACTCTGAGAGCCCATCCACTGCCTTTGTCTTCACCACTGTTCATGACTCACTGCTCCTCCCTAGTGGCCAGACCTTTGTCCGGTGCTGCTGGACAGTCGTCAGGCCCCTACTTGGGTTTCAGTGGAACTCCACTCTGAGTTCCAGGTGACACATTCTGTTAGTATTTACTCTCTTGGTCAGCCATGGTTCCCAGAACAAACCTCCGGGCCAACAGATCCAGGACAGGAGGAGCTCATAGCGTCAGTTCCACATATTGTGCCAAAATATCCTCCTAGGTTTGGATTTCCCATTTCCTAAAGGTAATTTCACTTTAACAGACTTGCTCCCCCCATTTACTCAGGGATACCATGATCTAGAGCAAGAAGTTCTTCCTAACTTGGCATCTATGGGAGCCAGGGACTCGGGTCCTAGTTTCTTCCTGTATATTGTGCACCCTGTTCTCTGCAGCCAGCTCTGCAATATCAACTATGAAAGAGGCTACATAATTGCTCTTTGTAAGATCACAGAAAGCTAACTTCTCTCAACTAAAATGACAATATCCCACTCCCTATGATCAACTAGATATTTCTTTTATAGACTCTCAGACTCAGATTTGTAGATCTGTATGAAGTTGGCTGGTCTTCTAGTGCAGACTTCTCATTTTATAGACATGGAAACAGGTCCAGAGAAAAGCGATTTATCCAAAATCCTCAAAGCTAGTCAGTGTGAGAACTGGAACAAAAGCCCTAGATCATTGGTCCACTCCTCTTTCCACTGTACCTCACTTCCATTTGTTTTGATTTCATTTAATTTTGTGTTTCACTAAAAAACGTACAGCTTTGTATATTTTAGAGTAAGGGTCTCTCTTATTGGTGTAGGTACCTTAATAAATGAACTAGAAAAATGAGATGTCTTTTCCAAACCTCCTGCATCTTCTTTTTAAATTTTTTTTATTTTAGTTTATTCAGTACAGTTTCTATCCTTTATTCCCATTCCAGCCCACCCACCCATTCCTCCTCCCTCCCCTTTCCAACCCCCCTAGTTTAGTCCATGTGTCCTCTATATTTGTTCCTGTAAACCCCTGCTTCTTAATGAGTTATGCACACCATCTACCTCCTAAAATATTGATTGCCCCCACCCCCTGCAGTTTTGAGTGCTGCACGCTAACAAAATGTTAAGAAATGGAATCCAACAACTTGTAAAAATGCAAATACATTAGGGTCAAGTGAATGTTATCCTAGAAATGCAAGATTGGTGTAACATTCAAAATAATCAACGTTATTTACCTTATTAATACACCTTTAAAAAAAGAAAAATTATGTGATTATCTCAATACATGCAGAAAAGCATTTGTCAAAATCCAGCACCCATTCACCCAAACTTTCAGCAAATGAGGAATAGAAAGAAACTTCCACAACTCAATAGGACCATCTATAAAATACCTATAGCTACCATCATAAATAACAGTGACAGGCTGAATACGTTTCCCCTAACGTTAGGAACAAGGCAGGGATGCTTGTTCTTACCACTTATGGTCAACATTGTACTACAGGTACAATGCAGTACTGATGCATCTAGCCAATGCATTAAGGCAAGAAAAAGACCTTGGAATAATCCAGATTAGAAAGGAAGTAAAATGTCTTCATTTACAGACAGCATAACCATCTACATAGAAAATCTATGGAATCTACCAAAACAGAAAGGCCATGAGAACTAATAAGCAAGTTAGGCAAAGCTGCAGGATACAAGATCAATATGCAAAAATCATTTATATTTCTGTATCCTAGAAATAAAAAATCAGAAATTTAAATCTAAAAGCTAAACCATTTATAATTGCATTAAAATGTTAATATGTAGATATAAGTCTGACAAAAGATATAAGCTTGGTTTAGGCAAAGATATTTTTAGATACAACACCAAAAGTATGATTCATAAAAGAAAAAATTGCTGAATTGGACTTCATCAAATGAAAACTTCCTCTGTTTGAAAAACACCATTAAGAGAATGAAAAGGCAAGCCACAGTTTAGAAAAGATTTAGAATATTAGCAAACCAAATACTGGAATGTATCAAAATGATCATACATCATGATCAAGTGGGATTTATTCCAGGAATGCAAGGTTGGTACAACATTCACAAATCAATAAATGTGATTCACCACATAAACAAAATGAAGGATAAAAGTCACATGATCATATCAATAGATGCAGAAAAGGCATTTTTTAAAAAAAAACATCCTGCACCCTTTTATGATAAAAATTCTCAGCAAAGTGGGAGTAGAGGGAACACACCAAAACATAATAAAAGCCATAAATGACAAACCCATTGCCAGCATCATACTCAACAAGCAAAAACTACAAGTGTTCCTCTTAAGATCAGAAACAAGACAGGGATGTCTACTTTCACCTTTCTTATTCAACATAGTAATGGAAGTCCTAGCCACAGAAGTCAGAGAAGAAGAAGAAATAAAAGGCATCCAAATTGGAATGGAAGTAGTAAAACTCTTTATTTGCACATGACATGATACTGTACATGGAGAACCCCAAAGATTTCATCAAGAAACTATTAGAACTAATCAATGAATTCAGCAAAGTAGCAGGATACAAAATTAATACCCAGAAATCAGTTGCATTTTCATATGCCAATAACAAACTAACAGAAAGGGAAATGAAAATAATCCCAATTATAATTGCTTCAAAAAGAATAAAATATCTGGGAATAAATTTAACCAAGGATGTAAAAGAGCTTACTTGGAAAATTATAAGAAACTGAAGAAAGAAAATAAAGAAGATACAAATAAGTAGAAGCACATACCATGTTCATGGATAGGAAGAATTAACATCATTGAAATGTCCATACCACCCAAAGCCGCCTATGCAATTCCTATCAAGAGTCTACTGACATATTTCACAGAACTAGAATAAATACTCAAAAATTTATATGAAACCACAAAACGCCCTGCATAACAACAGCAATCCTGGGAAAGAAAAACAAGGTTGGAAGAATCATGCTACCTAATATCAAACTATACTACAAGGCCACTGTAATCAAAACAACATGGTACTGGCATAAAAAAATAGACACATAGATCAATGAAACAGAATAGAGAGCCCAGAAATAAACTCACACCTTTATAGTCAATTAATATTCAACAGAGGAAGCAAGCACATACAATGAGCTGGAGATAGTCTATTCAATAAATGGTGCTGGGAAAATTGGACAGATAAGTGCAGAAAATTGAAACTAGACCACCTTCTTACATCCCACACAAGAATAAATTCAAAGTGGATTAAAGACTTAAATGTTAGACCTGAAACCATAAAAATCCTAGAAGAAAACATAGGCAGCAAAATCTTGGACATTGCTCATAGCAATATTTTATTAAATATATCTCCCCAGGCAAGGGAAGCAAAAGAAAAAATAAACAATGGGACTACATCAAACTGAAAGTTTTTGCACAACAAAGGAAATCATCAACAAAATTTTTAAACCCCACAGACTGGGAGAACATATTTGCCAATACATCTGATAAAGTGTTAGTACCCTAAATTTATAAGAGATTATAAAACTCAACACCAAGAAAACAACCCAATTAAAAAATGGGCAAAAAACCTGAGTAGACACTTCTCCAGAGGACGTATATAAGGCCAATAGACATATGAAAAGATGCTCAATGTCACTAATCATCAGAGAAATGCAAATTAAAACCACAATGAGATATCATCTCACACCTGTCAGAATGGCTCTCATCAATAAGTCAACAAATAGCAAGTGCTGGCAAGGATGTGGAGAAAGGGGAGCCAAGCAGTGTTAGTGGAAATGTGGACTGGTGCAGCCACTGTGGAAAGCAGTTATGGAGATACCACAAAAATTTAAAAATGGATCAGCCCTTTGACCCAGCAATCCCACTTCTGGGAATATAGCCAAAGGAACCCAAAATGCTAATTCAAAGAACATAAGTACTCTTATGTTTATTGCAACATTATTTACAGTTGCAAAGATGTGGAAGCAGTCCAAGTGTCCATCAGTAGATAAGTGGATAAAACAACTATGGGACATTTATACAATGGAATACTACTCAGCCATAAAAAAGAAAAAATTTACCCTTTGCAATAGTATGGATGGACCTGGAGAACATTATGCTAAGTGAAATAAGCCAGTCAGAGAAAGACAGATACCATATGATTTCACTTACATGTGGAATCTAATGAAGAAACTGAACTAACAAATTAAATAGAGACAGATTCATAGATAGAGAGCAGGATGACAGCTAAGGGGGGAGGGATGGGGGTGAAAGGATTGAGTAAAAACGGAAAAGGACTCATGGACATAGACAGCAGTGGCAGCGGTTGCAGAAGGGAGGTATAAGGGGACTAAACAGTAATGGAAAAAATACAGTTAAAAAAATGAAATGAAAAAATTAGAAAAAAATATTTGGAAATCACATATCTGATAAAGGACTTCTATTCAGAATGTATAAAGAGGTCTCAAAACTCAATACAGGCATAGGTCAGAGATAGTGCAGGCTTGGTTTCAGGGCACAGCAATAAAGGATCTCAATAAAGCAGGTCATAATCTTTTTGCTGGTGGAGGTTCTTGCCTTCAGTTTTTTAAAAAACATACTTTAAAGTGCAATAAAGTGAAGCATAATAAAATGAGGCATGCCTGTAATAAGAAAACAAAATAAAAAAATAAGCAAAGAATCTGAACAAACATCTTTCCACAAAAGATAAGTAGATGAATAAACACATAAAAGATGCTCAACATTTTCACTCTATTAGAGAAAAGCAAATTAAACCACAAAGAGAGCTAATAATGTGCCTGTCAGAATGGCCAAAATTAGAAAGACAGACCACACCAAGTGGTGGGAAGGATATGAAAGAACTGGAACTCTCATGCACTCTCATGCGGAAAATATGAAATGGTACAAGGTACAGCCTCTTTAGAAAACAGGGACAGTTTCTTTAAAAGTTAGACTTACACATAGCAAATGATACTTCTGTTCTTCCCCTAGATATTTACACAAAAAGGAATCAAAGGATACGATCATACAAAGATTTATACAATAATCTGTGACAGCTTTATTTGTAATAGCCAAAGACTGGAAGCACCCAATCATTCATCAACAGATAAAAAGATGAAAAAGTGCACTCCATCCATGCAATAGGACACTGCTCAGCAATAAAGGAGCACACAGTTGATGCACACAACCTGGGTGAATCACAAAATAGCTATGCTGAGTAAAAGAAGCCAGGCATAAAAGTGCATAATCTGTGACTCTGTCTATATAAAATATATAAAATGACAACCAATATACAGTGTCAGAGCAGACCTGCGGTTTCAGGGGAGGGGCACAGAGAGGTGCAAGGAAAGGACTATTAGGGGCAGAAGAAGAATTCCATTGATAAAGGATGTGTTCAGTCTTGATTATTTCACAGTTGCAAACATATGCCAAAATATATGCCAACTGCACACCATAAATGTATGTGGTGCACTGTATCTGAAAGCTGTAAAAATTAAATAAGAAAGTAAAACTGTTAGATATCATACTAGTAATAAACTTTATTAAAAACCTATGTTATCTAATTAATTACAGATACTGTTTTTTTAACTATGTCAGTGAGCAGTTTTTAAAGCAAAGAACCATTTTTGTAAAGGCAATCTTCACTATTGAATCCATCTGTTTTATGACTCCTCTTGTGGTATACTGTGTTCACTTAAAGTGGATATACATCAAGTCTGCTGGGATAATGACAGAACAATTCCACTTCTTTTCAACAGCTTTTCATGAGCAGCAGTAGCATTGTGTTGGTTGTACTTGGTCTTGGAGTGGCCAAGGGCAGTTGCAATAACTGGCTACAGTGACTCTTTCGTACACACAGTTTAGATCACTTGTTAAATTATGTATTGCGATTAGATATGTGGTATCTTAGCCAAATTTCAACTTAGCAGCTTACATGTATTTAAATCAAGAAAGCATTACAAATACTTAAAAATGATTCATTTCCACTTAACACAAAGCTCAAATTAATACTTGAATTGGGACTATGTATGCGTGAAAGTTTCTTTTCAGTCAGCCAACAAGATCAAAACTACCAAGTTTTAAAGTATGTGTGTTTTAAATGTTTTGGGTGTTCCATTAAAAGACCTGGCTTTTTTTCCATGGGGTGAAAGGACACGCTGAATGGAAAGGATACAGTCAGCCATAATACATGACTTTCCAGTATGTTTCCTGAGCCCACTGAACTGAGTGTGACTATGCTAATAAGCAGTTCTGCCCCTTTCTGCCCGGCTCATGGCAGTGAGACTGAGGAACCATGAAGTTCTTTCTCACCTTCGCTTGTGACTCAGATAGTGGTGACTCGGCCTCTCTTTCTTCCAGGGTGTGAACGGCATGTCTGTGGATGAGAAGCCTGACTCCCCCATGTATGTGTATGAGTCCACAGTCCACTGCACCAACATCCTCCTGGGCCTCAATGACCAGCGGAAAAAGGATATTCTCTGTGACGTGACTCTGATCGTGGAGAGGAAGGAGTTCCGGGCCCACCGGGCTGTGCTAGCTGCGTGCAGTGAATACTTCTGGCAGGCGCTGGTCGGACAGACGAAAAATGACTTGGTGGTCAGCTTGCCTGAGGAGGTACAGTAGTTTGGTTTGATTGTGTGTTGCTAATGGAGGCATATTGACCTGTAGACAATTGGGTGAATACGAAGGTGGACCCTGTGCCACATCCCCACTCAGGGGCTGATGTCCAAGTCACCCACACATTATGTTTGTGTCATAGCCAGTTTCGATTTGATGCATGTAAAGTCTTGGAGACATGAGTCTGAACAGAGCATCTTTCTTGAAGGGAACTGAACCCCACCTGTGGCTCACAGTCACTCGTAGTTTCTAGTTCACTTACTCTTCCGGTTTTGAGTAGTTCAGCCAAAGTTTGGTACAGTCCTACATGTGGGATCTGAATCACTGGGACTGTTGCTATGATTTTTCTGTTTCAAATGATTGAAGGAGCACTTGATTTCCCCTGAGAGTTAAAGAATGAGAGTATTCACAGTACCTACCTTGCTTGGGGAAAAAGTAAAAGCAAGCAGTAATTTTCACAGTTAATATAGTAGATTCTAAGAAGTGTAAACTTGGCTCTTCTCGCCATTGTTGAAAATACCCTACTCAGGTTTCTTAATTACTTTAGTGAGTCTAGTCATTTCTGTTCATTGAGGACACTGGTAGCTGGACCCATCTGTCCAGAGATGATATTCAGTTGGATGATTTGAGCTGCAGAAATTCACAATGGGCTTCATAATGACAGACTTCACATGGGTCACCCTTTGAACTGGGTACACAATTTCTCTTCTTCCATCATCCTGACTCCCCTCCATTTTCATGGGACCAAGGGAAACACTGAGCAGCCTTGGACTTTGTGTTCAGGGCCAGAATTATTTCCAGTGCCCCAGCAGAATGTGCAACACTGGGGCCACCACTGCCAGCTGGGCAGGCTGTGCACTGCACACCTCTCGGGAGGACAGCTCACATCCATAGTCTGTCCCAGAGTGGTGCAGTGATCCACTGAGCAGAAGCCCTAGGAGAAACCAAAGACCCACATCTCCCTGGTGTGAGGTTCTGATGAGTACAACTAGCATTAAATCCCAAGATCACAAAGCCAGATGTCTCCAGAGGTGTGGCAATGATATAGATGAGTAAAGGGAATATGTAGAATACAGGAGGAGTTTGTGGGGCAAGCACCTGCTCCACAGAAAGGCATCCAAATTCAACATAAAAAGCAAGTCGATGGATGAGTAGGACATGGTTATCAGAGGGGGTCACCAGATCCAGCAACATATGCTGTGACTCCTGCAGAGTGGGAGAGTGGCCAGATGACAAAGTGAGGACCCACATAAAAGGCTCCTTACTACTCCTCACAGCACTTACAAGTAGGTAACTAGAACAATCCCCATACTAGAAGCCAAAGGACAAATCAGCTGAAGGTAGGGTAATTGGGGCCCCAGTAGGTAGGGAAGTTTATGCACCAAGTAATGGGGGAAGGCCAAGGATGGCAGCTGTGATGTGACCCTGTGATTGAAGCTGGATTTTCCTCATCTGCCTCAGGGGGTGAATACCCATCATTAGGTGTGATGATAAGTATGGAAGTTCTCAGCATCGTCCCTATCCCTTAGAAAACATCTGTCAAATGTAAGACCCTTCCTCTCTCTCTAGATGGGGAACAAGACTGTCTTTTGAATTTGTTCCAACTCTAGAATTTCCTGGAAATATTTGGAAAACTTTTAGTTATCCAAAATGTTCTTAGGGAGAGGTATGAAGCTTACAGCTAATTTATTATCTGTATCTCTTTGAGAGCCACCTCGTTTATGTTTTTTTACTGATTTTCAAAAAATTAGATTATATTAAGATATATTTACAGATCAAGATCAGACTTTGTGTAATTAGTTTTTCTTCCATAACTGTTGGCCCCAGCTTAAGACTCCCTGGACCACGTGCCCAAAGCCCTGGCCTGCCCCCACTTACCTCTGGGATCCTGATTTAACCTCAGTGAGCCCCAGTTCCTATCTGTAAAAACCCCTAACATTCTGACATCCTTGAATTATTTATGATAATGCAATACCAAGGCAGTACAATTTAAAGGAAACTGAAATGTAAATGCATATAGCCTAAATGAAAAGTTGCTTTTTAGATCAGATCCCTCACAGTCTCTTATTTCCTTAGCATTGGGCTCTCTGTAAAGTAAGAGGCACACTGTAGAGTCATTACCCAAAAATCTGCTATTTTGACCTTTCCGATTGTGTTCCAGTTAAGTGGGACCTCATGATATGTTTGTTGATTTACTTTCTTCCTAGCTGTGTAAAATGATTGCTGTCCCTACATCATCTACATTTCCAAACTATTGAAACATTCCAGTTGCTCATGTACCTGAAACCTCCAGATGTAACTACTTTTTTCTTCCTATGAAATATGAACTACTATTGTCAGTATCCCAGCTTTAAGTAACTTGCTAATGGGGTATGCAACCCAGCCCCGGTGCATTTTCCTTTGTGGGTCTGCAGTTGTTTCTAAGGCCTCCCTCCAGAAGCCCTGCCCTCCTGCTCAGAGTGCCCTCCTGGGGCCCCAAGTACTGTGCATTGTTTTCTTCTCCTCTCTGTGTACACACTGAAATGTCCTTGCAGGCTCTACGGTCATTGTCCCTCTTAGCTCAGTGAATGACTTCATAGAATTTGAATTAAGTGGTGAATAAACAAAAAATCCCAAACACTACCTTGGAAAGTAACTTCCTGGAACTAACTGGCATGTGGTTCATATGATGTAAGAATAAGTATTTGATTAGTCCCTCGGAAATCTTCAAACCTCATCATAATTCTGTCACTGAATTTAAATCAGCTTCTGGCCCTGCCCGAGTCTTGTTCACACTTGGCCCACCCCTGCACTCCCCGGCCAGACAGCCATTGTGTTTCTCAGGGGCCAGCATGGCCGAATGTGAGAGCTCCTCCTTGGACTGGGAGACTTCCAGGTACAGACTGCCACACTCCTGCTCCCCTGCTCGGTCGGTTCAGGCCACATCCTGCTCTGACTTCCAGCCTAGTCTAGGTGTACGGTTCCACCCTAAAATCCTGAGTGTTGATGGGCAGCATGGTTACCAGCAAATTAGAGCCCAGTGCCAGGGTGGCCTCTTAACTGGAAGGGAGAGATACGAAAATAGAGACCTCCTTCCCGAAGCCAAGACATAATTGAATTACCTTGCTTTTTTGTTTTTTTCCCATAAAACAGAGTGACAGGCCCCAGAAGTTACATGACTTGGGTGTTGGTCCCCCATTGAAAAACACACCCAGGAGTGTGTATCAGCCAAGAGCAGAAAAGAAGGCCGTGTACATAGTAATTTTGTTCAATAACACAGATAATTTAAGTTATAATTAGTAAGTGTATTTTGTGCTAAGAGATAAAGAGAAAGTGGTTGATGTCCCAAGCATTGCAAGGCCATTATACCACTGTTCATTAGTATTGAAGTTGGCTCAACAAACACCTCCTTAGCTATAGTCACAAAAACCATTTGGGGCTGGATGCTGTTTACACTGGAAGTGCATCACAATCACAACGTTCGTTCTTGTGCGTTGAGTGTGGAGGGCCGGAATGGGGTGTGCTTCCTTAGAAGACATGGAGCCAAGAGTGGGTTTGCCATTCAGCCCCATTCCTGTGGGGCTGCTTGGCTCCCAGAATACCAAGGGAAGAGCAGCTGTTAAGAGGTTATTGCCAAGGTCTAATATCAAAGAGTCAAAAGATAACAAGTGTTGGCAAGGATGTGGAGAAAAGGGATCCCTGGTGCACTGTTGGTGGGAATGTAAACTGATACAGCCATTGTAGAAAATGGTTTGGAGGCTCCTCAAAAAATTAAAAATAGAACTACCGTGCAATCCAGCAATCCAACTTCTAGTTATATATCTGAAAGAAATAAATAATTATCTTGAAGAGATGTCTGCACTCCGTGTTCACTGCAGTGTTATTCACAATAGCCATGATGTGAAAACCACCTAAATGTCTATTAAGATATGACTGGATACACACACACACACACACACACACATACATGCAATGCAATATTATTCCATCTTTAAAAGGAAGGAAATCCTGCTGTTTGCAGCAACATGGGTAAACCTGGAGAACATTATGCCAAGTGAAGAAAAGCCAGACATAGAAAGACAAATATTGCATGATCTCACTTGTATGTGGCATCTAAAAAAGGTCAGACTCAGGTAACGGAGAGAGTACAGTGGTTGGTACCAGAGGCCGGGGGTGGTGAGTAGGGCAAAAGGGGAGACGTTGATGAAAGGACACCAACTTTCAGTTATAAGATGAATAAGTTCTGGGAGCCTAGTGTACAACATGGTGACTGTGGTTAATAATGTGATATATGCTCATAATTTGCTAAGAGAGTAGATCTCAATCATTCTCACCACAAAATGATAATAATAATAAATAATAATAACCATGGGAAGTGATCAAGATGTTAATTAGTTTGTGGTGGTCATAGTTTATAGATACATCAAAACATCATTGCATACCTTAAATATACACATTTTTGTGAAAAATAAATAAATATTTTAAACTGTGGGGGGAGGTTATTGCCAAGGCTCCACCACCTTTCTTTGGGTGTGTTTCCCATGTCCTTTCACCATCTGGACAGCAGAAGGGTTCTTGAAGAGAACACCTATCAGGTAGGGGTATATATGGCCCCTTCAGGTGGACCTTATGCTTTTTTAGGTATAAATATATTTCAGACTTCTGCTCACTCACTCTCTAGCTCTGTCTTTTGTTCTCTCTCTCTCTCTCTCTCTCTCTCTCTCTCTCTGAACATTTTAGGGCAGATCTTGTTATTTCCAGTGCTAAACAGAAAGGACAGATGACCCAGAAGGATTCTGAAGAAAAGGCATTTATTGTTAGGTCTGAACCACAGGGTGCAATAAAGAATGTTTCTGCAGTAGTGCTGCCAAGCATAGAGGAAATTATGGAATCTTCTTGTCTGAAAGTTTTTAGAGGATATGAAAACTGTTAATGTCCCTGGGATGGCTTAGGTCCAGTCTTTTAAAGAAGTAGTAAGACAGTCATGATTGCCTTTGAACAGCTTTTTCAGTATGAAATACTACTTAACGCACAGGGTGCCAGCATTACTCTGAGCCTGGGTTTAACTGTGGGAGGTGAGACTTGGTGGGAAACAGTGGGTAAGGTCTTTGGGAAATGGCATGCCCAAGATAAGAACAGAACACTCACCACCCCAGAGCACAGAGCCTGCTCTTTGGCCTCACCCATTCACCACCTAGACAAAACTTGAAAGAAGACTAATAGGCAAGTTTTGAGATCTAAGGAGTATTAGTAATGAGTGACTCAGAAAACCACAGTCTGGACCTTGGCACTAACTGTATGTAAGGTTTTGAGACAGCCAGTCAAGCTCTTAGGGCTTCTGCTTCCTCACTCATTTATTCATTCATTCAGCAAATATTTATCAAGGTCCTGCTATGTACCAGGAGGCATTGTTCGAGGTGCTAGGTGAACCTAGTAAACAGAACAGAGCTTACTTTCCAGTGGGGGAGGACGAGGAGAGACACAAAATAAATAAATATAATATGCACTTTGTTAGATGCCATCAAGGAAAATAAAACAGAGAAGGGGATTAAGAGATGTCAGGATACAGGTATTGCAACTTTAAATAGGGTGGTGAGGAATGGCCTATATGGGGGATGACTTTTGAGGAGAGACTTGAAGGACGTGGCGGAGCCAGCTGTGCTGACATCTGGGGGGAAAGTGGTTGAGGCAGAAGGAATAGCAAGGAGGAGACCCAGAGGTTGGCCTGGGCCTGGCATGTCCGACACACAGGAGCAGAGTGAGCAAGGGGCAGAGTAGGAGGAAGCACATCAGAGGTAACAGGGCCAGGCTGTGCACCTTTGGGACACATTACCTGTCATTGGAATGATCTGAGAGGCCTTTGGAGGATTTCACAGAAGATCATTTTGACTGCTGTGTGAAAATAGGTGGGAAGAGGGCAAGGGCAGAAGTAAGGAAAACATTTAATATGTCAACAACCCAGGCATGACTTGATGGCTTAGACCAAGGCAATAGCAGCAGATTGGTGATCAGTGTCAGATTCTGCTGATATTTTGAAGGTAGAGCTTATGGGATTTTCTTATAGATTGGACATAGGATGGGAGAAAAAGAGAGGAGTTAAGGATCACCTCAAGGTTTGGGGCTTGAGCTGTCAGAAGAATGGTGTTGCCATTAACTAAGATTGGTGAAGACTGGGAGAAGTAGGTTTGAGGAGGTAGGAGTAGAATTAGGAATTCCATTTTGTGCGTATTAAGCTTGAGATGCCTGTGAAATCTAAGTAGGAGGATGCATGTCTAGAATTCATGGGAGAAATCTAATCTGGAAATAGAAGTTTTAATACCAGAGTATTGAGGCTATTGAAAGCCACAAGACAGGGTACAATCACCAGGGGAATAAATGTAGGTAGAAGAAGAAAAGAAAAACAGATTCCAAGATTGAGCCTTGGACTTTCCAGAATTAAGAAGTCAGGGAGATAAAGAGGAACCAGCAGAGCAGACCAAGATGGAACAACTATTGAGGTAGAAGGGGAAACAAAAGTAGAGTGTGCTGGAATCCAGGAAGAGTAAGTATTTCCAGGAAGGAGAGTAGTCAACCATGTCAAATGACGCTGGTAGTCAACTAGATAAAGGCTGAACACTGACTGTCCAGCAGTTTGGGAGCCATTTGTGATTTCACTGAGTACATACTTGGGGAACAGGTCTAGGACAAAGACCAATTCACTTCCACTCAGGAAAGGGAAGAGTAGAGATGGGAGGCACACTGGCCAGGAAGGGAGAGAACCACACAACCTCACTCAGAAGATGAGTGAGCTCAAGCTCCCTTCTCTTTGTGAATATTCCCTGACTTTTCAGAAATGGTCTTGTAAGAGTTCGCAGGAGATGACAGTTAAAGAACTATAGAATCACTCTTTGCTAACCTAGAATATAAGCAGACTGTAGAAGATGCAGCTCGCTGCTCTCTAACCATTTCAGAAGGTTTTAGGATTTTGAAACAATATATTTCACATTTAATGACCTCAATTTCAATGAGTATGCAGGGAATAACAATACGGGTTACCAGCTTGGCTTCCATGGCTGCTGTTCAGATTAATGAAATGTGATATGTTAAACTTCTTGGAAGGATGGTGCTATATAAACAGTAGGTATTATTATTCCCATAAAAGGAAAGCACAGTCTTGTCTGATGAAATGACTCTTACCTCAGAATCCTCATTAAAAGCTATGGTGCAATTTTCCAAGTTGCATTAGTGAGACTTGGCACCAGATGAAAAAAAAAGCAAATAAATAATAAGTCAAAATATTCCAGGTAACTACTTGCTGGCAAGTAAGAAGTTTTCAAGTCCTAGAGTCATGCTGATAATTTTGAAATGCCTAAAGGCAGAACTTATTTATAGTAACGCAAAGGTGACTTCCAGCCCTGAAATCTGGGCCTCGGTCTCACATGGGGCGCAAAAACGCAGAGCCGTGAAGAGAGGAGCTAATCCTATTGTGGTTCCATCTCCGAAGGCTGCTCGGTGGTGCTGATGCAGAGGGAGGGAGATCTGGTGTGAAAATAGCCACAGCGCTAGCTAATTTTAAAACTGAAATGCATAAGCTGTTTCCAAACCTCTTACAGTTTTTAAATCCTGAGGCCAGTAAATCCTATTTAAAGAAACTTATGTTGAAATGTTCCTATTTTGGCATAGTAGAAGGAGTTGAATAGACACGGACTAAGACATATCGAAAAATTATTTTTAAGTGACCTGATTTCAAAGCCATTTTTAAGGATTCCTTTCACTATACCTATTTACCCCTATATAATGAAAGACAGCCACAATGATAAACATTTTAAATGGATTTGTAACAAAGCCCTCGACAGCACATTTGTTAGCATTAAATTTTAGTTACCAGTAAATCTGTTCATTTTAAACCTCGTCTCTGTGTATGAGTTAAATGTCCCTTACATTTCTTTCTTTCCCCTATTTTGGAGTCTCCTAACTGTTTCAATTAAAATTAAGAATAACTTTAAAGGCAAAGTTCAGAGCTGTAAAGTTCCTCACTTGATCAGTAATCATAACTATTATTTTGTCATATTTAATCATGGGGCCTAGGCCTTTAACAGGGAACTTAATTAAACTTTCAATTCATGATAAGAAGTTAAAGAGCACTTGGGAGGATTCTTAAAAATTATTTCCACTTCCCATCCAGATTACAAAAAAAAGTGTGACAGAGAGACACAATGGCTGTCAGCCAAGGGTATTGTAGGTCATGCCAACACAAGCGGGCAGCAAGCCATTGTCCAATTAGCGTGGCTCCACCACTGCAGAGCAATCACTCCGAGCAGTTGGTTGAGTCACTGGTGATGCAGTAGTACTTCACTTGAGCCAGTGCTTCTTAGAATCAGTTCTTGTTCACTGGCATTACCTGCCCTCCTTCACCAGTAAAAGTGCAGGACCCTTTAGGCTGAAAGCCGAACAGAAGAGAAACATTGATTATGTATCTCATTTCTCTCTGCTTCCTGAAAACTGAGACTGCAATTAAACAGTGAAAGCATGGTGTGTGTGTTTTAAATGAGTTACAAGAAAATACAGTTTCCACACCAAAATACTCAGAGCTGGAATCCAAGGGTTGGTTTTTATTCTGTCTTTTCCTTGGCAGCTTTAACACTTGGCACAAATTTGAGGATATCAGTAAAGTTACCTAATAATCTTAATGGATTCACATTCCATTAAAAACTTGGAATGTCACCAAACTGCTTCATGTTTCAGCTCTATTGTTGGGGTGTCCGTGATATTTCTTGTGCATGTGCAGTTAGACAAGCAGACAGCTTTTGAAAGAGACCCTTTTTATGGTGAGAACACCTGGAATCGTGGTTGGACAAGCTATAAACCAGGAAATTGATTCAGGAATTTCTTCATAAAATGGATTATATCCAGACATTAGAGTGGTGCATATTTGTCCGTAGAAAAGGCTGTTCTTAGAAGCACAAAGAAAGTAAAACAAAATCATTGGCAGTAATCAGTTAATAACTTTGTTTATAGTCTTGTTTGTTTGGGTTCTTAACCAAAACAGTCTAGATTAAGGACTGGGTTGTTTTTGCTTTCAGGAGTGAAGCAATTAAATAGTGGCACTTTTGGTTTCCTAATATTTCAGATGTGTTCTTTTTTCTGTTCACTAGGTGTGTATAGTAAAATGTATCACTTTGCCACAGACTCCTAAAATATGTTGACAGTCTTTCTAACTGACGTTGATACCAACTCCAGGCTAACTGGTGATTCAGTGAGCATTGCTGTCTGAGGCGGACTGCTGCGTGCAGCCTGGCAAAGACTACGTGTGAAAAAGTTAATGCATTCAGCGCCCTGGGTGGGATGGAGCCAGGCCTCCAACGTGAGCACATTTTTTGACTGCCTGGCAGCTGCTTCCAAGCAAGCCAAAAGTTGGCCTGGGGGTGAAAAAAAATACTGGGATTTAGCCAACAAAAGATTCCTGTGTTTAGAAGAAAATCAAAGGAAGGATGCAGAAGGTCACATTTACAGGCCTCCAGGTTGTTGAAGTAAACAACTACTGCATTTTCTCTTCTGCTTTAGATAGTGTTCTATGTCGTTGCTACTCACTTTTTCCTGATTCTTTATAGCTGCCTAACTTTTCATTCTATTGATGTTTTTATTTTTTTTAATTCTTTATTGCAAAACCAAATGACAGATTGTTCTTCCTAAAAGTGGTACATAGATGATATCATCCATCTATGGAGGGTGGCACCAGCAGCCAGAAGGGAGTGAACAGCTGTGAGAGAGCAGCGGCCTCACGGGGCTGCCAAGCCACGGTGATGATGTAGCTAGGAATGAACCGTGCGTGCGAGTCACCTCAAAGATCTGTCCAAAGAGGCCCTCTGCACCCTCACAACGCATCTAGTTTTCTTGATGTATTCATTACAAAAGGAGAAGGGTGAGGAAAACAAGAAATTTACTCAAAGTCTAGGAAAATGTCTGCTAAAATATAGGACCCCCAAAGGTCTTGGCACATAAAGATGGGCACTGCAGTACCATGAGAGATGTGTTCTTCCTTCCCAGTAAACACCTTAGACTGTGGGTGAGTGCTCTTTCTGCCAAATGGAGCTGTGGAAGGCCAGGCATTGAACTGTGCCCTACAAATAGGCAAATGGGAAGATTAAAATCACGGAACACCTAGATTCAAGACAAGACCATGGTTTGGGGAAATGAGCAGGATTCTAAGAGAAGATATTTGACACACACCTTTAGTAAATCTGGGGCTTTGGGGGGTGGGGAATGGATGAGTTAAATCCATCAGATTTACAAGATGTTCATGTATAGAAACGCAGTGACTGTTCAAAGTCTGTTTAACAAAGTATCTCCATGCCTCCTACTTGGGGCTGTTATAGTAGATGTTGACCAGATGTTCTCATTCACTGACAGAAGAAATAGTATCCCAGCTGCATTGAGGGATTTCAGCTTTATTAGAGGAAAATTTTATAACTGTGTAAGATACTAGACCCTGGAGTAAGGTACAAAAAAACATAGAATTACCTTCAGAGGAATTATTTAGTGTGTGTGTGTGTGTGTGTGTGTGTTTAAAACTCAAAAGGCCAAGATGGCTTAAGTACATACAGCACTTCATAGAGTCAGAGGAATGTAACACATGACCCCTTCATAGGTGACTTCTTTGGGGTATTAATTAGAAATGTAAAGCAAGACCATTTCTTTCCAAGAGCTTACAATATAGTTGAAGAATCAAGACAAAATCATAGAAATCAAAGCTGAACAATTCAAGAGCATTTGTCATAGATGCCAAGTTGTGTTGGCTGTTGTTTGTGCTGCAAAGGTTCAGCTGGGGGAGAGGTCAGGGTTTTCCTTCCATCTCCCCCATAAAGCTTAGACCATCTAAAACTTGGTTGATAAGACTTTCCCAGGGAACACGTGCTTCTCCTATAGGAGAAGACACGGGTATGACGAAGGCCCAAAATCAAGCACTCAGAGGGCATGGAGGAGCCGGCTTCGATGAGCACCAATGGTAATTTGGGACAGTGATTCAAAATATGGTCAGATTACCTGGGGCCTCCCTGTGAAACAGTAGAATTTAGACAAAAGGATTTAGTCTTGATCAAATAAACAATGGGAATTCACTGAGACATTGTGAAGTAACATGCTGAAAAACAAATTAAGGAATATTTGGCTAGTGATGGAATGCTTGACAGATAGATCAGCCAACTACTGCAGACAGAGGGCACAGCCAGGAGATGCACCCTGGTCCTAGCATGAGCAGAGGAAGGTCTGTACTGAGGTGAGAACTGTGAGAATGACGTGCCTTTCAGAGATCCTAAAAATTGAATGTGAGAACACATGTGTGGGGAAAGAGGCCATGGAGCCTCGATCTGTATCTGCAGTGATGTATATGCACCCAAGGTGCTGAGAGTGCAGAACTGAAGGAACACACGTGAGACAGACCAGCACCCAGGCGATGGCAGGGCTGAGACTGAGCTCCAACACTTACACTCCTATTGCCGGTTCTTCTGTGAAGAGCAAGGTTTACTCTGGATTGCTGGTTTTAAGTTGATCTTCATTTGGGGAATATTTAAGCTCCAACAGTTTTATCAGACTGAGGATACATGTTAGAGGTATTCTCTAAATTACTTTTTAAGGAGTATGCCTCCTAAATGATATTGTGAGCATCAGCCCTTACTTAGCACAGAGAGGTACAAGAACCTACAAGGAGGTGCTGATTTCTAGAGGACAAAGCCCTTGCCTCAAGGTTATTTGTAATCCAGTGCCGCATATTTTGAAATGTCAGGAATAGATTCAGACAAAGATGATCATTTAAAACTATTATGGTGAATGTGTGATGGGCATTAGTGGAGCAGCCAAGCAGCACACGGAGACACAGAGTTACACCACACACACATCCCGTCTTCCCACTAACCCAGGCAGATCTGAGCATCACTCCTGGTTGGTCAGCCAGGGGTCAGATGTCTTCTGATGCAAATATTCATAAAATACACAGTATCCCCAAGGATGCATTCAGTGTATAACTTGACTTTATAAAGCCTTTTGATGTAACTTCCAGTTAGAGGAAAATCAAGGATCAGAGAAACAAGCTTAATGACACCAGGAGGAAGCATTGGGTCCACAGGGTGGGTCATTCTGCAGGACAATGGCCTGATTTCTTTAATAAGCCAGTGTCATATAAATGGAACAAGCTAAATTAAACAAAAGTTAAGGGATTTAAAAACCAGAGGCAGTGTATAGTCCTAAAACCAGTTATAAAGGACTTTGGGGAAGAGGGATTGGAATTGGAGAAACTCAAATGTGATCTAGGTATCAGAAGCAATTTTCCTGAAATAGAAAGATGGTGATAATCAGAAAAAGACAAACTGAGGAATAATATGCCCCGTATGATCTCAGTTTGATAAAAAATAAAATAAAATACAACTGTGAGTGTGTGTGTGTGTGTGTGTGTGTGTGTGTGTGTGTGTGTGTGTAAAGAGCCATAAGGACATGTGCTGAACTGTTAACAGTGGTGACCCATGAATGGTGGGAATGGGCTATATTTTGTTTTGTTTGTCTGCATTTCCCAACTTCCTGCAGGGTGCATTATTATGTTTCTCTAATAATAAAAGGGTTATTTGAACAGTTCAGTGGATAGAAGGGAG
>CM052541.1:136785494-136895216 GCA_028533065.1 Trachops cirrhosus | reverse complement strand
AGCACTAGCCCCATGCGTCCTGAACCTTCCATCCAGCTCAGGGCTCCCCTTTCTCCTGTCTCAGATGCTAAAGTTCTTAACTTGAGCCGAACCAACTTATATGCACAGTCTCACTGGTTAAATGAAAATCAACCCAAAAGGCAATAAAGGGAATAAATTTCTCTTAGTTCCTCCTTATTAAAAGTTTAAGGCCCCTTTTCATATTTAAATTTACCTGGGTCATTGAAACCTACAGATGCCTTTGCCATTCCATCTCTGAAAATTACTGGTATTAGTTTCATTGTAAACAGTTCACATATTTTCCAAGTGTCCGACCCTATGCATCCCCAGATAGAGAAGGAAATTCTCACCATCTCGTCAAATCTTGTGCAATTATGAAGGAAGTAGGGGATGTGGGGAGTGTCCTTTCCTGTCACCCTGGTATACAATGAGTACTGAAGAAAAGGAGTGTTCTTTCAGGGGTATTTTTAAACATATATAAATATTTATAAATGTATACTTTAGGAAGTCACTCAATAAGCTTGGAATTTACTTCACACCCTAGTTGTGTATAAAGTATCTCTAAGTAGCTGCTTCTTTAAGGATATGTCAGGATGTTCAGTAATAAAAACATGTTTTTATATTAATGAGATTAATGACTTTTTTTAAAACCAAGAGTAAAAAGGCTGCTTCCTTCCTTAACCAGATTTTATTAAAAGAGGACACCATCGCCTGAAACTAATACAAAATAATGTTGAATGTAAACTCTAATTGAAAAAAAAAATTTAAGTTCTTTAAAAAAAAAGGATGCCATAAAGTCACCCCTGGATCCTGGAAAGTCTGGAACCAGGGGGGTCCCTAGAACTCACACTGCTTTCCTTCCTCTCCACATTTCCCCTGAATCAAAGGGGCCCTTCACTGGGGGGCCCTGCAGCAATGAGGGGATTTCCCTCCATCACGTCCAAAGTCTGGAAGACGACAGCTGACACGTGTGATTGAGATTTCAGAGAGTGAGTCAAAATAGAAAGTGATGCTCTAATGGATCTGCACCTGTGAGGCTCACGCTGGTATTTAAAACAATTTATTGCAAACTGTTGCCTACTCTGTGGTCAGTGGAGTGCTGGTACTTCCTTACTTCCTCCTCAGGAGCCTCCAGAAATGTCTTTTTTTAATAGGTTTTTTAAGTGGTTTTCTCTTAAGTCAATCTTTTTTTAAATATTTTTTAAGAATTTATTTATTTTTTAGAGAGAGGGGAAGGAAGGGAGAAAGAGAGGGAGAGAAACATTGATCAGTACCTCTTGAATGCCCCAGACTGGGGACCCAGCCCACAACCCAGGCATGCGCCCTGACTGGGAATCAAACCGGTGACCCTTCAGTCTGCAGGCCAGCATTCAATCCACTGAGCCACACCAGCCAGGGCTTAAATCAATCTTTAGTTTGTTTTCATGGAAGACCTACAGTATTTAACTCTTCTTATGCCCATATATTAGTCTTCTCAGGCTGCCGTAACAAAATACCACAGACTTGGGTGGCTTAAACCACAGAAATTTATTTTCTCACAGTTCAGGAGGCTAAAAGTCCAAGATGAAGATGCCATCAAAGTTGTTTTCTGATGAGGCCTCCCTTTCTGGCTTGCAGGTAACCGCCTTCTCACCGTCCGCGCATGGCCTGTCTTCTGTGCACACAGAGAGAGAGAGAACAATGGTGTCTCTTCCACTTCTCATAAGGACACTAGTTCTAGCAGGTCAAGGCTTCACCCTTATGATATCATTTAGTCTTCATTACCTCCTTAGAGCTCCTGTCTCCAAATAGAGTCACACTGGGGATTAGCATTTCAACATGAATTTGGGGAACACAGTCCATACCAGACCACTAAAATACAAAACAATATATATGCAAGATCACCTACATATATGTCCAACCACACAACCATGTACTATGCAGCCATAAAGAATGAAAGATATCTGTGAGCTGATGTGGTATGATTACCAGTGTATGTTTTCGAAGGCAAAAATAAGAGGCAGAAGAGTACATATGCTGTATATGGTATGCTTCCTTTTGTACAAGAAACAAAGGAAAACAAATATATATTTAAAAGGTATAAATGTATATATATAACTTATAAGTATACATACACATACACATTTGCACATTTTGTAAGAAGAATCCAAAAAGCTAAAATATGGGAAAGGTGGCCTCTAGAAAGCTAGGGAAACAAAGTGAGAGTCTGAAGTGGGAGCGGCTCTCCAAATGTGTCCCTTCTGTGTTGGCTTTTGAACCATTTCAGTGTTTTACATAGTTCACAAATTAAAACTTAATCAAAAAGCTGAGAAAAAACAAACTCATCATATGTTAAATTGTTTAATTAAACACACAAAATAAAAGAATAAATTAGGCTAACTTTTGAACACAGTACTGTGACTAAACATCCTCTATGGCACATTCTTCAAGACAGTAGACAGAACTTTTCAATAATGTCTCTGTCATGAAAGACAAAATGAGTGGAGACCGTGACAGATTAAAGGAAACGAAATGAGAACAAATGAAATAAGGGATTCTGGATTGGCTCCCAGGTTGAGGAAAAATCTATAAAGGACATCATTGGAGCAATCCATCTGCATGGATACTGTACATAAGTTCATAATATTGTTTCAACTTTACTTTTCTTGGGTAGTAAAATGATATTTTGATTATGTAGAATGATTTTGTTTTCAAGGGATGCATGCTGAAGTATTCAGGGGTAAAATGTCATGATTTGCTTTCAAATGGTTCTGAAAGGAAATGTACACAGTGTGTGTGTGCACATGTATAGATAGATATAAATATAAAAAGAACACAAATTTAGTAAAATTGAATAGTTGGTGAATCCAGATTAAAGGTATATGGATGTACATTTATTTTATCTTTGTATGCATTGCAATTTCCAAGATCAGTTGTTGAGGAAAACAAATAATGGTATTAGATTGTCATGAAGGTGCTCCATTCATTCAAGAAGTAGTTACTGAGCACCAGCTCTGTGCCCAGCCCTGTACTAAATCCTGGGGAGGCAGCAGTGGCTAGGACAGAGCATATGAGAGTTCTGATGGGCCTACATTTTAGGTCAAAAGAAAGATAAGAAAACAAGATAACTTTATTGTGAAAGTGCTACAAGAAAAACAAAAAAGGGTGATAGGATACACAATCATTGAGGGAGAAATGACACTAGGTGGCCAAGGAACGCTTCCCCAAAGGAGGAGAGAGATTTGCACTGAGCTGCACTGTCTATTCACATATACACATATACACAAGTTGGTGATGAGTTTACAGAGGAAAAGGACACATGGAGAAGAATAGGTAGTGAGGGAAAGAAGTTGAAATTTTAGATATGGCAGTTCAGAAAGGACTTGTAAAGCAGGCAGCGCACAAATAGAGTCCAGGGCTAGAGCTGGGGTATTGGGAGAAGAAAGATCACATAGGACCTGATGGGGCATTTGAATGACTTTGGCTTTTACTCAGTGAAATAGGAATCTTTTGGAGAGTTCTGGGTAAAACAGCGACATAATCCAACTTACATTTCTAAAGGATGGCTCTGGATGCTGGGTTGAGAACAGGCCGTGAAGGGGTGAGGGCAGAGCAGTTAAGTGTCTCCTACAAGCAAGAGGTAGTTTATAGAAGGGTGGAAGCAGGGAAGGAATGCAAAGGTTTGGATTTGGACTCTATTTTGAATGTGAAGCTGCCAAGATTTCTCACTAACTGATTGAAAGTGGGATATGAGATAAGGAACGAATCCAAGATGACTGAGGTTTTTGGCCCAAAGAACCAGAAGGTTGGGTGTAGCCATGAGCTGAGGTGAGAACGAAAGACGCCCCAAGGAGCAGATTTGAGAGAGGACACCGGTTGGATGGATGGATGGCAAGACCAGGGGGGTGAGCAGCGGTCAGGCAGAGGTACAAGGCAAAAGCTTAAAAGTTCTACTGAGAATTTCAGAACAGGTTTGTGCAAAGATAATTAGGATTACCTTGTATAAACCTTTTCACCGATTTTTTTTCCTTCATAAATTAACCTAATGGTAAGTTGAGCTCTGTCAGCTCAGATGAAAAGGTTAACTCCCAGTTTGCACTGATTTCTGCCTCTAAGAGTCTCACTCCCACACAGAGCTTCTGCAGCGGGCCTCCCTTGTTCCGGGTGCTGGGTGGAGTTCGGTGGGAAGGAGGGACTGTGCTGCGGACACGGCCCTGTTCACAGGGACACAGCCTCGTGAGGCAGCACTGGTGGGAGTGGCCCTGCAAGGTTCAGGCAGAGTGTACAGTGGTTCCCAGACATTTTTTGCTGATGACCCTTTGGACATGTGACTGAATTTCACAGACTGCCTTTCAGTTTTGAACCTAAATTTCCTTTCCTTCTATGCTCCACGCCTGCGTCCATGAGGGACACACATTCTAAGCATAGCTCGTTCCTCAAGAGCAGGGCCTGGCAGCTTTGAGACTATTCATTCGCATTCCATTGCCTCTTCTGCTCTCCCTCCAAGATTCCTACAGAGGCTGCTCCTAAAATAATGAGGCCTTATTTATTCAGATTCTTCCTCCCCCAGAAAGATGCTGAGGGCTTTTCATGAGAATTCTTGAAGAATTGCTAAGGTTCTGTGGCCTTCAGTGTCCTTGAAACGAGAACTTCCCCAGTAGATGCTTGATGGAGATGGTGATCCTTGAACCTACTCTGCCAAGAGAACCATTTCTCTGCAGCTGTAATACATCTTGCCAACTGCAGTCTAGCCTAAGGGAACTCCAGGAGACTTCCCTTTCTGGCCAACACCAGAAACAGTCGGGGGGTGGATCTGCTCTCTCCCTTCTCCCTCTCTTTCTTTCCACCTCCCTAGGTTTATTTTAAAAGGCACATTAGTGAAGTCAGCCAGTCACAAAAGGACAAACACTGTGTGGCCACACTTATATGAGGTATCCAAAGTAGTCAAATGCACAGAAACAGAAATAGAATGGTAGTGACCAGGGGCTGGGGGTTAGAGGGAAAGGGAGTTGTTTAATGGTTACAGAACTATAGATTTTCAAGATGAAAAATTTCTGGATATCTGTTTCACAGTTACCTGAATATATTTCACAACTCAACTGTACACTTAAAATGGTTAAAATGGTAAGTGTTATGTTACATTTTCTACCACAATTTTTTAAAAGCCACCTCAATGGCACTGCTCCCTTGGAAGGAAAAATACAGAAGTTCTAAAATGTAGACTGCCTTAGGACCTAGCAAAGAAACAGCCCACGGGGTGCGGCTATTGTTATAACTGTAGATATTTCTCTCATCCGTCTCCCTGTGATTTTGCTGGATACACAAAAGTATGGTGTGTGTGTGTGTGCCCTCCAGCCTGTAGCAGACATGTATTGGTCTTCCGTGAGTGGTTATTATTATCATTTCAAGAAAAAGGCTTCAAAATCATCCTTGAGTTACCCAGCGCTTCCATGAGGCAGTCCTCTGCTAGGTTTAATATCAAAGCAACCATCTAATTCAGCTCTACTTGGAGGCAAGTTTCTGTTCTAGCTCCTGTTGTTGCTCACTGAATGTACAATATTGTCTTTTGGTCCAGAAGTTCCTGAAATGTGTGGCCTCTTTTGTGCTTTAGACCCTTGGGCCCCTTTTGTAACCAGTTGTTGAACTGTGTAATTCCCTAGGTCCTATGTAGTCTGGCTTCTGTTGTTTCCCCAATCTCTGTTAGGTTATTTTTGTATATCTTAGGATTCACTTCAGTACTTTTTGGAAGTAAAAATGTATGATATATTTGTAATTGTAACTTGCTTTGAGTTAAAGAAGACTTCTGAAAGATCATGATTATCTCGCCATCCAAGGCTTTGTTTCATGCTCCATCTTACAGAGCTGGAGGGGCAGCTTCTGCGACAGAACAGCCATCTGTGATCAGGGGTCACTGTCAAGAGAATGTCCCTACAGTGCCAACTTCTCACCATGAAGCCTTGGTTCAGTTGTTCACCCCAACTTTGTGTCTAGAGTTGGAGTTAGATCACTGATTAGATAACAAGATCACAGACCTGGAAGAATGATCCGGAATATTCCAACCCAGAGTCAGGTGCCAACCATCAGCACAAGAAACAGAATCCCCTCCAGGAACCTAGGTGCTGCCATAAATGCATGAGCATCTCTTTTGCCTTTGTCTCAAATTGCTGCTACAGCTATGTTCTCTCCCTAGTTCTGACCATTCTTGGTAAATTATAGGTATTCATTGAATATCAACCATGGGTAAATCACAGTACTTGTTGCCATAGTTTAGAGTATGTCCTTCACCCTCATCTCACTTGTCCATTGACTTGCGCCCTTCATCTCTTGTACTTACAGTCATATCTTCTTGTTTCTTTTCCACTCATTAGTAAAGATTTTGACATTACCTGGATCAGTTCTAAAACCGGTCCAAGAGATTATTAGGGAGGAAAGGCTTTGGGCTATTTTCACCTGCCATTTTAGGGTGTATAGAATGGCAAGGTGTGTACAACATTGGTGATATTCTTAAATGGCTGCTATTATGTCAGGTCCAGGAAAATACAAGATGGGGCACGCTGCTCTCCATTCAAACAAAACGGTGGATCCATGCGACTGACTACACTAGCTCCCCTGACAGGTCTAAAGAGAAAGGGCTTACTTGTTCAGCAAGGGAAAATCATGCCTGGAAATAATGCCTGTATAAATGTCTTGAAACTCAGACTGCTGAGTCTGCATTTGTTTAATTTCAAGTTTCTGCAACTGTACAGTTGAATTTTTGTTGAATAGGTTATGATGGCCTTTGAAAGCTTACATATTTAGGAAATCACTGACTCCTTATATTTTTTTAATACTGCCTTCCATTACATCCTTGCAAGGCTCCCAGTGTTCTCTGCAAATTGTTCGTAATCTCAGCAGACTGGTTGAAGTAGGCCAGATTCCAGACTAAAATAGCTTGAAAGATGTGTCATTCGTGGACTTATAGGAGACATGGGGAAGTTCAAGAAAGCTCTATTTGTTGTGCCAGCTCACAAGTTCATATATTTTGCTACTGGTTTCCAGAGTAAAAGAAAATACTATCAACCTTGTCTTTCTTCCTTGTCAACTTTTTTTAAAGATTTTATTTATTTATTTTTAGAGAGAAGGGACAGGAGGAAGAAAGAGAGGGAAAGAAACATCCATGTGTGAGAGATACATCAATCGGTTGCCTCTCACACTCCCCCAAATGGGAACCTGTCCTGCAACCCAGCAGGCACGTGTCCTGACTGGGAATCAAACTGGTGACCTTTAAGTTCACAGGTCGGCACTCGATCCACTGAGCCACACTAGCCAGGGCTCTTCCTTGTCAATTTTTATACAAAGTGCTTAAGCAATACTAAAAACCATAAATCCTCTTATTTATTGTGATAGGAAATAAGGCGTGTCAAGAACTGAAGTCCTAAAACAGGTGTGTTACACCTCATCTACCCCATCTAATTTGGAGTCCTTTTACAACAATGACGTAGGTACCGCTTCAGCCTCTGCTGGAACTCTTCCAGCAGTGGGGGACTCACCACCACTTCAAAGCCCCTTCCACTTTATACAATTGTGATTACCAGAAAATTATTCCTCATTTTTAGGAGAAATCCACCTTCCCTTAAATTTTCATTGTGATATTATTTATACCCTCTACAGTGGAAGAGAACCGATTTTATCTCATCTTTTCATGATAGCTCATTGAGCACTCTGAAAACAACTCTTGCATGAGCCTTTAAAACTCCCTTTCTCCAGGTTAAACATTCCTGGTTCCACACGTTTCCTGGGACATGGATTCAGTACTCATCATGGTCCTTGCTGTTCAGGCCTACTCTTAACAAACCACAAAGTACAGGAGTCTCAATGTGACATGAACACTAAAGGTAGAGTGAAGATAGGACCCCATCTCTACATTATGCATCTCTTGATGTAGCCCAGGATTGTGTTAAATTTCCTGACAACCGTGTCACAGTACTGACTCATCTGCTTGAGCCAGGATTCTCCCATCCTGTCCTTACAAAGTTGACTTTTTAAATCCCAGTACAGGATTTGATGTCTATTTTTGTTAAATTGCATCCTTATACATTTACCCCATAATGTCAGCCTGTGGTCATCCTTGAGAGTCTTGGTTCTGTCTCCTAGAGTATCTCATCAGCTTGCCGCCTGGATCTTTTCCAAGTCAGGGATAGAAGTTAAGCATGACAGAGTATGGGTCTCATTACCAGAAACTTTTCATCAGACTGGAGTTGACATTAATCTATCATCCAGTAACTGGTTGCTTAATTTCACTATCTTTCAGACTCTATTTTTTTCAAATTATTCTAAGAGGCCTAAGAGATGTCCACTGCCTTGCTAAAATCCTGGGATGCTATTTACACTACATTCTCTGAGCCATAATCCCATCAAAACCAGAAATGAAGTTACTTTGGCATGACTTGTTCCTAATGAAGCATGAATCATCTGCCACCTTCCTGTCTAGGTTCTAAGTGGGTGATGGTTTGTTTGCCAAACCCAGAGAGATCAAGTGTACAATTCAGATGGAAACACTATTCAAAGACATAGTCTTACTCACTAAGAGCATCAAAACTCTCAGAGAGTAAGTGGAAAGATTTACAAGAGCCACGTGCACATCTGGACTGAGTGTCAGGGAAGATGTCGGGGGAAGTGCTGCATTATGTATACATATAAAAATGAAAAGAAAACAAAAAGTCTCCACAATTCTTGGGAAAATCGCCAATAAGGCTAGAATTTCATTCAAAACCAGAAATGGAAGTTGGATATTATTAAAAAACAAAAATTTTGAGTCCCTGAGGCCTACAGTGCCACAAATCTCTATTGGAGACAAAGCAAGTTGGGTAGAAACACAGTAGGAGGCAACGCCATCCGGGCAAGGCTGAGTTGAGGTGGGGGTGGTTCCTTAGGAGAAAGATACCTAACGTGGTGACTCGACCATGATATGGGCTTGTGATTCCCACAGAATGAAACACATTAAACACACACACCCCACAAAAAGAGCCGTCCTCACAAAGCTCCCCCAGTGTTACAACCCAGGCACTAACGGCCCACCCCCTGCATGCAGGAGGCTGAGTGCAGTTGACCATCAACATCAATCTCCTTTACCTTGTCTTTCCGTTTCCCTGTTTCTGTCTCTCTCAGACACCAGGTTTCTGAGAAAGGCCCCCAGTCCTGCTGTAACAGGACTGGGCATGTCGGCATTGGCCCAGCAGCCCTCGACCCTGCAGCCCCTTCACTGTTTTCATAGAGCTGTACTTTCGTTCCTCAAGTCCCTTTTCTGCATCAGAAATTACTGAATCCTGAAAATGCTGCTGTGCAGTTATTTTTGGCTCCCTTCCCTCCAGCCCTGGGGTCTTGCCTGCTCCTCGACAACCATTAGCAGCTGTTAGAAGGGGCTTTCAAATGCCTGCTTCTTGCTGAAGTGCTGTGACACTGGTTTTCTAAGAGCCCAACTGCACTGAAGAGGGGAGAGAAAAATGGCAGAAGAGTTACAGAAACCCCCTGCATTTGGGGAGTCAGGTTTTTCTCCCCTTTGTGCAAGAAAACAGCCTCTGACAGAGCTGTAGAGGTGCTGCCCAGCTGAGTCCCTGTGGAGGCTAATTCAAGGGAATTCATGGGGCAGCCCCAGAGATGGCCCTGTGTCATGCTCAGAGACACCATCAAGGGTGCATCCTTGGTGTAAGATTTTAGCATCCCACCCTCCCTGAGCTGCTGCCACTTCACTGTACCTGACGTTCTGGGCCACTCAGAGAGGAAATAGCCTGTCACCACAGAGGCTGGAAGCTGCTGCCAGGGCCCCTGAGGCCCCCCGCAACCTGGACCCCATTAGCTTCCTCAGGAACCCATTGCTACCAGTGAGTCTCCCTGGTGGCCTCCTTGTCAGGTGTTAGATCCCTACAAAGGACTGAGAACTACCATAGACTTTGGTAAAATTCTGTGCTCCTTGTGAACATTAATCTATTAATTCTCACTAGCCCCAGTAAGATAATGACGTTATTGCACATCAATAATTAATGCATCAAAAAAAGAATCATCTCTCTGGATAATAAAATAGTATTTTTTAAATAATAAATAAAAATAAAATAATGAAAATAATGACACGTCATGTCTATAAACACTTTGCCACTTTGCAGGGAGATAAAAGCATACACATACTTTACTGTGTATATGCACACTTTTTGCCCAAATTTTTGAGGGAAAAATAAGGATGCACATTATACATGGGTAGTCCCTGAAATACTTTGTATCTGTTCTTGTGTTTTGTAATTATTTGTTACATAAAATTTCTTGTACCATAATATGTGCAAAAATAAATGCTAAAATTCCTTTATACAAAAAACAAGTATCTAAATATAAATAAATAAATAATTGAATTAAAAATTAAAACAAAAGACTTTTTCCCTGAAAGTTTTGACCAAAAACGTGGGT
Source organism: Trachops cirrhosus (assembly GCA_028533065.1). Lineage (NCBI taxonomy): Eukaryota > Metazoa > Chordata > Mammalia > Chiroptera > Phyllostomidae > Trachops > Trachops cirrhosus. Next base: position 136,884,803 of record CM052541.1, on the reverse strand, counting down.
GCACATTATACATGGCAAAACACGGTACTTTGCTCTTTAGAATGCCCACCCCCAGCAGGAGAGTCACACACAGCTCTGTCCCCATGTTTCACACCAGAAAATCTGCAAGGCCATGTCCCAATGTCTTCCACCTTAGCCCTTAGTCAGAATCATTGTTCAGGCTCCTAAATCTCAGTACTTCCCAAAATATGAGTATGTGTAGCACACCATGAAGTGAAATTATTCCATTCGGTATATGAAGAACTTTTTTTTCAAAATCACTGTGTTCATTTTAATACATATTAGAAAAAGTGAACCTGAAAGTTCTCAGGTAGTATTACTTAGGACAAGTTTCTTTATAAGCTAAATTTATATAAAGAAGAAAGTGAGTTGCATTAGAGAAAATATTTTAGATTGTGATGTGGGTCCAAGTATGTATAGTATTGGCAATACTCCATAATTCAGTACTTTTTCTGTCCACTAGTCCTGTCTTGTACAATCTCTATTCAAAGAAAGTCAGAGTGGTGTTTTATTGGGAATGCAAGGTCATGCCTATTTTCCTAAGTTTTGTATAAAATATAGGAACAGGCTTTTTGTGTTAAGTACATTAAGATGAAAACAATTTTTGTTTGTGTGTGTGTTTCTTTCAATCAACCATTCCTGGTTATCCGATTTGTGTATTTCTTCCAGAATATCCTAGCTCTCTTGCTTGGGTCCCTAAGCAGCTATACCGCCACCTCACCTGTTTCTGTACCCTCCTCATGGTGAAGATGGAGAACGATGCTCTCCCTGACTGCTGATTCGTGTTGTGGAATTTCTTCAGGACTAGATAATTTATGCTTGTATCTCAGTTCTCTGTAACCACACCTCTGCTCTTCTCCCTCCTTCTCATCTTTCAACTCAGTGAAGTTCTAAAGAAGGCCTAGTCATTTGGCTGGTGTCGTCATCCTTGTCATTTAGCTGCTCTTCTAGAGGACAGATATGGAGGGCAGTGCATTCAACATCAACAACCCTATTTTCTGCTGCTAGAGTATAGAGTAGGAAGAAGACATGGCAGGACATGAGACAGGACAGGTTTGTTGAGCCCAATTATAAAGAGCCTTATGTGCCATGCTGAGGAGATTGAGTTTTATTCTGTAGGAAGCAGGGAGATAAAATTATTGTCATTAGGAAGATGAATCTGGCAGCAATACAAAGGAAGAATTCCGGGAGAAAGAGCCAGTGGCCAGGTTGCTGCAAGGATCTAGGCAAGAAGTAATAAAGACACAGAATAAGGCATGTTGCTTAGAAAAGAAAGCGGTAGACTGAAGAAAAGCAGGAAAGACCTAAATTGCATCATAATTTTTTATTGTACATTTATTAGCTGACTTAATTGTTTATTACCTGTTTCTTCCTCTAAATCAGTGTTGCACAATATCATATTCTATGATGAAGTAAATGACATTCTGTGTTGCCCAATGTGGTAGCCACTAGCCACATGTGGCTATTAAGTACTAAGAAGACGGCTACTGTGACTGAATTTTTAGTTTTATTTAATTATAATTAATTTAAATCTAAAGAGTCAAGTGTAACTAGTGACTACCATACTGGGCAGTGCAGGTCCAGAGTGCAGGTTCCAAGCATCCGGGCTGCCGTGTTTGCCATTCTGTCCTTAGAGCCCACGGGGCTTCTTTGTGTTTTTCACAAGCAAACTTCTTTATGGAAAATTTTGGCCCCCACTTAAAAAAGGAGGAGAAGGTGTATGTCCCATACACACTTAGAATATCTCCCACATGGTTAAGCTGAAACTCTCAGCATATGCAGGTGGAGGAAAGTCAAACCAGAGGGGACAGACGAAGGTCGGCGGTGTGGGGAGGGAATCCAAGGCCAGGGTCTATTCTGTGGGCCCTGCCTTCTTGGTCTTCCTTTCTGGCTCTTACAATGCACAATGCCCACACTTTTTCCTTGAAACATGTAAGGGTAATAATCAAAATGGATAAAACATTTTAGGAGGAATGAGAAAAGGAAAATATGTTAGACAGTGCAATATGCAGATGATACATAATAGAATTGTATGCCTTAAACCTATATAATTTTAGTAACCAATGTAACCCCAAGATATTCAGTTTTAAAAATGTGTTAGAGCTAGTTCGTTAGAATGGCTGTAGTCACATTGGGGAGATCCCACATGATCTGTGAGGAGCTCAGGACCCAAGCTTGTGACCTTTGGCATGTTGCTTAAGCTCCCCAAACCACAATTTCATAGAAAACAACAATAAAAATCATAACATTTCACTTACAAGTTGTGGGGGGAACAAATGATAAAATTTAAAAACTTGTGCTGTCTAACCCATAAAGTCCCATTCAGATGTCTGTTATAACTCTCACACCGGAGCTATATCCCACTGCCTGTCTGAAAGGCACAGTTATGTTAAATTATAATTCTGATATGTGCCTGTCAGAAAAAGCAAACAATTAGTCATTAAACTCTGTACACCTCTATCCAAAACACAACCTAAATGACCCCAGAAGACTTTTATCTCTCTCATCATTAAAAAAAAAAGACTCTGAAAAAGCTGATACCACAACCTCCTTCTTATAGCTTGTTATAATTCAGTAGTCTCTTGCCAGGAAGTTCTTCATATACAAGGGGGGACCCAAAAAAACCAGAATTTGTTTTGAAAAAGTTGTGTATTTATTCTTACATGTTTAAACTTCCATCACCTACTCTCCATGTGATGCAATACACCTATCGAGACGGTTCTTCAACTGCTCTAAACAGTTTCTGAACTCATCGATTTTGATGCCTTTTAGTTCTTCTGCCAGGTTTTGTTCCACCTCTTCCACATCAGCAAAATGTTTCCCTTTGAGGGTTTTTTTCATCTGGGGGAAACAAAAAAGTGTCTGTGGGGTGATATTGGTTGAATAGGTAGGATGGGGCACGGGGGCCATGCCAGTGTTTTATCAAAAACTACTGAATAGTTGGTGCAGTGCGGGCAGATGCACATTGAAAAGAGTCTTCAAAACAAATTCACTGAAGCTGAACACAGCCTCTCACAACACCACCAGCCGGTACACTGATACAGATGGGTTCGTAGAACACTCACCTAGTGGGGGAAGCCTGTACTACAAGGGGCCCACCCTCCAGAAGATAATTCCATTTTGGGGGACCTCCCCTGTACTTCCATCCTGTCTCTGCCTTTCTAGATCCAGTGGCTACCCTCCCCCTCCCCATTCGCCCAAGACCACCTCCCACTTGCCATTGCAGCTCTTTATACCCTTTCTCATCTTCCCTGCTCTGTACTTTCATCACCTGCCTCTGGCCTTCTATCCTAGCAATAAATTTAGACTCTTTTCTCCATGAACCGACCTCCCAGAACTCACAACCTCTGCAGCACCTGCAGACTTCTGTTAAGAAACATCTCTAGCAACCTGAGTCCCACAGGAGCACCACCTTCCCTCCTGCCCCACTGCCATTTGCCTGTCTTCAGTCCCTGTGATTGCAGCAAATCTGGTTACCCTCGCACTCAGAATCACCACCCACAGACACAGAGCTCTGTATGACCCTGCCAAGTGACGTCAGCTCAACACCAGCATATCAAACCCCGTGCTTTCTGCAGGGAACAGCTACCGAGGGAAAAGGCAAAACTTGGCCTGTGTGTCAGGTTCCCAGGCCACACCCCAGGTCCCAGATTTTTACAGGGATTCCTGTTGAAAATAGTTATTAAGTTGAAAATAGTTATTAATAGTTTTCTCCTAGTACAAAACCCACTTATTAAGACTTTCTTAACTATGACCTCCTATCTGATGTTTTTGTCATTTTATTTCTCAGAGTTTAATGTACTTATTAACATAAGGGATCATGGCTATAAATGATTTAAATAAATGTGTATCGGTTCAGGGCACCCAAACATGAGTCAGCAGGTTTCACCATCATATTCCCCAGTGCTTCCCCTCATGGAGAACGTGTCCTCTTTCCGACCATATTTAAAACCATGGATCACTGTCAATCCATTGGCTTTCAGCATGTGTAAGCGAAAATAATTATTTTCTATCTTGCACTTGGTATATCTTTTTCCTTTTCCAAAATATTTACATTAATTGAACCTAAACAGAATTTATACCATTTGCCATCTTTAAATTTTAATTCTAATTCAGACATCTCTTTATGAGACACACATCTCTAATTCAGACACACAAAGGCTAAAGCTACACTAACCCCAGTCATTGGGTAGAAATACTGAAAATTAACAGGCCTGCTGACAGTCGACAGTATAATGCCTGATTGCATTGAAAACAAGAGAGTAAAATGGTAAGTATGCTAAAATTATACAAAACGTCAGTATATTTTAAAGTCCTATTATATTAGGGAACCAAAGTTTTATGGACTTTACAAAAAAGAAGCAGCAGCAGTACAAGCCCAAGGCCCGACGCCTGCTGGGGAAGCCAGCGGGGCCTGCGGGTGCACAGCGGGGTGACTAACACACTCGCACCCAGGGCCTGGGTTTTCAGGCCAGTGTCCCCAGGGCTCGAGAGCAGTGAAGAAGAAGCACATCTGACCCTTCTCCTTCCTCTGGAGCGTGGCCACCCAGACTTGGTATCTGATAGTAAGGGTTAGCCCCAGTGACCTGGCTGTGTTCCCAGACCCACGCCTGTGACCAGCCTAACCTAACCTGATGGTTATGATCATAACAACAGATCAGCCTAGGGTGCTTAAAAAAACACTTATCTGCGGCATTGAGGACAGCCAAACATAGCACCAGGTTCACAGACAAGACCAGGTGTGCTTTTCACTTTTCGTTGTACCAAGCCCGGGGTGGGGCAGGAGTCCTCCCCGAAACATTCGTTTTCGTGTGCAAGTCACCTGACTGTAGAGGTATCTTCACTTCACATCCGCACTACCTGAAACATCTCATGCACTGGTCCAGGCAGATGCAGGCTGTATTTTTGGTGGTCTACTGTCTGAGCAACAAAGCCTAGGACCGACAGCTTGGATAAATTGCACTTCAGAAGTTCGTTAAGAAATTGGTTGTTTGAACCCAGAGTGTGTTTTTTCCTGGAAACAGGATATGAACTGTGGCTACTTTCCTCAACCATCTCCCAAATCTCTCATCTATGTTGCCTTTCATTGTTTTAAATGTATTCAGTGACCAGATGTTTATCATTATGCAAAGACTAAAGGAAATGAATTCCACAGTCTGGGAGTAGGTGCATGGCCATGAAATACAAATCGGGAGTGGATCATCCTAATGAGAGAAGACTTCCTGTAGGAGAAGTGTGGGTAGGATTTCCATAGGTGGGAAGGGCCATGTTGAGTTAGTGTCCCCCCACTGTATACCTGTAGCGCCTTCTCTATATGTCCATCATAGCAGCTTTTGCATTGTATTGTAATTGAATTATTGCTTGTCTTTTCCTCATTTGTGCAGTAAGATCCTTGTGCAAAACCTCTGAGTAGTGGTGATGTTGTTTCTAATCTGCAAATTGACTCTCCAGAACAATGCCAACATTGGACGCATTTGGTTAAATGAAGGGTATCCTTTAGAAAAGTTCTGGAGGCAGAAAAATACATAATGTGTGTATTAGATGAGAATGAGAGGGAGGATTGCAACCACCTCACTGAGCCCCAGAGGCCTGAATGTCAGCAAAGGTGATACCACTGGTGTCCAGTTCTGATGTACTTTTTAAGTCACACCTAACTACTCTTGATGCTGATAATTTTTTAGGAGAAAATTCTTTGGAGTTCCAGCTGGAGAACCCATCTCTTCTCAGTATCAAGGATGTGTGCGCTTCTTCCAGGGAGGGCTAGAGATTTTAGGGCTGCAGTCATTTCTCTCCATAGATTGGTGTGAACAAGCCGTGAACAAGCCGGTGGATCTGTCTCCACCAGCCACCTAGGGCTTCACAGTGGAGAACAAAGGGCAGTCGCTCCCCCGAGCCTTCTCAAGGATGCGCCTGCCATTCACCTTTCAGTACAGCTTGTTCATAAAGTGGAAGCTGTTCATAAGTTGGAGACAGCATGTGTTTTATAAAAATGCTTTCAGTATGTGATTTTTCTTATTTCCGCCACTTGCACAAACATACATGGCGATTTTTGTTCATCTTTTCTTTTCATTATCAATTTATTTCTCTCACTCCTCCCTTCTAACGTCTTCACTAAATGTTTTTATGTTTATTGTGCATTTTTTTTCTAAGTTAACACAACCAAGCCAGTAAATTTAGGTTGGAGTGTCACTTGCCTCAGCTGATGGCAAATAACCTCGAATGAGGGCCCAGGGAGCCTTCTCTGGCTAACTGCAGAGTTGGCTATTTAGGCTTCAGTTTCACCACCGTAATTATGAGTGAGAAGCCTATAGTTAATTACGGTGCATGAATGGGAGAGATTCCTGGACTTACTTGCATTTGTTACTTGCTGGTAGTTTCTCTGTTGAGGTTTCCATCCTTGTTTTTACAGAGCTTGTGGCATGTTTCTGCAGTCGGTGTGTGAATTTTTATGATCTGTTGCATGTTATTCATGCAATTTCCTGCCCCGTAATGGTATCAGTTTTCCAGACGCAGAGGAATACAGACTAAAACCCAGGAGCCTACATTAGCATAAAATGTCCCAGTTCTGTCAGTTTGATTAATTTGTCTCTTTGTCTCCACTCTATATGATAAGTGCTATTAATGGTTGCAACACTTCATATGTCAAAGTCTTTCTTCCTAATGACTTGAAAATGCAGTTTATTTCCCCCTTTTTGTATTATTTTTCTCATTTAGCATTCCACTCAAGTATAGATTTATGCCATGCTCTTTCATTATCTTAGTGGTTGCAGCACTGGAGTGATTACATATGGTGTAGAGTATGCGTAAAGATGTGATCCCAGGGGCAGCAGCTGCTGATGCAAGCTGAAAATAGATCCAGCGTACGCTCAGCACTTTTCCCAGAGGCCTTTTATTTATTAGTAACAGTCTTGGTACAGGACAGCTTGGATCCTCATTTAGCAAGACGGCTTTTTGCCTTTCCGAACACAGCAGTGACTTTGCTCTATTTACTGACACTGCTGTGTAATTTTTTTAACCGCCTTGTATTTTAGCAATGACTTAACCTAACAGAAATTGTAATATAATCTCGATGTATAATGAACTCAAGAAGCGACAGGCTCCATTTGAAGTAATGGAGCTTGACAGATCTAAGGTTTAAATTAAATAATCCTATTTGTAAGACAGCATTTGTACATGGTACACTGCTTTAAAATGAATTTCTATTCTTCTCTAGTGCTTCTTACACCATTTTTAGTATTTTCCCTTTCAAAGGGACTTTTAAAAAAAGAAATGTATTATTGCAAAGCCAATGTCTCTTTCATAAGGAAAGAATAAAATGAAATTTTTTTTACCCATTTCAGTCACTGAACTGGAACCAGCATGATCTGAGATGAGTAGTTGTTAATCCAAGCTGGCAAATGCAGACAGCTCAGACTTTTCTGTTGGCGCAAAACATCTGCGGTATCAATATCGTAACAGTGGAATTTAGGATTAAGATAATAGCTCACCTTCTGCTCGTGTTTTAGGCTCAAATAGGTATTGTTTCACAAATGTTAAATGTCCTAATAATGAATATATGCATTTATCTCCTGAATCCAAGAGTTTCGCGATGCCACTCTTCTCTTCGAGAGGCGCACTCCCTGTAAACGGGCCCAGAAAGCCGCTCGCTGTGCACAGCAGCACGGGCGTCAGGGCGGTGACTCCCCCCTGCGTGACAAAGTGTCCCAAATTGTAAAAATGAAAAAATGACATTAAAAGTTTATAGATGAATGACAATGTGAGAGTATTATTTGTTGGCAAGGCCTGGTCCTATAATGAGGAAGCCTTGAAGAAAAAATGAATTTATTCAGAGAGAGTAGACCTCTGTCTGATGAAGTTGGAAATATTGTAGGAGAGGCAAGTTAGTAATTTTGCTTTTTGCTGTTTTCTCTGTGACTCTACCTGCCGCACAACCAAGAGGGCATCAGAGACGAGGAGGGTGATTCCCTCCTTAATGTGTCTTTGCCCTGAGATAGCTCTATAGGTCCCTCCGTTTGGGAACAGAGATTTTATTTATTCCATGATTGAGTGAAAGTTATGTGGGCTATGTTACAAATTAAAACAGTGATTCATGGTAAAGAAATAAAGTGTGACTGTTCCATTTCAGTGGGAATATGCCCCATAATGTCAAAAGAGCAAGTAATTCAAATTGTCCCTAAAATAAGCAAACCAAGGGGCACTTCAGCCAAGTAGAGAAGAAGCCCCCCTTTTTCTGCCCATGTGCACAAATGTATGGGAAAGCATAAGAAGGCAGTATTTTATCAGCTGTTGTCGCTGTAGTTCACACATTCTTTCAAGTTTGTTTGGGAGTTTAGACCGCTAATAGCCCTGGCTGCTGTCCAGAGCCCCTGCCTTAGAAAGATGCCCTCGGTAGGAATAGGCAAATGTGCCTGCTTTCTCACTCTTTTTATTTTGTCTTCCTTTCTTACCCTCCTCCCCTGCTTCCCCCTCTCACACACAAAGAGCGCTTGAGCTTGTTCTCAAGGCTCATCCCTGATTCCCTCCATTGTGACAAAGTGATGTTGTAGCCAATTTCATTCTCCGTCTAGTAGGCTCAGAACAGTGGGTGATCTGCTTGCTATGGGAGAAGTGATACTCAGGCATGACAGGATGAATTAAGGGTGGGTTTAAGTATTAACTCTTCATTCCCTAGCCATTGTGGTTCTAAATTAGATTCAGTGTTATTAAAACTGGGAGGGTGTGAGCATTTGTATGTGTGTGTGTGTGTGTGTTGCTGAAACCGTATTTGATCAGTTGAATTGGCCTTGTTTTTCTGATGAAACCCATCGATGGTATTATGAAACAAGCAGACCAAATGAAGAAAAACATTTCACATGTCAAGTATTTCACTGTGACCTCTGAAAGCTGATGTTTCCCTTCTGCCACCAGGTCTGAAATGAGACAAAAGCACTTCATTTTTGATAAGTGGGACTTGGTTTTTCTCTGAAACCTTTTCATTTCCAAGATGTCTTGTGAGAGTTATCTCAGTTTGTGCTGAGCTTCCCAATAAATGATGTAAAGTCTGAAGGAGGTTCTCAGAGCCAATTATTAGCAAGTGGTTGTAAAGTAAAGACTGAAGGAAAAAATATATTACCGGATAGGGGTCAAGCAGAGAAAGAAGAAGGAAGAAATTGACTTTGTTGAGCACCTATTGTGTGTCAAGAAAATATGAAAATAATTTGAGCAAAATAACAAAGTTTTAGTTTCAGAAGAACAAACAAAGATCAATGAACTTGCAGAATTGTTTTTTTAATGGAAAAGTAGGTTTTATAGAAGTGTTGGAATAGAAGGGGGAAAATAAGGTAGGGAATGAGTTGTTAAAATCTATCTAAAAAGGCAATAATAAGGTGGAAGAATTTTAGCCACTAGGACAGAACTACTTCAGTTGAGTTTAATGCCAAGATAGTTGCTAACAAGTAGAATTATAATATTCATTTTTGTCCCTGTATTCCATTAGCAAAATCTGCCTCTTCAAATTCTTTTGAAAATAAAGAAGTCTGCTTGGCTTTCAGTCTAGCGTCTGCCTCACCCAGAAAACATCATCAGGAAGCCCAAAATCAATGGGATTTTTTTCAGTGGATAACTTAAGCCAATTTTGAGTCTGATTTGAAATTCACTGTATAAATTCATCCTGGCTTACTACAGCTGTGAGTGTACTCTGCTTTCTGTTGCCGACTCAGTAAAACATACATCCACTCCACGTTCCACACTTCAGCTTTCAAGTGGAAGAGAGCTATTTGAAAGCCCTATCTCAAAATTGACTTCTTGGACCTTGTAGGACTTGCTTTAAAAGCTACCGAGAGTATAGATGTTTACGTGCTCACTGTTTGAAAGTGATCTTAGATCCAAGAAAATTACAGCATTTGCATTTCTGGGCATGCAGTGATGCACTGAGCTTCCTTTTTTAATATTTTATTTATTTATTTATTTTCAGAGAGAGGGTAAGGGAAGGAAAAAGAGGAGACAAACATCAATGTGTGGTTGCCTCTCACGTACCCCTCCACTGGGGACCTGGCTCACAACCGAGGCATTTGTCCTGACTGGGAATAGAACTGGTGACCCTTTGGTTTGCAGGCCAGCACTCAATCCACTGAGTCATACCAGCCAAGGCTTCACTGAGCTTTCTTAAGGTACTGCTGCTGTAAACAAGCCGAAGCCCATATCCTTCTAGTTTAGGTTATACCCTGTTCTACTAAAAAGATAGATACACTTCATTAAGCTGAGATTTGTTAGTGAGGCCAACAGGTGATAATGGGACAATAACTTTTACCTATCGGCTTTGACTTGGTACCCTTAATTGGCAGCAAAGAGAAACATTAAGAGATCTTGCTAACGCAGCACAATGCATGGGAAGTAAGAATGTCAAGGGAATTTTTTTTTCTTCTGTAGTATATTGGGAATCATAAAACCTTGGTCTTAAAAATCATCTGACCCAGCACTAAGGAAAAGGGTTATATTTTACCTTTTGTATATCCCATCTGTCAAGTACAGTGACGGTGATGATAAAAATGAATAAATAACCTTTACTGAGCACTCGCCAGGTGCCAGGTGCTGTTCCATGCACTCTACATGTTTAACTTATTAAAACTACAGGATGGCTGTTGTTATCTTCATCTGCCAAATGCAGTAACTGAGGCAAGAGAGGTCCATTAACTTGCTCAAAGGTCAGCTGCTGAGTCAAGGAGCCTGGATATGAATCTGGGCAGCCTGATCCAGAGCCTATGTTCTTAACCCCTTGCCTCAGAGATGACAGTAGTAACATTCATTAAACATGCACATGTCTGTGTTTTTATCAGGTGGGAAAACAAGACCCAGGGCCACAAGCCAGTAAGCTGTAGATTTGGAGACAGTGAGTATCTCCAGCCCTGGTTCAAGGTCTCTCTGTGCCACACAGAAGTCACCATGAATCCAGCACTAGAAATGTTCCTGTACACAGGAAATAATGAAAAAGATGCTAAAAAAGTGGAAATGTAAAATGATAGCAAAGAAAAAATACCTGAAATAATTTTCATCCTTTTTCTTCACTTTACCCATCGATGGCCCCTCAGTTCAGGCCACTTGTTCCCGTGAAGACCTTAACCCCTAGATCACCATGACTCACATAAGGACCTGCCTTTGCCTGGGACCTCAGTTTTGAGGCACTGAAGTCGTAAGACACGTCTAAGAAACCAGCTAATGATTTTATGATAACCCAGTGTAGTAGGCAGAATAACACCTCCTCAAAGAGGTCCCCATCTTAATCCCCCCAAAACCTGTGAATATGTTACCTTAGATGGCAAAAGGAATTTTGCAGATGTGGTTGACTTAAGGATCTTGAGGTGGGGAGAATATCTTGGGTTATCTCGTTGAATCCTATGTAATCATGAGTTCTCATAAGAGGGAGGCAGGAGGGTCAGAGTCAGAAAGTCTACTTTGAAGTTTGAAGTTCACTCAAGTGATGATGAAAGAAGCTTGGAGAGGCCCAAGTAGAGATCCTGGCCACAGAGCTGGTCAGCTGCTCCACAGTCATTATCAAAATTAATGAACAGGGCTTGGGAGAAAGTTTTCCTTCCTCTGCCTTTGCCCACCTCTGACCATAGATATTTTCCACTAGTCATCTCATATTATACTAGTCTATCTATTTTTCCATTCATCTTTTTCTTTTAAAAATGGACTCTTCACATTCCTTAAGAACTTTCACCTCTTTGTCATTGCCAGACCAGAAGGACTTGCTGGGCAAGTTTGCTTTTTATCAATCCTACATCCATCGTGCAGTGGCTGAAACAACTGACTGGCATCAATGGCTGTCTTCCCTTAAAGAAAACTCTTGGCTGCAGAATTCTGAGCCATGTACTCCTCAGTAACATTGCCTCTGAAGCCTGAACTGCCTTGGTTACTCCTGTGAACCTTTACGTGATTCCTGTTGTAACAGTCACGCAGTAAAGTGTCCCTCATTGCTTCCAACTGGAACCGTATTTGCACCACTGTGGTACCCAAGTTATAGCTTTGGTTAATTAGAAGCAATGTGACCTTTTTAAAATCTTTCTCAGTCTTATATTGCCCTGTGTTCTCACACATTACCAACTCTTCCTCCTAATGGCTTTTTTGATCTATCTACATCTTTTCCACTGCCACAGCCTGCATTCAGGCTGCAGTTGGCTCTTGCCTGGACATCTGTGAGCAGTATGCCCCCTGCCCAGCCCGTTCCCCAGATGCAGCCAGAGTAATCTCCCCAGTGTTCTCCTGCTTGATTGACTCCAGTGGCTCCCCACTGCTGGCCAGCCTCCTCCGCGTGACCCAGAACCGCTTTTCCAGCCTTCCCCCTGCTCACCTCTCCAGTGTTACCTGTGGCCACCCCAGTGTGACACCACATTGTGTGCTAAGCCCTCTCGTTTGTGTTTGCACATTCCTTTTCTTCCACATGCAACACCAGCTCCCACCCAATAGCTGGCTAATCCTCACTCAGGCTTCAGCTTTCATGTCACTCCCTCAGTGTTAGCTGTACACCCATACTCCCCCCATTCCACCCCCATTACAGCGCTTATCATGCTGTGTTGTAATTACCAGTTGGCCCTTCTCTGTCCCATCTCCCTAGAAGTTCTCAGACCAGGCACCCATTCTCCCTTATTTATTGTTCATCCCCCCAGCACCTAAGATTCTGCAGAGCCATGAAGGGGGTCAATATGCCATTTGTTGAAGGAATAAAGTGTACCCTATATTACAGAGGTGGTCACAAGCAACCATATAGTGAAGTCCTTGTGGGGAGACTGCCTGGCCTCACTGCCTGCAAACCTAGCCCAGCCGAGCACTGCAGTGCAGCTGAGATCCACTGGTCTGTCCGTGAGGCTGCACACGTGCCGTTTTGACGCATCTGTTCCCATATTACTGTGTGGTGAAGGTGAGCGAAAATTACCAGGGGAAGTGGCCAACTATAAAGTGTTATTCATCGCTGACAGATTTAACAGGTCATAAAGTTATGTTATCATCCAGGACAAAGAACAAATAAAATGGGTTTTAGGTCTGCAGTCAAATATAATCAACTAAAATTTTATTCTCTGTGGTGAACAAACCGGTTCCAAGTCCCTTTTTCCCCCTAAAAAGTACACCATTTCAGATTCTACACATATTTTTTGAGGCAATGTGCTCCTCTTGTTTTGCTCTTTCTATGGCTTGCCCTGTGACCCAGATACATAAATATCTTGTGTTCTTGTGCTCCCTCTCCTGGTCTTTTCTGTCCTGCAGCCAGACTGTGTTCCGAGAAGTGTGCCCCCCTTCCACCCTTCAGGTGGGGGCCTGGCATGGGAACAAAGCAGCCAGCCAGCACCGCGGGGCTGGTGGTAAGACCCACAGGGGACCAGAAACAGACTCACTTCTTCCTTGTTTGCTGTCCAGCCTGACTAAGTGAAAAAGGGCCGTACTGGCGCAGAAGAGAAACGTGCCTGGCATCCTTTTTGAGAAATGAAATGCTCTCCAGAAAAAAATATATGTATAATAAAAAGCACTTGATAGTACACTTTTGAAAATATGCCTCCCTGGAGATACACAGATTCTCACAGGATGTGCCCTATCACTTAACAGTGCTAATTACCTAATTATCTGGTCAGGTGCAGTAAAAAACCCCTCTGACATTCTGTTCCCTCCATATGCCAGATAAAGTGTTCTGGTGTTTGCTCCCTGATGGTGGGGAGGCAGCGCACCAGACTCTCTTCCCACCAAGAGTAAGGCTGCAGAATGGTCTTCGCAGCTAGCTGGGTGGGGCATGGCTTCAGGGCACAGGATAGAACAGGTAGAATGGCCCTGAAGAAGGAGGCCAGACTTCATGTGGCTTTCTTGACCCCAGGTGTCCCCTGGAGAGACCTTTTTTTTAATCACTTGAGGATATGTTCATTGATGACAGAGAGAGAGAGAGAGGGAGGGAGAGAGAGAGAGGGAAACAGAGAAACAAAGAGAGAAACATCAATTGGCTGCCTCTCATATTCATCCATAGCAGGGACTGACCCCACAACCTGGCTATGTGCCCTGACCGGGAATCAAACCCACAACCTTTTGGTGTATGGAATGATGCTCCAACCAACTGCACCACCTGGCCCCCTGGAGTAACCTTCGAGTTCTGACTTTGCCCACCTTCTTTCTCTTGTTGCAGTTGTTTCTTAGACATTTCATAATTTTACCTGTTTACCTTATATTCTTTTTTCCCCATTTGACTTTCTGAAATACTTTCCTTGCTAACTATGACATTTTCCCCTACTTTAGTGTAAAAGAGGATTTTACTTTTGCTTTTTCTCAAGCTGGCCTAGAATTTTACCCCCTCAGTGTAAAATTCTGTTACTCTGACTAGCAGGCTATGGCAGAACCAGTCTCACTCACCTGTCCTAGCCTTCATGTTCAACCCCGCCCACAGTCTTGTGCCCTCGGTCCTGCAGCTCCCTCGGTCCTGCAGCTCCCTCCGCAGTGGTGCCTGAGTGGCTTTCTCTGTGGCTTTCTGTGCACTCTCCGCCTCTTCCCGGGGGATCTCTGCTTTCTGTACCATGGCAATCCTTATGAAGTTCAGTTGAAGTTTCATTTAGATGGATGGAGAGGGCACTGGTTTCTCTCAGGCAGAGATGGGCATTAAATGCTAAGTGCTTATGGAAGATCCTTACCTGGAAAACCATGAGGCTGTTTTGACTGGATCCCAATATTTGGAGGGCAGAGGCTGACCCACGTGGGTTTTACGCGCCTGTCTCCCAGCCCGCTCAAACTCTAGCTCAGTGCTGTTAGCGCATGCTGCCCTTCCCTCCTCTGCTGTGGCACCAGGGGTCTCAGCAATGTAGAGTTTAGCGTTTAACTGTTCTCTATGGATAAGATGTTGTGAGTTTCTCCAGGGTAAAACTATATATATATATATTTTTTTTGCTTCTTTCAAATTCACCTAAGTACCCAACATAGCAAATGCTTAAGTAAGTATTTTTGGATTGATTCATTGGTAGTGACTTGTTTATGCAAGATACCTAGTATACACACAAAAAGATTCATGAGCCCAGCACTTCTATGTGATCTAATGATTTCCTATCATTTAATCTTATTTGAATGCTATAGTATTTGGTTGACTTGAAAATGTGACTGTTTATTAATTCTTTTAAAATGTGTAACATTGCCTTCTAAAAATAACTCACCAACACTTCTTCACAATGCAACTGTTTAACAAATTTAATAAAATACATGTAGATAACAAGGGAAAGTATAAGACTTGGTCCTTGACTTTCAGGAATTTCTAATCAAGAAAGGCACAAAATTCAGATAACAGAACAAAACAGCACTCATGTGAACAAAAGCCAAGACCGCTGATCTATAGGCAGCAGCTATTGTCCAGGAGGGTGGGTGTCCAGTTTAATTACCGCCTCCTTTGCAAGGGTTGCCCCTGGCCCTTACATTCCACATTGCTGGACACAGATGTCCCAGGTGCAGTTGGAACTGGTGAAGCAAAGTGAAGTTGCATCCAGGCAGTGAGCACAGCTTGAGCAAACGCTGGAAGGCAGGAGAAAGGCTGGCAGTATGACTCAAGAGGATAACTTGAGATAAGAATAAAAAGGAGGGCATTGGGGGAAATCTGGGAGGTCAGACAGGAGAGAATTAAGTTTGCTCTCTAAAGCAGGGAATTGCTGCCCGAAACATAGCCTGTGTCAGGAACCTTCCCCCAAAGATTCTCCAGCCTCTCTGTGATTAGCGATCCGGAAAAACCAAGGTGCAGGAGAGAGGATAGATGGTATCAACAGAGAGGAGAGGGGTCATGAGCTGAGAAATGATAGTTTTCCCTTTTGCTTTGAGTCTCAGTATTTTTACCACAATGGTGACTCTACCTAGAGGTTCTTAGGCCCTGGCCTCCTACGCATGTTAAAGAAAGAAACGATGGTGGTGTTCAGACAGGTGCTGGCTTAGCTGAGGTTTTCAAAGCCGTGCTGCTCTGGAAAGCTGCTGGTAATCTGCTGTGGACTAGCTCTGCAGATCATCCCTCCCAGGAGCCAAATGTTTCTTGCTATCACAGTGCAAGGAAACTGGAGGGCTTGCTTCCCATTCGATTTGTTAGGTTTCTGATTTCCAACTGCAGTGACTAAGATTCCATCAAAACTCTGAAACACTTCTGGGTACTGTAGTTACCTTAACTAGCATCTTAAAGGTATGTTCAGAAATAGTTTGATGCACCCAAAACAGGAACACCTGGTATTCTGAGATTTGGTATTTGTCAAAAACCAAAAGTGCACTTTCAGGATGTTTGGGTCTCTTTACATATAGTGTTTTCTTAGGAGCTATAAAGAAACAGGTCTTTTATAACAGTTCGAGCCACATTCAAAGGAGATGGCCTAGAGTAGCCATGAGGATACACCTGTGACTTACAGCCCTTCATCGCCATCTTCTGAGTTAGCATGAAAATCGTGTTTCAGCTGCATAGAAACTGGACGCTACCACCCTTTGTTGGAAGCTTCTGCCTAACCTTCTTCAGTGGCAATGCTGCCAGAGATGACACCATCGTCAAAAACAGAATTCTGAAGTCGTCTCAGGATAGGCTGGTTCCCAGTATCCATTGATGTCATTTGCAAGCTTGCAGCCCTGATTCCTGGGAAAGGCTGTGGAAGGCTGCAAGACAAGAGTCCGATAGATCTAGACAAAAATGGTAGCTGTGGCCATGCTGATGGAGAGCGTCGGGATCCTCTTCATTCCCTCCCTTGACCAAAGGAATCACCTACAGGAAAGATTAGAACTCAAGGGGAGGGGAGGAGCAGTGTTTGAGTGACAAACCACTGGTTGAGTGACAAACCAGGAGTGTGGGTCATAATGATTCCTGCAGCCCAGATTGCCACGGAGCCTAACGTTTTGTGTGCCAGCCCTACAGCTCCCCGGCAGCCATTGTCCATTTCACATATGGGGCCATTGTGTTGATGGCTGCGGTTTAAATCCTAACAGAGCACAGATGGTGCCCGCATTGTGTCAGCATTAACTCTTCCCCATTGGCAGAGCCCACTGTGGAAACAGGAGAAGGGAGGAGAAATCAGAGCTGTACAGTCCCTTTAGCAAAAGGTCTGATTTCCATGTGTGCACTTATCCCAACTCACTGTACAGCCTTGGGTCACCCAGTCTCAGCTTCTGTTACGTGGTGGTTGGTAAAGGACTTTGATGAAGGAAACTAAAGATTGTAGAAATACTATTATTGCTGCCATACAAACCATGCCTATAAGGCAAAAATCTGTGCTTTGTCATTCTGCGAGACACGGTAACACCCACTCCCACTGCAAAGGAAAGCTCCCTGCCAGAGGAGATGATACACATCATCTTAGAAATTTTAGTGTTTGTGCCTCGAAAACCCTTCAAGCATATTATCTACATTTCCTTGGCATGCCCCTGTTTATTTCTACTGTGCAAATGAAAGGGGAAATAGCGAAGTTTTTCAAGTACTGGAGGTCGGATTACCTTCCCCACTAAAGACCACCTTCCCTGGTGGCCCTGAGCCCTCACATCTACAGGAGTATTAGTGGAGGGTAAGCCCACTTGCTTCCAGAGGTCAAAAAGAAAATAACATTTTCCATAAGAGATGTGTTATCTGTCAGTTCTTCAGTTTTGATTTCAGATGGAAAATATGACTTAGGTTCCTGAAGAAAAAAAATTCCCTAACTGGGCAGGCAGATGTCTTCCAATATGTGATGGATTGTCATACGAAAGAAGGATTCAAATCGTCTGCTTGCCCAGCAGGCATCACTAGGGTTAGTTCAATTCAGTTCAAGTAATAGTTACTGAGAACCCACAGTGCACCAGGCACGTGCTTTAAACTGAAGGGGCTGGGGGGAGATGAGTATCCCGCTAAACTCATGACACCAATTATTGTGGAAGCGAGCAGGTTTGACGGTGATATAAAGGTGTAAAATATTTGGTGACTCACTGGATAAACCAAGGAGAAGGGGAATACAGAAGTAATACTTCTAGTCTCCAATGTCTTTCCATCAATGGGTGAAGCAGG
Source organism: Trachops cirrhosus (assembly GCA_028533065.1). NCBI lineage: Eukaryota > Metazoa > Chordata > Mammalia > Chiroptera > Phyllostomidae > Trachops > Trachops cirrhosus. The sequence continues at coordinate 136,866,817 of CM052541.1, read as the reverse complement.
AGTAATTAAAGAATTAAATTGGAGATTATTGCCAAGGTAATAAATAGAATTTCTTAGGTAACCCAAGTAACCTGATGAGCAAAAGGATATCCCACTGAAATATGGCTGTGAGAAGAGTTTTGTATTGAAATGAAAATGTCACCACTGGGAAGAAGAGCAGAGCAGCAGTATGTATGCAGAAGCTCTTTAGCAAGTCCAGAAGCATAAGGACAGGGGCCCTCAGAAGAGTAGTAGAAGGAGAGTAGAAGAGAGAGGAACAGCATTGGTATTGTATAGGAGTTCATTTTGGGTTACATAGTGAGGGCAATTACAGGTTCCATATTCCTATTGCCATTTACAAAATTAGAGCAAAGGAGAGGTATGATGCAGAACTTCAACTATGTGAATAGCTACCAGAATCCTCTTTAACTAATACAAAATACCTACCTGAATGGTACTGATTTGCTTTATTGGTAATTTCACCTTCAAGAAGGTTGACAGTTCAAAGGTAGAGTTGCTATTTCGGTCCTAGTAACAGTGACTAACTACAAGGAATTGACGAAAGTACACAGGAGAACATCCTTAGCATCACAAAAGAGATATCATCCCTAGCAACCACCATTCTGCTTTTTGCATCCATGAATTCTACTGCTTTAGATGTCTTGTATAAGTGGACTTATACTGTATTTGTCTTTTTGTGGCTGACTGGCCTCACTTAGCATAAGACCTCAAGGTTTATCCATGTTGTAGCATGTGACAGGATTTCTTTTCTTTTGAAAGCTGCACAATATTCCACAGGTGTATATCCACATTTTTAAATCCACTCATCCATTGAGGGACTTGTGGGTTGCCTCCACTTCTCGGCTACTGCGAGTAGTGCTGCTGGGAACACAAGTGTGCACATATCTCTTCCAGGCCCTGCTTCAATTCTTTTGAATATATAACCAAAAGGTACATTGCTGCATCACATGGTAGTTCTATTTTTAATTTTCTGAGGAATGTCCACATTGTTCTTCCATAGTAGTTGCACCATTTTACAGCCCCACCAACAGTGCAAAGGCTTCTAATTTCTGCACATCCTTGCCAGCACTTACTGTTTATTTTTATAGTAGCTGTCCTAACTGGGTGATATCTCATTGTGATTTTAATTCACATTTCTCTGATGATTATTCATGTTGAGCATCTCTGCATATGCTTGTCAGCTATTTTATATCTTTTTTAGAGAAAGATCTAATTCTACTCAATTCTTTGCCAATTTTTTGGTTATTTGATGTTTTTGTTGTTTAATTGTGGGAGTTCTATATACATTCTGGGTATTAGCCCCTTATCAGATATATGATTTGAAAGTGTTTTCTCCTATTTCTAAGTTGCCTTTTCACTCTGTCGAGTCCTTTGGTGCACAGAAGTTTGTAAGTTCAATGGAGTGCCACTCGTCTGTTTGCGCTTTTGTGGCTTGTGCTTTGGTGTCACATCCAAGAAATCATTGCCAAGTCCGGTCTCATGAAGCTTTTCTCGTGTCCATCCAATGAAAATGTGAGAAAAACTTTTACAACAAATGGAAATCTTAGATAGAGGAACAAAAGGAAAACATCTAAGCAGCCAGTCTGGATGAAGTAAAGCCCCCAACCTACAGGAAAGAATTAGACATGATTAGGGTACAGTTTGTTAGGGTCAATATCTTGGAGGAATGGTGGACTCCAGGAAAGTATCAGAAGTCTGCACATCAGAAAAAAGCATCATAGTTTTCAAAAACAAGGAAGAAAGTGAATCTTAAAAGTTTGAAGAGGAATTTGTACACCCTGAATAATTAGACAAGTATACACTCTTGAATCAAAAAATCATTTTTTCAGGTTTACAATGGTTTATCAGTAGCACGTGCTGAAAGAAAAGCTCAAGGATGTTAATTAACAGCACCATGAGTAATAAGTAACAATTAAATAAATCTTAGTTGGCACTCCTAGAAAATAGGAACTAAAGAGAGGCAGGTGATAGTTCTGTCCTCTGTCCCAATGCCTAGAACATTTACTCAGTTCAGATTTCCTGCTGAGGATGTACTCAGACTCAAAGTGGTTCAGAGGAGGGTACTTCAGTCTTAGGGGTGGGAATTTTTGGCTTGATATGAAGAACCATTAGGAGGTTCTGATGAGGGGCTGAACTTCTCATCACTAGAGACCTTAAACATGTTTTGTGTTTCTGGTGGAAGGTCAAGTGGTTGATGGTTTGTTTGAAATGAGTAGAGGGATTGAGGAGGTAAAGTCAAACCTTGACTCGAGAAAATTCTGGTCTGGGAAGATCACTGGTTTCCTGAATGGGGAGAGGGTCATTTAAAATGGAAATTAGGTAATTTTTTTTCAATCTTTTGAAAAATAATTTTCTATTGGAGGCAGTTTTTCAAATGAAACTGTAAATCTAGATGCAGGTTTTACTACTTTCTTACTGGTGAGTGGGATGCTTTTCACTTTCATTTTACACCGAAAAATGTAAAAAGTTACTACCACCTTATACCTATTTTAGGATCTACACTTATACCGAAATTGAGTTTTTAAAAATTATTCCATGAAGTTCATTATATAATCTTTCAGAAGGGAGGTTTTCTACTTCTCATTGCATGCTTTTAGAGTAAATATGAATCCAGTACCTTACACTGGTGTCATGTGTATGACTTCTGCCCATCACTTACCTGGAAAATATAACCATCTATACCTGACTGAGAAAATAACTTAGGCCACAGATGAAGGAGGTGAGAAGAGGGGGTAAAAACCACCCAGTTGAAATGAAGATCCCACGGGGTCATGGCATGGCTAGTTCTCAGGAAAGACAATGAATCTTTGCTTCCCCTTCGCTCTTCTCATCGGCCTTGAGACAACCTAACTCAGAAATAAGAAATAACTCAGAAGCAGCTCAAGCAGTTCTGTAGCCCCACGACAGTTCTGAGCTGACACAGATAGGGAACACATGATATTCCCTTGAAACAGCTTTATCAGGCCGCCTTTGTAATTGGGAACAAACATTGGTGCCACATAGCCCAGGAGAACAGCATTTCTACTTCGGTGTCTTCTAGATCCTAAGGGCTGATGCTGAGCTGATCCTGCTAATTTATCAAATTCCTAGGTGATAAAAGGGCTTCCTGGGATTTGCAGAGCAAGAGAGGGGCTTAGCAACCATCTCCACTCTTCAGGAGGAATCTAGGCACTGATTCTGAACACTGGAAATGGTGAGAGAATCAAGCGTGAGATTCGCCCTTCTTCATACCCAGGGAAGTACCACTTCCAGTTGGCCAGACTCCTTTGGATAGAGCTATATAAAACTGAATATTTTAGAGAGTGTAATAAAACTCACAGTGATGTCTTTCCACATGAAATGCCATTTCTTTTCTGGTTCACTTCAGAGAAGCAGCAACAGACAGGAAGTGGGGAGCAGTCAGAAAACTCGAGGTAAGCCCTGGCTGACCAGCTGTGTGACTTTGGGAAAATCCCGTCACCTTTCTGGACTTCGTGGACTTCACCTTTTTTGGCGTCCTTGATTAAAAAATGGATGAGGATTGAGTCAGGGAAACAGAAACCATGCCAGGTGTTTCAAGCAGAGGGGATATAAAACAGGGAATTGGTTACACAGGTGTTGGAAGACTGGAAGAACAGAAAGGGGAAGAAGAATTAACCGGTGATTAATGGCTGCAGGAAGCAGCTACCACTGCTCGGACAGGAGGGGACAGAAGGGACCTGTGAGCACGGAGGGAGGGGCTGATGCCTCAGGATCTGCACCTGTGCAGGAGGCAGCCCCTTCCAGACACTCCAGCATGAAATTGGGGCTCCACAACACAAAAGAAATAAAGAAGGAAACAGAAGGAACCAGAGCTGCTCCTTCCCTCTCATCTTCGGATCTCCTCCTGTCAGTGCCCCCAATTGGCAGAATCCAGTAACAAGTCAACCAGCAAAGGAGCCATGGAACCACAGTTTATAAACTCCCAGCCCCAGCATTACAAGAGGAAGCATAAGAAGATTGGACATCAGGCCGAGAGATAATAGTGAAGAGGCAGTTTATGAGTTTATAGTGTCAGGCTAAAATTAGATTAAGTGATAAAATATAAAGTTAGTAGCTGGTCAGAACTATTTAGATTTTCCTGTTTGTATTAAAGTAATGCTATTTTAGTACATAGAGATGGGTGAATAGATAGATTTTGTTCTAACCTAAACAATTTTGGAATAATTTTAGTTTTTTCAATTTAAAAAACATCTGTATTTAGTTTATAACTTATAAGAAACTGCAAGATGTACATTCTGCAAGCCCTTGTGACAGGAAAAATGACAGAGAAAATGTGAGTTATTGTAGGATCCTTCCTACAGTGGTCCGAGGAGTGAATATCAGGGAGTCTCAAATCATGCCTCTTGATCATGAGGACTCAAGTCAGGTCTCCGCTTAACCTTCCTGGTTTTCTTTTTTTTTAACCAATCCCAAAGTACCTCAGTGGGCTGACTGTGCATTTCAGTTGAAGATACCCATGGTCCTGCCACTCACCACTGACCTGCACTGCTGGCTAGCCTTCGGAGTTTGATTCAAATGGAGTGGTTCCACTGTTTGACCTCTGTCCTAAGATGCCATCACCCCCATTGAAACCAGGGTGCCCATTTCAGCTGCAGAGGATAGGCAGCGCGTGTGTGTGTGTGTGTGTGTGTGTGTGTGTGTGTGTTGAAAGGGCCAGACTCGTGAGCGTATGACATGTGCGATCGCTCTGGGACCCATATTGACTTATCTACATATTTGTCAACTTGAATGTTGATTTAGTTTTTCTGCTGTTACTTTAGAAAAGAAAACAAGATAGTTTTTTCTTGCTCTGTGTGTAACTAAAAATGTTAAAATGACCAGAAGTTTTGTTGAAATAGTGAAATTAATTTAACAACTACAACCTGAGCATAGTATGCTTGTATAGCATGCTGCTTTGGGGCAAAAAATGTGATAATATGGATATAAATTATAGGAAATTCAGATTAGAAATGATGGCTCATTGCTAATTCAGTCTTCATCCTACAGAAGGAGATGCAGTGCAGTGGAGGTGAGAAGGAAGAGTGAGTTGTCACCAGTGTTTTCTTTATGTGACAAGTGCCTTGCTGGGCAAAAATCAACCCAGAGGGCTGGTCAGTGGCCACAGTGTTTTCAAAAGCCCATCAGCATAGCTTTCCCCCTGGCTGGTGTGGCTCAGTGGATTGAGTGCCAGTCTGCAAACCAAAAGGTCACCAGTTCAATTCCCAGTCAGGATTCATGCCTGGGTTGCAGACCAGGTCCCCAGTAGGGGGCATGTGAGAGGCAACCATACATTGATGTTTTTCTTCCTCTCTTTTCTCCCTTCCTTCCCCTTTGTCTAAAAATAAGTAAATAAAATCTGTTTAAAAATAAAAAGTTATGTTGTAAAAAAAAAAAAGAGCCCATCAGCATAGCTTTGTTTCCTTCATCTTCCCAATCCTGCAGGGGAGAAGAGATCCAACTTCATCAGGGATGTGTGTGTGGTGTTGCTGAGGGTAAAAAGTTCCATGTTTTGTAAGGATGTAATTAAGGGATCTTGAGAAATGTGCCTCCCCTCTCCTAGGGAGCAGTCACCAGATCTCCTGATTCATCCGATCAGCCTTCTGCAGATGGCTCACTTCTACAACCGCATGAATACACTGCCATAACCAACTGAGGAGCTCTTAATAACATGGCTTAAGAGGGGAATGCTATTCCCAGTCTCATAAAAATGCTCAAACCCTCTTTTCAATGTATATCTGAAGGCCAACTGCCTGATTCGTGTAATAGTCCAGAAGGATGGAGTTTAGAAAGTCCCAATCACAAGCTCTGTCCAGCAGGACACTGGGCACCTCCTGAGAGTGAGCATCGCAGTTCTGCCTACAGCACCCAAATGTGCTGTCTGCCAGTTAAGTTCTCATCAGTCCATCCTCCTTACATCAACGGCATAGAGATAATACATCAGAACCCAAGGGAATATCGCATTAGGGTCATAATTTCAGTGGGTCACATTTTCAACACATTATCAGCATGTACACTCATACCATCGTGCCTGACTTTGGTAATCTGACCTGATATCTTTCAGGCCTGAAACCAGAAGGTCGGTACCACTTGCTTTGTATGTGCCAACTCCTAGATGAGATCATTGCCACCTTGGGAGCAACCAAGAGCAAAGGGGGTGTTACTTCTGACCTGTTCCAGGCCTTAGTCCCACATGGCACACTCCTTTCTGCCCCTCGTGTGTGCTTCAGCCGCCTCTAGATCACCTTATGGAACCAGGTAGTCATGTGTTTAAGCGTGATGAAAAACTATTGTTCACAATGATCCATCCAAAAATACTTCATTCAAAATGCAAGACTGTTATCCCAAGTTGTCACTGATATTGTATTTTGTGTTTGTTTATCATGCCCTTAGGCCATTCCTGACCAGTGGGTTTAGCCTAGATGCATGGGCTTCCCTCAGAGCAGTGGAACTCAGTCCCATTAACATCAGTGAGATAAAATTGGTGTGCTATTTCTAGCCACTGCATTCCACTTTAACTTCGTGATCATTACCTTTTTAAATAACATTTTTATGGGTCATTAGTTTTGTGTGAGATTCTCCACCACCCACCTCCTCTTATTTTTTCCCATTATCAGAGCCTTACTTGTTAAGAACAGAAAGTAAATAACTGCTGACTTGTGGTCACAGTTTCATGAACATGTAGCTTATAGCTTCACATTCGTGCCTGGATATTTGCTTGATGAGTACAATGAGTGAATTTAATGATTCCTGAACATGTAAAGACAGTGTAGCCTTTACATTGGAGCTCAACCAGTATTAAGATGGAGCTCAACTGATACTAAGGAATCCTCTGCCTGTTTTAACACTGACCTGGAGGTGTGACAGGCACTTGCTTTCTGCTTTGTGCATTTGGAGGTATTACAGCTGTCCTGAAGTACACCAGAGGCACCTGACAGGGGGTTCCTGGGAGGGACACCTGTGGCAGTTCAGAAGGTACCCACGGTATCAAAGCAACTCTTGCCCCTGAGCAGACATAGATGGGGGAATTCATCATACTCCAGGTGTCCGGCTTATGAGTATTCAAGGGATTCCCCTCCAGACCTCAGCAGTTTCCTCTTCTCCTGAACTGGCCTGGATTTCTCAGTTGACAATTAATTATGTAATTTCATGAGCACCCTTCCATCATTGACTTATGTTATGACTTAATAACTAATGTTTCATTGTTTAATACCTCTTCTACAAAGCTGAATTGGAGGTTTCTTGAGCATAAGGCTGAGTATTAGCCATTCCTCAGAGCATTAGGATTGAAATCCCAGTTCTGTGACCTTGGATGAATTCCCTCCTCTTTCTGTCACTTTCGTGGTCTGTAAAATCAGAGCAATCATGCCTGTCGTGCAGGGCATTGCAAGAACCAGGTAGCACAGTGCTGGGCCCCAGGAGGTGCTTGGTGAATTACTCACTCACTAGACAGAGCCCTGCACACAAAAGCTGAGCAACTGAACATGACAAAGCAGGATTAAACTCATGTGGGGGAAGAGCTAGTCATGACTCTCGAAATTTCTTGGTGACAGCAGCACCACATCCTCTGACCTTGGGCTTGAAGGGCAGTGTACAACCCTGTTTTTATTCATGGCTCTTTCATGACCATCTGATGATCATTTCAAGCTCATCATGTCTCCTGAGTCCAAGAGGATTGGTGATTTGATTTGGGGTATGTAGACTGTGCCCATTGGCATCCTCAGTCCAACTCACACATTTAGTGTCAGTTCTTACGTGAGTAGAGAAGCTTTCTCCAGCTCCTTGCAGCCATGTGGCAAATGGTGATGCCCAGGCCTGATCCAGTGATCCGCATGGGTATCTGTGGCTTATTTAAGAATTGTCTTTAAAAGTAGCCACAATGGGGCACAGTGGTGGGGACTACTGAGACCAAGAGCATTAAAATAAAAAAGAAATGGCCCTGGCTGGTGTAGCTCAGTGCACTGAGCGCAGGCCTGTGAACCAAAGGGTTGCAGTTCAATTCCAAGTCAGGGCACATGCCTGGGTTGCAGGCCAGGCCCCCAACAGGGGGTGCATGAGAGGCAACCACATATTGATGTTTCTCTCCCTCTTTCTCCTTCCCTTCTCCTCTCTCAAAAATAAATAAACAAACTCTTAAAAAAGAAAAAAGAAATGGTGATAAGGATGAGAGTATGAGGAGGTCTGTACAGAAAACGTAAATAGCAATGAGATGAGTTTCCCCCATTTTACGTATAGTGAACACATCTGCCAAAACTCAAAATGTGTAATAGCCACTCAGCAACTGGCAGATTGCTGAGGAGCAGAGCAGAAGATGCTTACTTATGCTACCTTGATGCTGCCATCCCTCTCTTTGTGGTGGGCTATGCTACAATGAAGAAGTGGGTCCTGCGGCATTCTCATCACCTTCTTTGATTCCTTATAAATATGCACTTTCATTGCCTTGCATCCCTTTTAAAGGTTTCTGAGAGAAATGTCCATAAGTCGGATATAGTATTACATTTGTTGAAACTATTATGATGTCAGCTTAGTAGGCCACAAAAGTGTAAATTAGATGAGCTCCTTTTTAATACTACTATGAGGGAACTGGACAATAAGGACTCTTGCTTGCCTTGGATTGGTTGGTTGGGTTGGCATGTTGGCTTACACAATGCCTTGCTCCAAAGTAATTTAAAACAACACTTACCAAACACTGTCGTCACCCTCTATACACTGTAATTGTAGAATAGAGGCACAGTTAGACTTATGACATAGTCAGTAATATCCAAGCTCTTCTCAGGCATTTTTCATGTTAGACCCCAGCTAAATGCAGAGTTACAATGAGAAATGAAACAATCCCTGATCTGAAGGACCATTTCTTATGGTAGAAATGGACCCGACCGAGTATAACAATAGTGAGATGGTGATGATTGCCGGTGTACAACTCCAGTGTGGGTCTGACTGTCATGGTTTTATTGTATTTCTTTTTTTATCCAAATATCTCAGGACTCATTAACTGACAGAGAACTTTTTGATTTGAAATTTTATTTAAGTACTTCAGAATTCTTTTTTTATTTTTTAAATATATTTTTTGGTTATACTATTACAGTTGTCCCTTTTTTTCTCCCCTTTATTCCTCTCCTCCCTACACTCCCTCCTATCCTCCAGTCCCCACCACCACCACCTTAGTTCATGTCCATGGGTCGTACATACAAGTTTCCTGGCTTCTCCATTTCCTATACTACTCTTAACCTCCCTTGTCTATTTTGGACATACCATTTATGCTGCTTATTCCGTGTACCTTTTCCTCCATTCTACCTCCTCCCCATACCCACTGATAACCCTCCATGTGATCTCCATTTCTGTAAATCTGTTTGTGTTCTAGTTGTTTGCTTAGTTTGTTTTCATTTTGTTTTTTAGGTTCAGTTGATAGTTGTGAGTTTGTTGTCATTTTACTGTTCATAGTTTTGATCTTTTTCTTAAATAAGTCCGTTTAATGTTTCATAAAATAAGGGCTTGGTGATGATAAACTCCTTTAACTTGACCTTATCTGGAAGCACTTTATCTGCCCTTCCATTCTAAATGATAGCTTTGTTAGATAGAGTAATCTTGGATGCAGGTCCTTGCCTTTCATGGCTTTGAATACTTCTTTCCAGCACCTTCTTGCTTGCAAGGTTTCTTTTGAGAAATCAGCTGACAGTCTTATGGGAACTCCTTTGTAGGTAACTGTCTCCTTTTCTCTTGCTGCTTTTAAGATTCTCTCCTTATCTTTAATCTTGGGTAATGTAATTATGATGTGTCTTGGTGTGTGCTTCCTTGGGTCCAACTTCTTTGGGACTCTCTGAGCTGCCTGGACTTCCTAGCAGTCTATTTCCTTCACTGTATTAGGGAAGTTCTTCTTCATTGTGTTTTCAAATAAGTTTTCAATTTCTTGCTCATCCTCTTCTCCTTCTGGCACCCCTATGATTTGGATATTAAAATGTTTAAAGTTGTCCTGGAGGTTCCTAAGCCTCTGCTCATTTTTTTGAATTCTTATTTCTTCATTCTGTTCTGGTTGAATGTTTATTTCTTCCTTCTGCTCCAAATTGTTTGTTTGAGTCCCGGTTTCCTTCCCTTCACTGTTGGTCCCTGTACATTTTCCTTTATTTTACTTTGCACAGCCTTCACTTTTTCCTCTATTTTGCAACCATACTCAACCATTTCTGTGAGCATCCTGATCACCTGCATTTTGAGCTCTGCATCTAATAGGTTGGCTATCTCTTCATCACTTAGTTGTATTTTTTCTGGAGCTTTGATCTGTTCTTTCATTTGGGCCATTTTTTTTTGTCTCGGCGTGCCTGTTACATAGTGAGGGGCAGAGCCTTAGGTATTCACCAGGGCGGACAATCCACGTTGCTGCTTTGTGGCTGATGAATGTCAGGGAGGGGGCCAAGAGGGAACAGTGTCACCTGCTCTGCTCTTGGCTGGCTTTCAGTCACTTCCTCCACTTCCCACAAGCAAATTGGGCCCTTCTGGTGCTGATTCCTGGGTAGGTCAGTTTGTGTACATTCTAGGACCCTGTGGGTCTCTCCAATGAACTCTCCTGTGAGGCTGGGAGTTTCTCCCACTGCCACAACCCCACAGGTTTTCACAGTCAGAGGTTTTGAGGCTTTATTTCCCCACTTTGGAACTCTGGGTTGCGCTGTCTGTCTCACTCCCCAGTTGTTCCTCTGTGTTTATCCCCATGCAAATGTGGGACTGCCTGGTTATCCAGCCACTGCCTTGCTGCGTGAGTCCTCTCCACCGTGGCTATCCATCTTAGTTCCTCCTACCAGTCCAGATGAATGTTTTTTCTTTAACTCCTTGGTGTCAGACTTCCATACTGTTTGATTTTCTGACAGCTGTGGTTATTTTTTGTTTTTAAATTTGTTGTTGTCCTTCTTTTGGTTGTGTGAGGCAACAGAGTATATTACCTGCACCTCCATCTTGGCCAGAAGTCTAGTACTTCAAAATTCTTAACAATTAAAATCCCATTCAGTTACTTATCTAAGAAATGTCTCTTACCAAAAAGAATGCAGCAATATGAAATCAGTGCTGCCCTGGAGAACCACGATATTTCCTCACTGTGGCAATGGAGGCTGAGAGGATGGTGTCATTCCTTCTTCCTGGGAAGTTTGGAGAGGGCTCCCTGAGAAGCTGATGTCCAAGTTGAATCATGAACAGCAGATGTCAGTCCTCACAACAGTTTTGGGTCTGTGTGCTGTGGTGAACTTAATACATGTGGTATGTCAGACACAAAGTCTCCCAGTTCATCTTGCAAATATTTTAAATCACTTGTACAGTAGCTTCCAGCAAGGACCCCATGATTATTGCTTCTTTTTTTACCTGATTTCTAATTTATAGACCTGCCTCCCCTCCCTATGAGGTCATCAGTGCTTGCAAAAACCTAGAGGATGCGTGGTTTTGCATAGAGAGTAAGGAAGCCTGGCCCAAACACCAGCAAGTTTAATCCACTTCCATCGGAAAAAAACAACTGGCCTTAGGCAATGTATTTCTAATTGTCTAAGTTATTCTCTCTGTGTGTGCACGCGTATGCACAAGCTGTGCATAAATAGCACATTTTCAATCTGTGTGAAATATAATGGATGAGCAGCACATGACAGCAGGCTTAGCCCCTGAAGATTTACCAGGAAAGAAGACAGCTGCATGGCAAAGCTGCTGCTTATAATTAGGGAAGGACTAGCCCGTGTCCTGTGCCACTCCACAGCTTCAACCATTCAAATGACAGCCAGTTTGTTTAGGGCTGTAACCCCCATTCTTTATGGGCAAGGCGTTAATTTCTTCTTGAGAACACTGCTTTGGATTGTCATCATCTCTGGTGTCATTGTAAGATCAGGGATGACATGATAATTGAAAAATCCCAACTAGAAACCATGATGAATGAGCAAAACAGGAGTTGCTTTTAACATCTCTTTTTAACTTTTAGGTGGAAAAAAAAACTATTTTTAAACCCTACAGGCTTTCAGTTTTTAACAGAGCCGTATTGCCAGTTCCGAGGCTCTCAAGAAAACTATACTGCTTTCTTGGGCTCCAGGGAGCTGCAGGAAGCATCGCGGCACTCCTGATGCAGAATGACTCTCAACAGCACTGATTGGGAGGGAAATTAATAGGCATCCCATTGTTACCGTGCATTTTTGCCAGGATATTTCATTAGTGTAAACACTGAACCCATTGTCATCTTGTTTAGCCACTTGACCCTGGTGATTTTCAATTCCGGGTGCCCCTGATGAAATCAAGCAGTGGCATGCACGAGACAGGCACTAATTATGGAAGCAGAGTTATTGCTGACCCAGTACTGATTAAACTGATCCTTTACAGTCTTTGTTCTAGGACATTAGCACTGTCTGGTTATCTTGCTTCAGTTGAGGGATTCAGGACAATAGTGGTGCTGATGGTAACTTCATGGCAATTTCCCTGTTTGTTTTGCAGGTCACGGCCAGGGGCTTTGGGCCGCTGTTGCAGTTTGCTTACACCGCCAAGCTGTTACTCAGCAGAGACAACATCCGCGAGGTCATCCGCTGTGCCGAGTTCCTGCGCATGCACAACCTGGAGGACTCCTGCTTCAGCTTCCTGCAGACCCAGCTCCTGAACAGCGAGGATGGCCTGTTCGTGTGCCGAAAGGACTCGGCTTGCCCGCGCCCGCACGAGGACCATGAGAACTCCGCAGGAGAGGAGGAGGAGGAAGAGGAGGAGACGATGGATTCAGAGACAGCCAAGATGGCCTGCCCCAGGGACCAGACGCTTCCGCACCCCATCAGCTTCGAGGCCACTGCCATCCCAGTAGCACAGAAGGAGGAAGCTTTGCTGCCCGAGTCCGACGGGCCTACGGACGCCAAGGAGAGCTCCGAAAAGGACGCGTTAACGCAGTACCCCCGATACAAGAAATACCAGCTTGCATGTACCAAGAATGTCTACAATGCATCATCCCACAGTACCTCAGGTTTTGCAAGCACATTCAGTGAAGATAACTCCGGCAACAGCCTCAAGCCGGCGCTTGCCATGGGGCAGATTAAAAGTGAGCCGCCCAGTGAAGAGAACGAGGAAGAGAGCATCACACTCTGCTTGTCCGGAGATGAGCCTGACATCAAGGACCGAGCAGGGGATGTGGAAATGGACCCGAAGCAGCCCAGCCCCGCGCCTGCCCCTGCCCCCCATCCCGGGGTCGCCTTCCTGGAGAGATCCAGGAGTGTGTCCTCTCCCTCCTGCCTAAGGTCTCTATTCAGCATAACAAAAAGTGCGGAGTTGCCTGGCCTGCCCAGTACATCTCAGCAGCACTATGCCAGGAGTTCCGTGTGCCCTTTCGACAAGGGCATCACTCAGGGTGACCTTAAAACGGACTACACCCCTTTCACGGGGAATTATGGACAGGCCCATGTGGGCCAGAAGGATGCATCCAACTTCACAATGGGGTCGCCCCTCAAGGGTCCTGGGGTGGAGGCTCTCTGTAAACAAGAAGGAGAGCTGGACCGGAGAAGTGTGATCTTCTCCTCGAGCGCTTGTGACCAAGTGAGCACTTCCGTGCATTCGTATTCTGGGGTAAGCAGTTTGGACAAAGACCTCTCTGAGCCGGTGCCAAAGGGTCTGTGGGTGGGGGCTGTCCAGTCCCTGCCCAGCTCACAGGCCTACTCCCACGGTGGGCTGATGGCTGACCACTTGCCAGGAAGGATGCGGTCCAACACTAGCTGCCCGGTGCCAATCAAAGTCTGCCCTCGGTCGCCCCCCCTGGAGACCAGGACCAGGACTTCCAGCTCATGCTCCTCCTATTCCTACGCAGAGGACGGGAGCGGGGGCTCGCCCTGCAGCCTCCCTCTCTGTGAGTTCTCCTCCTCACCCTGTTCCCAGGGAGCCAGATTCCTTGCCACAGAACATCAGGAGCCAGGCCTGATGGGAGATGGAATGTACAACCAAGTCCGACCCCAAATTAAATGTGAGCAGTCTTACGGAACCAACTCCAGTGACGAATCCGGATCGTTCTCGGAAGCAGACAGTGAGTCGTGTCCTGTGCAGGACAGGGGCCAGGAGGTAGGGAACCCGCATAAATTCAAGCATGTCATCCACTCCCCCAGTCCTTTATCTGGACTTTCCCTGCCTCCCTCGCCACCACTCACAGATTGTTCTTATTTGCCAAGATTAAAGGTTACAGTAAAGGGACTGCCTCCCCTATTCATGGAGGCAGGATGCTTTGAGGTGATTGCAAATTAACTACTTTTGTCCTAGAAAGCACTTGAAATTGGATCTAGATGTAATACTCAACTAGCAGAGGCAAGCTGCTTGGTGAAAAAGTATACTGTGTGGAAGCATGCGCAGGTGCTCCAGACACTCCTGCACCTCCCTGTCTCCTCCTCCTCCTGCATCTGCTATGGAATGGGGGCTGTACTCATCACCCCCATCCTTGCTGCTCACCCTTTCAGTGTGAAGGGAAACAGAGAAACACTTTCAAAGTTGAGACCCGATAGGTCCGCACTAAACGGGTGCTTTCCCAGCACCTTTAAAAAAGTTTTCCTTGTCACCAGAAGACACTGGGGCCATCCTGTGTCCATAGCGATGCTCACGGGCAGCTCACCATCCGTTCTGGTCCTGGGGTCACTGCAGAAGCACCCTAATCAGTCACACAAAATGGTATAACACAGTTTCCCAACCTCCCTACAAATAGTGAGAAGGTATATCGGAGAGTAGTGAGGGTGAATGGCAGTCTCTATGCACCCTGGAAGCAAAGTAATTTATAGGTAAAAATTCCCAAAGTCTCTGTTCATGTCTCACCAATGCTGGGAGAGGGAGCAGGAGCAACACCAGCCACATTGTCAACAAGACTCACGTGGCTAAGGAGAGAAAGAACGGATGCCCATACAGTCCCCATCCCCCCATAACCTCAGAGGCAAAGGTGCGAGGGAGTCTGGGTCACAGCCGGCACTGCCTAGCTGATTGATAAAGAAGCAACCTGAGACTGCCTCCTGTGTCTCAGACCTGCCTCGGGAGCTGGAGTGAGTGAATCCAGTGAGAGGTCCCTCCTCAGAGCTGCTTACTCGACAGACCCAGGAGGAAACACAGCGTGGTCCTCATTAGGCCACGTGCATGTCTGCACTCCCCAGATTTCAGCCTCTGGTAAAGCGGGGTGTTAACCTAACGAGGCAGCAGATATGCCACATGGGTGAGGTGGCTTTTCAGAGAGCCATGGACGGCTTATCTAGTCTCTGCAAGACTGGGGAGAAGCACCTGAGGTTTTAGTTCAGGCATACTTTGAAGAGATTCCAGAGCTCCCTGTGCCAACTGCAGACTTGCCCCGTGGTCACTTCCTTGTTTTGCTGGTTAGCCTGGTCCCTCTCTCCTTTTGGCCTGGCAAAAAAAAAAAGGAAGACAAGGTTTAATTTAGTTAAAAGAAATTATAAGGAAGATGTGAATGGGAGGTATTTCTGCCCAGATACACCGTATCCACTCAGCTTTGGGGTGGAGGCTTGTGCCAGGCAGAAGCGCATCTGTGTCTGTGTGTCCAACCTGAGAGGACGGAAGGTTTGTGAAAACAGCAAAAGGTCATGCTCTCTCTTCCCTCCCTGGCTTCTTTCCCTCCAATCACAACTTTCATGAGGTTGTCTTTTTTCCCTGAAACTTTCCATAAGTGTCCCTGATGCAGAAGCCCAATCTGGTTCATTGGCATAATGATTTATCTTGCCAAGGATTGATGTCACAAAAAAAATGCCTCCAAATCTTTGTTTAATTTTTGTGTCTCCCTCAAGAGGAGCCCTGCCATTAAGCTAAAGGAATTGTGTTTTCATGTTGTTTGCACATGCTCAAGGAACTACCCGTTTCAGACGGATCTCCTTTTGTCCCTCTACTATCCCAGAAGACAGCTTAAAGTCACCTCTGGACTAAATCACACCAACAAGAATCCACGGTTTTCCCTGTGTTCAGGCCATACCATTCGTCTGCCTTAGACCTTTTCAGTTCTCCATGACTCGGTTAAGAGGAGGACTCATTCAACCTATAGACATACTTACAAGCAGAACTGATCTCTCCCTGAAAAATACCATTACTTTTAAAAATACCTGTTTTTTAAAAATGGGCTTTTTGTATATCTTACCAAAGCTGAGTACCATTTCAGAAATCACACTTCACCTCTCTCAGTAGTACATTTTGAACAGGACTGATAGAGGAAAGCTAAGGCTTTTCCCAGCTTGACAGTTCAGTTCTCCTAGAGTGAAGGAGGTCAGGTGTCCGAGAACTGTCTCCGGACTCAGCATGACTGCTCCTCCCCGAGTCCGTAAGTAGCTTCCAGGAGCTCCTTGGGCCCTGGTGGCAGTGTGTCCCCAGTAACAGCGGTGAAGGCAAACCGTGACCATGTGAATGAATCATAGCTCAGTTTCCTGAACTGATCCAGAAGAATCAGACATCTACTGGGCTGATTCTGCCCCAGTCTGCTCTTGTAAAAGATCCAGGTAACTTCTCTTCCAAGTGAACCCCAAAGAGAGACCAGGGTCAGAAACCAGAAAGAGTTCTCAGCTCCGGTTCGCCTCCTGACCAGTACCTCAGGCTGACTGCGGTGAGGAGCCAGAACACTAGGTCAAAAGACGTGTCGGCATACCTTGTATTCTGTAAGATATTCAAGTTTGACCCTGTTGACTCTCCCATCTCATCGACATTGACCTTTCTCATTCTTTTTAACTACTCTCTAGCTCTGAAGAAAGCTTAAATTAGCACAATATTGTCCTTAATCAACAATCAGCCTTTTAAAATTACTTTCCTTTTTAAAATAACATACCAAGCTCCTAACATACCAAATTTAACAGGCTTTCTCGGTACCTGCAATTTACAAACATATATTCACATCCCTAGATGTTGGGGTTTTATTTTAATGGCATTTACTGTATAATTACTCAGCACCTTCCTGCTTCACATCACTGTCATCCTGTCCATGCAGCTAGGTCAGTCACAGAGGGCTGCTTTCACACCCACGGGTCCCGAAATCACAAGTTACCCAGCCGTCATCTCTCAACAGCCATCCCAGTCGTTCCCAGTTTTTCCCTCTTATAAACATTTGCTGCAATAAACATGTTTGTGAACGTATTTGGTAGTGGTGATTTTATTTTTATGGGTTAGTTCCTTCGGTGGGTTAAAGGTTATGCTCACCCATAAAGTACTGCCCAACCACCCCCCAAAGGCTGCCGCAGTTCACATGTCCTCCACCAGTGCCCCCTGTTC
Source organism: Trachops cirrhosus (assembly GCA_028533065.1). Lineage (NCBI taxonomy): Eukaryota > Metazoa > Chordata > Mammalia > Chiroptera > Phyllostomidae > Trachops > Trachops cirrhosus. Next base: position 136,849,612 of record CM052541.1, on the reverse strand, counting down.
TGGCCAGCTCTGGTGGCTGTCAGTCCGTTTTCCTATGTGATGACCACTGAGGGGCTTGACGTCTTTGTCCATTTTTCTTTTCTGTTGTTTGTCTTTAAATCAATTTATAGTATCTTTAATGCTTAATACAGGAATATTAACCCTTTCTGGTAAATGTTTTCTATATTTTTCTACTGTTTTTCTTTATTTATGGTATCTTTTTCTACATAGAAAATGTTAGGTTTTTTTGTAATTGTTATCCATCCTTTTTTAAATGACTTCTGGGTTTGCTATTTACTTAAAAATCCAGTTTGGAAATATTTTTCTTCCAATGATGAAAAAATGGATACATCATCTGAAGTGACAAAAATAACAAGACAGTATGCATAATGAGGGCTTAGTTTGCTTCAGAAAGGGAGGCAGGGTTGGGAAGAAGTACAGGGGGCATTTCATTCCTATGTGTTTCTATAATATTTGACTTTTACTATGTATGTCTCACACAGGTTCATTTTTTTTCATTGATATATAATTCACATACCGTAAAATTCGCACCGTTAAAGTGAACAAGCCGAGGGTTTTCAGTGATTCACAGAATTCTGTGACCGCCACCACTCTCACTCCAGGACATTTTTCTCTCCCCTAAAAGCAATGCCACACCCCCCACAGCCGCCCTCCCCACCCTCCCCTCAGCTCCAGGAAACCACTAGTCTGCGCTCTGTCTCTGTACAGTCGCATATTCCGGACATTTTGTGTCAGTGAAATCTTACACGCCGTGGCCTTTCGGGTCTGGCTTCTTTCACTGAACATCATGTTTTCAAGGTCTATTCTTGCCCCCGATGTGCCCACCGGGCATGTCGTGTATTAGTGCGTCATTTCTTTTTATCGCTCCATAATGCTCCGCTGTGTACATATACCCCCGTTTTGGTGACCCAGTCATCAGTTTAGGGATGTTTGGATTTTTTACACATTTTGACTCTTACCACTGATGCTGCTGTGAGCACTTGTGTATGATTGTTTTTGTAGATGTGTTTTCAGTTCTCTTCGTTACGTACCTGAGAGGGGAATTGCTGAATCATATGATACCTCCGTTTAACCTTTTTAGGAATTGTCAGACTGTTTTCCAAGGTAACTGCCCCATTTTTCATTCCACCAGCAGTGTGTGAGGGGTCTAATTGCTCCACCTCCCTGCCAACATTTGTCATGGTCCATCTTTTGTACTGTAGCCATTCTAGCGGGTGTGAAGTAGTATCTTGTTTTAGTTTTCAGGTTCATTTTTAAAATTTGAAAATTAGAGAAAAGTCACAAGTATTTCTGCAAGTAGTAAGCTTCTTGGCGAGACAGTGTTGCACCACAAGCATTTCTAAGTCATTGTGGCTTTCAGTGAAGAGCTCTACAAAGACAGCCAGAAGTATTGGGTAGTTGGACTTGCTTCATTAACATGTTTCACGTTGAGAGGGATAAAAGATGTGAGAGTGAGTGTGTGTATCCACGTGTGTTTGTGAAGGGGCGGGGCAGGAGAACCAAGGGCCCTGCAAACACTGAAATGGAGCAGCCTAGAAGAGCTGTGTCTGACTCTGCCTCTCCCACCCGAACGCTGACTTCCAGACAGACACTGTATGTAAAGTTTTTACAGTTGTTTTTGTGGTTTGTTTGATCAAGCATCTTTTCAAAATATCTGTAATTGCTCTACTTACTAAAAAGAAGACCTTGCTGGGCGGCACAGACACCAGCCAGGTTTCTCATTAAACAGCTTTTTGTGCGGTCTAGGAAGCTGTTCTCAGCTTCAGGGATTGCAAAGCGTGCTGTATGTCTAGAAGAAGAAACCATGTGACAAAGAAAGAATTGATAGAAATAATAACGCTATTAATACTAATACTTCATGTCTCTAAGGCAATTCAGACTTTTCAAAGCACTTTCTCCATCTGTTATCCAATTTTAGTCTTCACAGCAAGCCTGTGAGATTGGCAGGGCAGGTATTATCTCCCTCTGACTCACAGACCCTCCGAGAACTTCAGGACAGAGAGAAGGAAAGGCTTGCCTGAGACCGCACAGCTCAGTAACTGCAGTATCACAGCTAAATCCCAGCTGTCCTGCATTTGTTCTAGAACCTGGACCATGAGACTCTAGGGGAAAAGGACAGTTGTGGAGGAAACATTTCCTAGTCTGAGAGAGGCGGTGTTGTCATTGGCAGCTGTGTAGCGCTGAGCTGGCTGCCCCCACGCCAGCAGCCCTGGAACCATTAGCCCCGATGGGCATCGTGCTTCCCTCCCAGATAACTCACAGAGGGCAGAGGGTCTTGCTAGAGCGTAGGTGTTAGAGACTCTGGAGAGCTGGCAGCACCTTGAGGGCCTCAGGATACTGTGAGTAGGTTCAATTCCCGTGACTTCTACTCAACTCCTAGTACTGAAACCAAGAAAGGAGATAGCAAAGAAGACTCGCACACCAGCTTCCACAGGGATTCCAAGAGGAAATAGACGCTTGTTTCTGCAACATTTTATCTCTGTCCTCCTCCTTGGAGAGCTCCCATCCAGCCAACCAGAGAGACCAGCTTAGTGAGGTGTGTTGAGACACCGTGAGATGATTACAGCACATCTGATTAAACCCCTGGAAGACATTCAGAGGGAACAAAGATCACAGGGAAGTCCGCCAGAGCAAGAGAGTATTGTTTGGGGGTGAGAATCGTTTTCCCCTCTTTTGTCTCATATTTGAATTTTCTGCAAGAAGCTATATTGCTCATGTAATTTTTAAAAAATTTTAATATGTTTATTGATTTTAGAGAGGAGGGGAAAGAGAGAGAAACTTCAATTGGTTGCCTCCCATACTCACCCTGCCCGGCAATTGAACCCATAACCTAGGCAGGTGCCCTGACTGGAAATCGAACCCCCAACCTTTTGATGTTTGGGGACGACACTCCAACCAACTGAGCCACACCAGCCAGGGCTCTCATGTAGTTTTTTAGTGGTATTTTTGTCTAACTGGGAGAAAGGGAGGTATTGGCTGAAGCAGCTGGGTAGCTGCTGGCAGGGGAGGGAATTGGAGCAAGGGATTTGTGTTTGGTGAAAGGGAAGTGCTGGCATACTCTCGCAGGCCCTTGAAGAGGAATACCTAGGTTTCGTTCACCTTCTAGATGCCACACAGCATTCTCCCACCTTTGCCAGCCTCTGGGGCCAGAGGTCCCTCAGCACACGGCATGGCCACTCAGTTCCGCTGACCAACACCTGGTCTAACCCTCCTCTGGTTCCCACTTAGCCAGCCAGTGTAGGTTCTGGGCTGAAAAAACCTCCTTTGTCCTGTTCTTCCCATAGTGCTGAGAAGGAGGAGAAGCGTGAGCACCCTGAGGGGGCTGGGTCAAATCGCTAAGGGCAGAGTATGCAAGTGTGGCCCTGGCCGGCTCCGGGTGACGGTTGGCCCGCGGCTTGCTGGCTCAGTAGCTGCCCTGACTCTCAGAGTCTAGAGAACCAAAGCTCAGGCAGCACCTATGCAGCTGCCCAAAGCCTGAAGAGAAATCAGTGCCCTCGATTTCAGGGGCTGTTCCCCTTCTGTGCAGCCTGCGTAGCCTTACATGCTTAGTCTCCTGTGCATGTGGTCGGCTGAATGTAGCTGCAGGCTGGCCATTCAGACGGGGTGGTGGTAGTTGGCAGGATCTTCATCTTGTCGAGTTGGGTGTTTTGCACTATTTAGGAGAGCCCAGTGAATGAAAACCAAACCACCTGAGAAGTTGAATCTTGGAAGATAGGTGTGTGGAAGGACAATAAATTACAACCGTATTAGAGTTGTAAGAATTCACCAGAAGAAAGGGAGAAGGGCCTCAGCCTTCTTGATGTGTTTCAGCACATCCAGGCCTAGTAGCATTAGCTGACTTTTCAGCCCCATCTGAAGAGTGTTGGGGAGCCTGTGAGCCTGAGATTGGGACACGCTCCCCGCTCCGGAAGAGGCCGTGGCTGCTCTTCATCTCCAGGAACTGTGCCCATTGGCCTGGAACCTAACTTCTGCAAAAAGAACAAGCAGCGTGGTGCGTTCCCACTGCGCCTTCCCAAGAACACTCTGGGACTTCCTCTTGGTAGTCAGTGGAAGTTCTCCCGTGCTGGAGGGGTAACAGAGCCTTTTAAAAAGAAACAAGAGTGGTTGGGTTTTGTTACTTTTTTTTCCCACATTGCAGAAAGTCTGCAGCCGACTATTTTCTTTTCCTTTGACCTCTTTAAAAACCAGCTGGAGTTGCAACAGCTCTGCTGAAATGTTATGTGGCCTTTTGCTTCAGGGACTTTGAAACCAGCATTGTTGACTTTTCCTCTTTCCTGTCAACTTCTGTCCTATTTCCCTAGTGTTTTATATTCACTGCCTGGATGCTTTTGAATATAGTAACTCTCGGTGTGGAAGGCCTTTTGACTTTCCCTGTGGCCTGAACGATAGGTATACATTCTTTCTGAAACAAGTAAACGCAATCTGGAGCAGAAGCGGAGTGGCTTTGTTGTCAGCAGCAGGGGAGACTCCACAGGGCCCAGAAGTGCTGCAACGTCTGCTGTGCAAACAAGGCTTCTGCTGGTGTGGAAACATCCGTGTCTCCAACAGACAGACCTCTGTGTTACTTAGGCACCATCCAGGATCTGAGTGTCTGTTTGTTATCCAAAGGGTGTAAAGGGAAATCAAACATTCTTTCATATCAGTGTAAGTCCTGTGCAAACACAGCCCCGTGGACGAAGCCCTTTCCTGGGCCCATAACAAGGAGCTGTTTGTCCTGGCTGCCTGTTTTTAGCAGTCAGAGCAGGACTGAGCTCAGCTGAGATTGTTGTACCATGTGGCACCGCGGCCTTGTTCTCTTGGGCCAAAGTTTCACTGGTGTCATGGGACAGAGTTGAGTCAGAACACCCACTAGGAGCTTTCAGCAAATGCCACGTCCAGCAGGCTCAGAGCTATGAAGTAACCTGACAAAGCAGTTGCACCGAGCCATAGCAAAGCCAAGTGATAGCTTAGTGTGATTGCCTTTGTGCACGGGGGCTAACTAGGCACAAATGCCAGGATCTGGGCTCATGTCCACCTGCATCTGATGCAATCAAAGAAAAAACCTGCACTCAGGATAAAATAGCTTCATCTCCCTCCCGTGAATAGCACACACATAATACTGCAGCTTCTGAATAGTAATGAGGGCTTGGTTTCTTCACACACAAATAGTTTGATCAATTAAACTCAGACCCACCTGCCAGTTTTTCTGATTCCTCAGGTTCACTCAAGCCCATTTCTTCAGTCCACTAGAGCCATGCCGGCCTTACTATAGCCACACGCCACACGTGGCTATTGAGCCCTAGAACTGTGGCTGGTTGGTGATATGTGGGACGGGTAAGATGCTCCTCGAATTTTGAAAACGTAGTAACCCCCACAAAAGTAAAATATCACAATAATTTTATGTTAATTCCATGTTGAAAATACTTTGGACTATAAGGTTCAGTGGGATATATTACTAAAATTAATTTTACCTGTTTTCACTTCTTTTAATTCTTTTAAGCAGTAGCTACTAGAAAATGTAGAATCACAAATGCAGCTGGCGTTGTTTGCATTGGACAGCGCTGGGCTGGCGCTTGAAGGAGGTGTAGGTTTAGGGCGCCATCTGCTGGTCCTCTAAGGCAGCCACTGATGTACGCAAGAAGGAAGCGGTCTGTGCTGGGGAACACATCTCTTGGCAGAGCAACATGCAACCTTCCTTTTCCAGGGGCTTCTGAAACTGAACCAGAACTCATCCCCGAAGCCCCTGCATCATGAGTAAGGGTCTTGGAGAGGGTCGTGTCAAGCTGCTGGAAGGGCCAGGCCAGTGTTTACCTCTTGGGTGCTAAGGGGGCTGTAGACAGCTGTGGTCTAAGCATTTCAAACTGCTGCAGGGGTTGTAAGCAAGCATTTAACAAAATAAGGAGTACACAGCTCCATCCCTTGAGAGACTAGTGTCCTCTCTTTGGCTAACGATGACTTGTTTTGATTTGTCAAGACTGTGAAAGTAGGAATGCTGCTGATAACAGTATCTATCATCCCAACTTTATGGCTTAAAACAGCAGAAATCATTTAACGTCTCCCACTGTTTTGTGGGTCAGGGATTTGGACTCCCCCCATCCGAGCACGTCTGGCTCGGGAACCTCATGATGTAGAAGTCAGATGCTGGCTGGGGCCTCAGTCATTTGAAGCTTTGGGCCCAGAAAATCCACGTGAAAGGTGGCTCGTTCCTGTGACTGGCACAGCGATGCTGGCTGTGGGCTGGAGGCCTCAGGTCTACTCCCGTTGGCCTCGCCACAGGGCTGCTGCAGTGTCCTGGAGGCAGAGCTGGTTTCCTCCAGAAAGAGCAACCTAGGAGGCCTACGAGGAAGCTGAGAGTCCTTGGATGACCTCACCCCCGAAGTTAAACACACCATCACGCCTCCTGCGCTGTATCGGTCAAGACAGGAACGTGCATCCTCTTGATGGAGGAAGGTCCATATCATGCTGTAAAAGAAAATGTGAGGTGGAATGGCTATTGCACTTTTGGAAAATACTATCTTCCGAAGGGCCTGACACTTGAAGAGCACTGTGAGGCTAAAAAAAACCTTGGCCATTTTGCACATGAGGAAATTGAGGACTGAAGAAGTAAAGTAACTTGTCTGAGGTCTCACATTTGGTAGGAAGGACAAAAGCCCAGTTCTAACTTCTTGTCCATGCTGATATAGCCTGTCCAGGTCGTCTCTCTGTGTCCCCCTTCTGTATGCTGTGTAAGCATCGTGCTGATTGTTCCATCTTTCCAGCATCTGCAGGGTGTGTGGTGTTTTAGGTCATTCTTTGGGTGATCTCCTTCTATAAATAGTCGCTTTATTGAGTTGAGGCTCAGTGGAAATAGGTTTCAACTGACTAGAAAGCCCCTGCTATACAAGTGCTGTAGCGATGAAAAAGTCACATTTTCCAACATTTTCCGTGCTGCTTGCTTCAAAAGCCTCAGGGACAATAAGCACAGTATAATTTGTGTGACCACTTTCTTTCTGACTATCTAATCATTGCATCTTATTTGTATTTGAAACCGGAAATAATCACAGCTTGCTTTCAGTAGTTTGCATATTCCTTGGTCATCTTAAAAAGGTCTTACCATGTGTTGATATTCTATCTGCCAGAATTAAAACTAAAATCCAGCTGCCAGAATCATTATTTGTTATTCTCGGTTTCAGGTCAAACTTCCCTTTCCTGTAGATCAAATCACAGATCTTCCGAGGAACGATTTCCAGATGATGATTAAGATGCACAAACTAACCTCAGAACAGTTAGAGTTTATTCACGACGTTCGGCGGCGCAGCAAGAACCGCATCGCAGCCCAGCGCTGCCGCAAGAGGAAACTGGACTGTATTCAGAATTTAGAATGTGAAATCCGCAAACTGGTGAGTTGGCCCGTCCATTGCTTTGAGCAGCCTGGAGGGACCAGGACTGATGCAAAGTTACAGTCTCGAAGGCTGGAGAAGTAGAGAGAAGGGTCACCATTCAGAGATGTTTGGGTTTATTTTTGAACAAGTCCCTTAACCAAAGTAATAGCCTTCTATCTGCAATGGGGTGTCTGTGTGTGTAATTACATGTCGATGGTTTATGTAGAGTAGTTCTGTTCTATTTTCCATTCTGCACGTTCTAGTAGCTAGCATTTATTGCATGGGTGCATGGACCAGGGACTACTATAAAGTACTTTTGTAGATGATCGAATTTAATCCTCACACCAACCCTACGACTTAGGTACTATGTTATCTTCAATTACAGAAGCAGAAACAAGAGTACAGAGGGATTAGTAACTCCCCACTGCTGATTCCAAATCTTGTGTTGTTGTTTTTTTAATCCTCCCCCAAGGATATATTTATTGATTTTAGAGAGGGGGGAAGGAGGGAGGGAGAGAGAGAATCATCTATCCGCAACCTAGGTTTGTGCCCTGACCAGGATCGAACCGGCGACCTTTTGATATACAGAACAATGCTCCAACCAGTTGAGCAACCCAGCCAGGGCCCAAATCTTGTGTTTTTACTGTTTCTCTCTCTGGCCTCCCACAGAAGAGTGGAGGTCAGAGGTAGGATGCCTGCCTCTAACCTACCCTGACCTTCTGAAGCCCCTCACAGCCCCAGGATCTTTGATTTTGCAATTCTGCCTCACAGAGGCTGCCGCGTCTTCCTTCTGCCTGAGAGTATTTGTCTCAGGGAACAAGCTCCCATCCCCCAAGCTCCCCTCACTGGGAGCTCTGTGGCCACTTCTCCTTGATGAGCAACCTCAAGGTATAGGAAGTAAATCCAGGTGGCCTCGCTTCTGACTGTAGCTTTGAAGGCAACCAGTGCGACCTCATTCAGCTCAGCCTTTCTGCTGGCCACAGACTGGAAACAGCTCAGGGGCTGTGTCTGTGAGAGGTGAGGAGGGAGGCCCGGAGTGCAGTGGCGATCTGCTTTCCTCCGCCTGCCCAAAGACTGTAGGCGGCAGCCCTTTGCCTCCTGCTGAGCCCGTTTCCTCCTGCCAGTCCGAGAAAGAGGAAGATGGGACGTTTGAAAAGCATGAATAAATGCTACCTGTTATTGAGATGGTCCCGGACCCCGGGGTCTTTTTATTTTTAATTTAATTAACACCCATCAAGCAGGAAAAACCTGCCCATCATCAGTTGCTCCTATCACTGACAAAATAAAGTCCCGCTCCTTAGCAAGACACACCTCACTCCCCATGAGTCAGTGTGTAGCCACCCTCCAACATCCTCCCACTCCCTCCCCAGAACTTGACTGCTAATAAAATCAAACTGTTTGCGCTTACTCTGCCATCTCCTACTCTTTACACGTCTGTGCCTGTGCCTGTTTTTCTTCTACCTTGGACACCCCTCCACTGTTTTCTTCTCTGACTCTGTCCTTCATCCTTTAAGACTCTCCAGGAAGTCTTATTCTGTTCACCTCTCCAGGAAGGCCCTTTCCTGAGTCCCTCTGCTCGAGACTGCAGGTTTCTCGTGACATGCACAGTTACATGATCAGTGCAGACCCACTGAAGCCTCTCAGGAAATGTCTGCTGCCCTAAAATTTATTGGAAATTGCGAGTGGGTCATGGGATTATGAATTCCTTCTTCCTTTCCAATTTTTCTTTAATGCTGTTTTAACAACAGCAAGACGGTGCTTTAATTTAAGCCACGTTAAGAAAGCACAACATGGCTGCTGGCGAGTGTGGGCTTCCTGGAAGCCTGCTGGGCTTCGGCAGGGAGCCAGGCAGGGCTGAGCCCACAAGCACGAGTCGTGGAGGTCTCGGGCACACCTCTACAGGAGCTGCGGCCCTCTGCTCTTCTGTAGGTGGCGGGCTAAGTCTCCTCACCCTTATTTGAGAAATGCCTGATTTCTGTAGTTAGCATTCTTCTTCGGTGATCGTGTGACACTAAATAAATAATGAAGTCTAAGCCACACACCAGTCTAAAGCACTTTGCTAATATTGTTCATTTGGGAAAGCAAGGGGGCATCCCGTGTTCTGCCCCCACTTTTTTGGAAACCCTTTAAATAATACGCTGCCTTTCACTGCCAAAGGAGTGTGACATGCTCGTCGATATACAGCTAGCCTTGTGCTTCTGACCCCGTGCTGATGTCAACTGCCTTCCCTGCACCAGGCTGAAACACGGTCGCACACAGCGTTTCCTTTTCTTCACCCTTGGAAGTGGCCCAGGACAAGAGTCGGTCGGTGGCTTGGCCAACGATGTGGCAGAATGGAAGACAGGTTCCCTCGTGGGGCTGGGCAGTGTTGCCTCTCGCTCTACAGACTTCCGGGCTACAGCCCAGAAGCTCCAGCTTGCACAGCCGGGGTGTCCTTGGTTTCTTATCCGCAGCCCTTTGGCTGGGGTGCCCCGCACGCAGGAACTCCGGGTCTGAGCCGCAGGCTGGCCGCAGTGTGGGTGACTCTGATCCCACCCACACATCCCCGTACCCACGCACTCACTCCCCACTCCCCACTGTCTCCAGCACACCACACAGCTTTTGCAAACTTGCATAATGTATTTCTCTCAAGTTGCACTTGTACATCTGTTTATTTTTCATTTTTAAAGCATGTTTTCTTGAAAAATTTATAAATATTTTAGCAGGTGCCCTTTCCCCATATAAAGCTCCGTCTCAGATACACATGCACACCCTGCCTGCAGGGCTGCCTCCGAGTCACAGCACGTGCAGCTCCCGTGAGGGAGAGGCCGTGTTGGATACCTGCTCCCCCTTCTCTCCCTGCCCCCTCCACCTTCTCTCCCGTCCTCTCTCTCCTCACCCCTTCTGCTCCTCAGTGCAAAGCTGGAGAGCACTCACTGCCCGCTGCTACAGGCGTCCAGGATCCCCACCCGTTTCACTGTGCGCCCTCCTGCAGCCACCTCATCCTCTCTCCTCACACACAGAGTCGTGGGAAGGCCGTGACCGGTCTCCCCTCTAAGTTCTTCTCTCTGAAGGAGAGATGGATTGGAGAATCACAGGGGCCTATGTGGGATTTTCTTTCAGAAGGACATCTCAGAACCTCCGTCTCCACAGCTCTGCCTGCGCCTTTGGTGTCCAGGGGCAGTGGCACTCGGGCCTCACTGCGCGGCCTCCAGCCGTGCTAGGGAGCCGCGGGGTGTTCAGTCTGTCGGCTGCCACAGCAGGAGAGCCCACTGATGTTGGATTGAACCTTGTGAAATTGCCAGTGGTCCACTGTTTTTAATTTTCCTTTTTAATACACTTTCTTTTTTAAAGAAGTTTTAGGTTCATGGCCAAACTGAATGGAAACACAGAGTTCCCATATGCACCCCACCCCTACACACTCACACCCTTCCCCATTAGCAACATGCCCCACCAGCTAAAACGCCTGTTACAACTGCGGAACCTGTGTTGACACGTCATCATCACCCGAAGCCCACAGTTACGTGAGGGCTCACTCGGCGTGCATGCCGCAGGTGTGGACACGTGCACAATAGCAGGAGAATGCGTGTCCTCTGTGTTCTACCTGCTCCTCCCTCCCTCCGCCTACCCACCCCAGGTCCCTCCCTGGCCACCTCTGATCTGTTCACTGTCTCCACAGTTTCACCTTAGTCAATTAATGTTGACCTCCAAAACTGGCAATCTAATACATCTAGGGGAGAATTTCAGCTATAAGGTGTGGAACCAGGAGTTTTCCCATTGATTCTCTGCAAACTCCAAATTCCAAGAAACTGGAACCTGGACTCCCAGCAGTTTTATGGTTGGTGGTGATTTTGCTGGTCACCTGACCAAGCCACCGAGAGGGATGAAGAGCTGCCACAGGGAAGGGGTCAGGATCAGTGGGACATCTGGAGGGGCTGCTCGGATAGGAGACGTGGCAGAAGTACATGTCCAGGCTCTTGGGTATGTTTTTTAAGTTTCTAGATCCTAGAAACTTAAAATCTAGATCTAGATTCTAGAGCTAGTCATTCCTGACCATAATGTAGGATGCAGAAGCAAAAGTTAGAAAGCCCCCAGAAACGAGGTCTCGAGTCCTCCGGTCAGGCCTGACCGGGCCCTCTCTTGTGTCTCTGATGCCCAGGTGTGCGAGAAAGAGAAGCTGTTGTCAGAGAGGAACCAGCTGAAAGCCTGCATGGGGGAGCTGCTGGACAACTTCTCCTGCCTCTCGCAGGAAGTCTGCCGTGACATCCAGAGCCCCGAGCAGATCCAGGCGCTGCATCGGTACTGTCCTGTGCTCAGACCCGTGGGCCTCCCCACAACCTCCAGTGTGAGCCCTGCGCCCTTAGGCATCGAGCAGAACCTCGCCGCCCCCCAGTGCGCGGTGGGGGAAACTGTGCCCTGCTGTTTGGAGCAGGGCGCAGCTCCCCCCGGGCCCCCCTGGGCCCCCAGCAACGCCTCAGAGAATTGTACTTCTGCCCGGAGGCTGGAAGGCACTGACCCAGGAACCTTCTCAGAGAGAGGGCCTCCTCTCGAACCCAGGACCCAAACGGTGACCGTGGACTTCTGCCAGGAAATGACTGATAAGTGTACGACTGACGAACAGCCCAGGAAAGATTACACCTAGTGACCTGGCCTGCCTCCCAGCTCTCACACCTCTCCCACCCAGGGGGCGCTGTTCACCTGTTGTCTGGAAGAACCAAGAAGGAATTTGGTGCACACTACAGCGTTTCTTAGCAGCAATACTGATTCTGAGTATCCCCTCCTCTCTTCACGCAGGAGTGATATATAGTTACCTTCGCAATGGTGCTACCCCTTGCCCCGGCAAGGAAAGACAACAGTGATGACACTGTCTGTCTGTGGGTTAACTTCAATCTTAACAGGGATAGACTATAACACCTCTAGGACCCAACCACAGATTGTTTTCTCAGTGGCCCATGTCACAAACCCTATCTCAGGAATTTCTTCTGAATGTTCAATTTTTTTCATTGAAGACAGCTTCTATACACATCAAAGTTTTATAGCTAGACTGTACATATTATATATATAATATATATATAAAATATATATATCTCCATATGCAAAAGTCCTGCATGCCTCAATTTTCTCATTAAAACTGGAAACTTCCTTTCTCATTCACGAACAGGTTCCAACATTCCGCTTCCGTTGTCTCTGATGCTAGAACTAGTTCGGTAACTGTTAACATGGTCCATTTCCTTGCTTCACAGTTCGACTTCAGTTTCTACTTATTTATGGACAGAATTCAGTGTTGGAAGCTTTTGTGTTAAGGTTTCATTTCGGTGGCCGCATCCGTCTGCGCGGTCTGGTTTCGGCCCGCCGGAGGGCGCCCCTTGAGTGTCGTGGTTGGTTGGTTGGTTGGTTTTTGCAGACACTGTACAGTCACGGTCAACTTTGCCACTTGCACTGAGTTTTGGGTCAAACCTATTTTCTTAAATGAAGTTGTGACTTCAGTATAACTCAAGTATACTGTATATTCTTTACTTTTAGTTTAAAAGTAGAACATTTTAGCTAATTAAAAACCACTCAGGTGATAATTATGTAGGAAAAACAATCTTGCCAAATAATGAATTCATCCTAGGATGTGTCGACAATAATCTGCTTGAATATTTTTATATTTCACCTCCTCCCCACCTTTCCCTAAGCGAAGCTGAAATGCAGATAGAGAGTTCAGAGCTGACGCTGGATGTTCAGATTCCTAAAAGGGGAGAGAGTTTGGGCATCGCACTAGTAAGTACATCAAAGCAGTAGGAATCCATGGTTCTGTACCAGAACTCAGCAGGCATTGACTCCTAGACATCAAGTCAGAACCATGTTCTCCCCCAGGGAGTAAGTCCCATTCATTTCGACACTTCATCAGGCCTCACTTGCTCCTGGAAGTGTAGTGAAGTAAGACTTTGTGCTTTGAAGGACTTGGCTGACCAGGACTGGGCTCGCAGGAGATCGCGCCTGAGGGGATTTGAACTGCAGCCCCAAGGCCCTCCCCCCTAAGTGGCTGTCCTGGGCCAGTGCAGCTCACCCAGAGTAGGAGAGAGCAGGGCAGAAGTGAGCCTGGAGTCTGTCCCTGACACAGGCAAAATCATTTTTCCTCCCTTTCTTCTCCAAATGTTTTGAGTTGAATTCTGAGGTTTTCCGCCAGTCTCTTGTCCCAAGGCAGATCTCATTCTGAGGCTTCGGACACGACATGGCCAGGAGCCCACCTTGCCCCTGCCCCACCACACACACACCCGCCTGCACCTGATGATAATTTCTTCTCGCTGCAAAACTGGTTGGCTTGCAGCCCGCAGAGAGCAGCTTCCCTTGGCCCAGGGTGCGTGTTGGCCTCTGGCCACGTTTACAGAAGGCGTGCTGAGGTCCCACGGCCACAGAGGAGGAGATGTCAGCCCCAGCTCCAGCGGGCCTCCAGCCTGGCTGTGGGAAGGGCCCCCAGGGGTTTGATGTGGGGATGGGGTGGTGGGCAGTGGGACTTGATGGGTGACTTTGTTTCTTTATTTGTGCCATTGTTTGGAAATATTAAAGCTGCATGTAAAAGAGGGAATTAGTGTATGATGTAGGCGAAAAGTGAAACCATAGTAACATATGTTTTAGTATTATTAACTTTTTCTGTACAAATATTAGCGCTAAATGTTTAAATATGTATGATTGCCAGAAATCTGTTGGTTCATGCGGTAGGATATTTTCTTTTTAAAAAGGCTTTTCTTTTTTAAACTAGCTCCACTTTTAAAACCTGCCTCTGGGTTTTCGTTGTTTGTTGTGTGTGTGTGCCTGCGTGTGTCTGTGTGTGCCCGTGCATGCCTGTGGTGGAGCCACCGTCACTGCCGCGGCTGCTGGAGTTCCTTGGCCCACTCGACCGGTCCTGCGCCTCATGTGAGGTGTGCCTCTGTGGGACACCGGTGACAGCTCCCATTCCGACTCCGCGTGAATCACATGATCCATCACAGGTGTGTGTTATGTGGAGTCAGCCAACAGTCCTTTGGTTTTTTAACTCTCGCGTTGCCTTTTTAAGTGACCTCCCCTTCTTTTAAAAAAGGAATGTTTTCTGCTCGTGTCATAACCAGGTCCAAACCAACTTGTTGGCATGATCTTCCCTGGTCACAACTCATGTGCAACTGGTAGTCTTGACCACATTCCATCCACCCAGCCCCACCCTTCGTGTGGTTCCGTCCGCACACGCCCGTGCCGCAGCCATGTCCGGGTTCGAGGGGCTCTCTTTCTTTCTCTCCCCCTAACTCAGTCCACATCTTCAGTCTACCAGCCCCCACCTCGCTTTTATTCCCCTCCCAACTCAACCCCTGTCATGGGAACTGGTTAAAAACACTTCTTGAAAAACGTCTTTTGATTTCTTAGCGATTTTTACTAAATTGCTACAATTTTGTTCACTATCCACCATGAAAAGTGACTGGTTTTGTGCAATGTGATCTGTGTCTGTTACTATTCTAAACCATGTATTTGTCTAAATTATTTCTAGATTAATTCAAAGGGAGGACTAGCTGGGAACCAGAATCCCAGTTGCCTCAAGTGGAATTTTAAAAACCAGCCTGATTCCTTTCCCTGGGATCCTTTAGTGAAGCCCATGCCTCTTATGAGAAGGAAAAGCAAGTTAACCACAAGGGGCAGTGTTTGCACAGCATGGTGACATCCAGTTGTGTTCTTTAGGGTCTTTCTGACCAAAACAAAGGACCCCGCAGCCACAGACTGTTTAGGAGGATCTGTAAGACAGCCTAGGTGGGTCTCAGAATGTCTGGGATTGGCATGGGCTGTCACAGCAGGGGCAGTGGAGGTGGCCCTATGACGAGTTAACATCACCTGAGTCTAGTCCTCCCTTTGGATCTACCTTTGCTCTGCATGTGTCCCCAACAACCTCGCTTCATTCAGGTTGGTCAGGCTCTGGGCAGGCGAGTGCTTTGCCGTATGTGTTTGTTTCTCTGTGTCATCTGGGGGTGCCTTGAATAATCTAACTTCATTACATACTGATTCTGGAACAAAACAGTTGCAAAAAAAAAAAAAAAGAAGATGGCGAAGTTACTAGGCCCTCCTCCTTCTCTTCCGGGTTCGCTAACAATGACTCAGGCGTCAGAGGTGATGCTGCAGTAGAAAATGTTATTTTGTATATTGTACAAGTAATTTATTAACTGTCTTTCTAAAAGTATGCTGCTTACAAGATGCACTATGATTTTGGATTTAATCCTTGTATTGCTTTCCCAAGGAAGTAAAAAAAAAAAAAAAAAGAATGGCTAGTGATTAGTATGCCAACTGCCGCTTCTTGAAAAGGAGGGCAGGGAGCCGCTGGAGGACTTGCCTGAGAGGACTGCTAAAAGTCAACTGGGCACAATGGGAAGTTCAATGCTATTGTCAAGAGGTCTAAACCTACACATACTCTTTTAATACTTTATCATTGCTGTTAAAGTAGAAGAAGCAAACAAAGGTGTGAAAGTTATAAGCCTTGTTAAGAAACCACCAAGTCCTGCCCCTGGGAGATGACCCACGTGCTGTACAGTAGCTTCCCTCTCAACACGAGGGAAGCCTGCCACGCTCCTTCCAAACTGTTTTTGGCTACCTAGCTCCATGCATTAGACCCCGTTTAAACTGGGAGCTGCTTAGGAAACGACTTCAAACTGCTCCACTATTGCTTAGTTTGGGAGGGGTCGTAGATCTAGAAGGAAGCAAGAATCAAGTATTGTCCTCATCACTGTAAATAAACTAAAGAACATAGTTGGATTTTTTTCTTAAACAATAAAGCTTTTCACTGGATCACGAGTTAGTGTTTCTTCCCCAATTTGAGGGTGTTGTTGTAGGTTCAGTCTCTGGCAAATGCGTGCACAGTGCGGTGCCCTGCGAGGAGTGGGTGCCGGGCAGGAAGTCCGTGTGCATGGAAACGTTCTGTGTTCAAGCTGCATGTTTTTAATACTGCCCGAGCCACCTCATGACCCAGGCATCAAGCATTGATGCTGCAGAATAGAACATATTTGTACGCAAATAGTGTGTGCAGATAGTATTTGTACATAGAAAAGACCTATTGTGGCAGACTAAGGATAAATTATTCAACCGACGGTGCAAAACATTTCTTGCAAAGAAAAGTAAGTGTATAGTATTTTCCTACACTCCATTCTGGGAGATAATATTTATATCAAATGACTATCGATGTATTTTAATTGTAATATGAAAATGATGCTGCCAATGGTGAAGAATACCCACTTGGTTGCAGAGGCCCACTTTTGTAGCTTTGGTTTAATGTTGTGGCGTGGTGTGCGCATTTCACTATCGAGCAATGGATAAGCAACTCTGACTTACATTTTCATTCCAGTTTATTGACCTCAGCTGTCACAGTGGCCCTCCTAGAAGCAGAAGTGCACCAAGACCGTTCATTTCAGGTAGACTCGCATTCAGTGCCAAATGCTCTCATGCGGGCGATAGGACATGTGTATCAGGAAAGAGTGAAGGGACTTGGACAAAGAGGGCTTTTCCCACAGATTGATGCTAAGTCTTCTACCAAAACATGTCTGGAGGCAGAGGGGTGACCTCTACTTGAGCCCCAACAATGCATTTTGCATGTGTGAATGCTGGGGTGCCCATTCACGCTCTGACATAAAAGACCTGCCACTTCTAGTGCATGATCAGGAAGATTCCAGATGCATTCGGGAGCTTCAGGTGCTGGTTAGACGCCACCTTTGCTTGTGAGGCCAGAAGGGCCTGTGAGGATTTGTTCCAGAACCAGTCTGATGCAAGTGCACCTCTAATATATGCCTTACAAACTCCAGAGGCCATATTCAAAACAGGGTCTTCTCAGTGTATGCAAGGGGCTCCAGCCCCTCTTCTCTTCCTCCCCAGGTTGAACAATACGGACAGTTTTCACACATATCTACCTGTATAACCCTCTGTACCTCTCATAACTGGTCAACGACTGTAACAGGTTACATCAGGTGTTTTTCTACATACTTTTTACACAGATTCTATGCGATTAATGTAACTTAATTCAGTGCATCATTTTATTGTACTAGTTCTTAGGCTTGTCTTTTTTTTTCCTAAGTGATTGTGGTTTTCCTTGTGGTTTTTATTGTAAAAATGAAAATGGCTGTTGATGCTTATTCTCTGTAACTAAGAATTTTTACCTTTTGGGGAAAAAAAGCGCGTTGCTATGAACTAATGAATTGAATTTTCATTTATTCGTTGTAAATACACTATCGTGCAAAAAAATTTTCACTCAGTTGAATTGCTAGTGTTAACTGAATTTTGTCTAGACACCATTTCTGTTGATGAAATAAAGACATATCATTATGCATTGTAAGCCGAGTTTCTCTGCTCCGGATCCCTGTGTTCAGGTCGCATGCTGGTGGCCTCAGGACATCTTTTCTCCCAGTGAAGCCATATTCCCTCTAGTTTGGACCCTTGCCTACTACCTGATTAATCCGATTAGAAATCTAAAAAATGTGATAATGCTAATGTGGTTCCTCAACTCTGAATTTTAGAGATCCCTAGCACCTATGAGAGCAGATAAAACCAATTGGCTGGTTTGGGTGTGGTGCGGTGGCCGTCGCCAAACGTCACCACTGGGGGCGCTACGAGAAGGGTATAGTTGCTCACAATGGCGCGTGAATCTACAATTACCTCCGGCAAAAAGCTGAACAAAAGGAAGGGAGGAAAAGGGCGTTAAATCCACACCAAGGTACAATGAGGAGCAGAGCAAGGAGTTTAGAATTGTGGTTAGGGAGTAAATACAATTGAACGAAAAAAGGTATATTTGGTAGTTTACTCTTGGATTGATTTTGACATCAAGGGAAACAAGATACTGAACGGTGGGCGGGCCAGACAACTGTGAGTCGCCCTGGACCCAGGAGCGGTTGGGTTGAGCTGCCAGCGAGGCTGTGAATCATGGATTCACTGATGTCCGGAGAAGGCGCTGCTGCCCAGGTCTGGGCTTCACCAAGCACGTGGCCGCGCCCCATGCATCAAGTGAGAAAACTGAAATTAAAAAAATGTGAATTATGCTCCCTTAGTGAATCTCCAAGAGCACCCTAATGAGTCCCTTGGAGGTGTGGGGGTTGCTTCTAGGGAATGTGTAGTGAGATTTGCAAATGTGTGCTCTTCTGGAAACGCCACAGTCATGACACTCTAGGCATGAAAGGTAAAAAATACAGTCTTCTACCTGAAGACATGAAGTCATTCAATCCACTCTGGAAAAGACAAGTGGGTCATAGCCCCAAAATTTTCTGTAGGGAAACCTGGTCCCTTAGAACTGACAGATTTGCCTCTTCCCCCCTGACGTTTGTGCTTGTGGCAGGAATGACAGTCGTGGTTGGGTACAGAATAAAGCTGATATGTCCCACAGAGGGGAAGCACTCAGACAGCATCCAGCGCCAAATGGGCAGCACCCACTTCCTTCCCACTCTGAATGTGCACCTGAGGGGCAAGCCGTATTCACCTCTGGGCACAGGGATTCTCAGACCGGCAACCCCTACACCACTCCCCGCCAGCCCTTCTGTTGCATGTATTTGGAAATATCTACACTATACTTTGAAATAGTTCTAGAATGTTCACTCTTCCAGCCCAGCACCCCCGCCCCTCAGTTAGGATGCTTCAGCAAGGTTGTGCTTGATGTTTTACAGCAACTTGTGACAGCACCCAAAGTGGATGGGTTTCCAGTTCTTCCCATTGAGCACCGTGGCCTCTCTGTATAAATGAACGTGATACTTCCTGCTGTCAAAGAATCAAGGCCCAGACAGATGGAGCAAGCCACTCATTTCACATCCAATTATGCAAGTGCCTTTCCCTTCATGTGACTCAAGAGCATGATACCTTCTGTCCCCACCCCCACCTCTGGCTCCTACAGAGCCCAACATACACCTGCCCCCTGGCCTGCTTAGTCAACAGGAAGAGGCATCTCGGGTTCTTCATGATTAGCTCTCCCTCTTTCCCCTTGATGACCGGTGCATCCCTGAGGCAGTGACTCTCATCCTAAAGCAACGCATGGAAACCTTCAGAGACATGCCAGAATTTATGGGAAGTACTACATTTTACACTGAATGCCTTTAAACTTTTTTAGCCTCTCTTTATGCTGTGCAGTTGATGACCTGTAAAGGCTTTTGAGGGTGAAAGAAATTTAAATTACAAAAAAAATGTTTTAAGTGATGCTACATGGGCTTCTAAAAGAATTTCATAAACCCATTGACAAGACATAACAGAACCCAGTGACTAAGGAATAAAGACTGGAGTATTGGAACTGTTGGGTAAGGTATTACCTTGGGCCTCTACTCATAAACATACATTCATTCAACCCTGGGCTACATGTTGTACATCCAAGATTTTAAATGCACAGGCCTTATCCTTAAAGCTTTCATAGGCTAGTCAGGCAGACAGATGTGGAAATAAATAATTGCCCAGGGCCTGTTGATTGTTGTAGACCAGAGAGAGAGAGAGCAGGGCTTCCTGAAAGGAATATAGCCTTAGAGCAGAGAGACCTGGATTAGCATTCCAGCTGCACAGCACACATTTCAGCTGTGTGACCTTTAGCTATGAGGCAAAGTACTTAATTTCTTTGAGCCTTCTCTGATCTAAAAAATGGAGACAAGCAAAAACTTTGTACAGTTGTACAAGGTATAAATAGGTCCTTAGCACCTGGAATATGGCATACCCCCTTAAAATGGCACCTGTTGGGGCTTGGGCCCGGTGGCATTTCCACCCACCTGGTCTTCACTGGCTCTTCTAGCAGCTCACTGCGGAACAGGTCAAGCTCCTTCACTTCGCCACACTCATTTCCACGGCTGCGAATGGACTCAGGGGCCATTTGGGCTAGAAGCATAGACCAGTCCTACCCGGGCAGCTACCCTGTATATTAGTTAGAGTTCCCCAGAGAGACAGAACCAATAGAAAATATTGAAGAGAGAAAATATAGAGAGACAAGGAGATATTGATATATGTGAGTAATCATAAGGAATTGGCTCACACAATTACAGAAACTGAAAAGTCCCACAGTCTACATTTTCCAAGCTGGAGACCCAGAAAAGCCAGTGGTATACTTCTGAGAACTATAGAGCCGACGAAGAGAGTCCCAGTCCAAGGGCAGAAGACTGTCCCAGCTCAGAGGAGCTCACCTCGGATGGTTAGAAGGTGCGTCCTAGAAATAAACTGCATCTAGTGTGTACCTTTTTTTTTTTACAAAATATTTAAATTTTATACCAAAAAAAACAGTATCTGTTCTATAATTACAGGGCTGATAGAAAGAAAGGCATGATGGGTGGAGAGCTGGCTGAGAAGGAGCTCCTGGAACTGCCTCCATAAGCAAGGGTCCCAAAAAGGCAGGCGCGTGGTGGATGGAGGTTGTCCAGCATCCCACCATTCTGTGGGCAAGGACATCAGGGAGTGAGAACTGCAAGCAGCTGTTAAGGTGCAAGAGGTAGAGAGCAAGGTCAGAGGCAGGGGCCAGCGCCTAAAGGCTTTGTGTGTGCCAGGCTAGAGATCAGATTTTTTCTCACAGGACATAGATGATGCAGAGCTTTCTGACACTGCACCAAATTGATTCTCCTAATGACTTGAAGTCTTTATCACGACGTGTGTAGCCAGGACTGGAGGACAGTCTGGCCATGGGATGGAGGATGGAGGAGCTAAAAGGCTCTGCCATGGGAACTGAGCTCACTGTTACGGCTCTCAGAACTCAGTGCCAGTCAGCCTAATGATGGGCTAATTAGTGCATATCTCATGGCGGTAGCCATGTCTCTATGCTCCGTGAGAAGCATTAAGTGGCCCCAGCTGGTATGGCTCAGTGGATTGCATGCCAGCTGGCAAACCAAGGGGTGACTGGTTCAATTCCCTATCAGGGCGCATGTCTGGGTTGCAGGCTGGGTCACCAGTGGGGGGTGTGCAAGAGGCAACCAACCACCCACTGATGTTTTTCTCCCTCCCTTCCCCTCTCTCTCCCTTCCTTCCCCTCTCTCTAAAAATAAATAAATAAAATCATTTTTTAACGCTTTAAGTGCTTTCTGATGCACCTTTGCTGGATGGCAAGACCTCTAGCAGGGTGGGGAGGGTGAGGAAGAGGTGTCCGCTGTGGTCACTCCCCAGAAGTCCAGAATGAGGTCCCGTGGGGCAGCTGTGGGCCCGCAGTCATGGCGTCCCCACTGACAATGCATGATCCTGCATAAGGATAGAGTATAAAATCATACAGTGTTCATGTTTGCCAGGGTTATAACTAATATTTTTTTAATTTTCTTTTTTTAATCCTCACCTAAGGACATGTTTTGTTTTTTGTTTTTTGCTTTTTTTTATTTTAGAGAGAAGGAAAAGCAGGGAGAAAGAAAGGGATAGAAACATCAACATGAGAGAGAAACATCAATTGGTTGCCTTCAGTTTATGCCCTGATGGGGACCGAACCCACAACCTAGGCATGTGCCCTGATTGGGAATCTAACCCATAGTCTCTCGGTTTGCAGGATGATACCCAACCAACTGAGCCACACAGGCCAGGACTAATCAGTATTTTATGTCATGACATTTATGGACAAAAATCCAGCTGGTTTATCCCTAAGAAATGAACTAATGAAAGCAGGGGGGGAAAGGAGTTTCTCATCGACGTCTCCTTCACAGACAGGAAGCTCCTGGCCTGCTCTGGACCCGTGCTCAGGTGTCCAAACTGCTGCTGCTGCCGCCACAGCAGAGCTCCGGTGGCCTCTCTGGGCTGCTGGGTGGGGAACAGGTGGCCACATCCCAATCTTTCTCCCCTCGAGATGACAGCAGCTCTTACTCCTGGACTTTTCCAACGATGCCCACTTCCTCCCTGCCTGATCCCTGCCTGTGCATAGAACCTGCCGTGGACAGTGAGGCCAGCTGGAGCTGTGCAAGGCTGGCTCCAGCCCCACCAGGGAAGGGCCTCCTGTGTTGGGTGAGCCCAGCTCAGAGCACCCTGCACACACCCATTGCTGGGTGTGCGTTTCTATGGAGGGGACGGTTCCAGCAGTTCTTCCCGAGGGGTGAGCTGACCAAATACAGCTTTTCTGCTGCAGACACCAGTTGCTCCAAAGTCATGTTTTCTGGCCCGAGGCATGCATTATTTTTTCATAACAGATGAAAGTTCTAGAAGCATGTTCTGAAAAAGATAGGAAACAAAACAAAATAGACTCAAAGGGCTTGCGAAAGTCAGTCATGCCCACCCACTTGGGAGTCTCTGTTTGGCACAAATACCAAGGACCCATCACAAACGGCTGCAGGAGACAGTTCTCCTTGCATTGCCTCAGAGATGACCACCAATCGGGAGGTTCCATTGCCTAAATCCCACCTGCCACCTTCTCCTCCTTCTCCAGGTGTTGTTTTGTCAAAAATCCAGGGCTCAAACTAAAAAGCCAAATTTTCCCAGTTCCATCTTTGTGCACTCTACAAATAGCCAGATTTCTGGCATTGTAAAATGTGGAGGAGAAAACTGATCCAAACGTGGAATGATCCATTTTGTAATGATCTATCCTTAACCCTAAAAATATGCTAAACTTAGGATTCCTTGCCCAGGGAGAGCAAATGGCAGCAAAGAGATACTGGAGAAGCTTGAGTCGAGTCAGACAGGCTTAGAGTAAAATTCCAGCTCATTCACTTGTCCTGTAAATACTGATTTTTGTCTTTGCTGCATCCTGAGTAGTGTGCTTCACCACATCCTAACCGCGTGACTTTGGACAAGTCATCTGTTTCCTTATCCATAAAACGGGATTAGTCACAGTGTTGAAGTGAAGAAGCCCATGGCAGGGTCTAGACCACAGCTGGGCCCTTAATAAAGTGCGTGTCTCTTCCTCAAAGTCTTTGGTAATTGATATATTATGTAGAACTTCTCAGCCAAGGAGTTCAATAAATTATAACAACCCATCCTCAAACACCTACCTAATAACTCTTGTTAATAATGTTGAGTCAAAAAAGACCTTCCCAAATGAGACAAAGAACTTAGAAGTAACAGAGATTTTAGATTTAATATATTAAAAACTTTAGGATGCCATAAACAGAGATAAGAGACAAGCAGACTGAAAGTCTTATTATATATATATAAAGAGTTATATATATAAAGAGTTAATATAACACTATATAAGAGCTCCTGGAAATCAGAAGAAAGACAAATATTCCAGCAGAAAAATAGACAAGGACAATTCATGGTAAAAACATAGATGGCCCCCTGGCCAGGATGGCTCAGTTGGTTGGTTGGAGCATCGTTCTGTATACCAAAAGGTTGTGGGTTTGATTCCCAGTCAGGGAGCCTGCAAGAGGCAACCGATTGATATTTCTCTCTCTCTTTCTCCCTCTCTCTCTCTGTCTCTCTCTTTCTCTCTCTCTCTCTCCCCCTTGCCCCTTTCTCCTCTTTCTAAAAGCAATGAAAAAAATTTCTTCAGGTAAGGAAAAAAAAAATACAGATGGCTGGTGTGACTCGGTGGATCCAGTGTTGGCCTGTGAACCAAAAGATCACAGGTTCAATTCCCAGTCAGGGCACATGCCTGGATTGTGGGCCACATTGCCAGTTGGGGGCATGCTGATCAATGTTTCTCTTGCACATCAATGTTTCTCTCCCCCTCTCTCTCCCTCTCTCTAAAAATAAAATAAAAAGTCTTTTAAAAAATACAGGTGGCAAATAAACATATGAATAAACTTACTTGTAATCACAGTAATGTAAATTAAAACAAGGGGGAAAACAAGCAAACAATAAATGAATAAGTAAGTAAGTAAAACAAAAGGAAACATTTTTAGTTCATTAGACTGGATCAGGGGAAATAGTGTCAAGATATTGACACTATATAGATATTGGCAAGAGTGTGGAGAAAGAGGTGCTGCTGTGCTGAGAAGTAAGGGGATAAACTGGCATTAGTCTTCCTGAGTGATAATTGGCAGCATGTACCACTGGGTAAAATATGCAAGCCCATTACAACCAATAATCTCACTTCTAGGTACCCTTCAAAGCTATATGCATGAAACAGTCACTGAGACATTGCAGTAGAAAAAAAGTTAGACTTGCTGAATGGCCCTCAAGCCCCTCAGGTGCATACACACCATGGAAAGGCCCGAGTTAATGTAACACTGAGGCAGTGCCATGGATGCTGACATGGAAAGATCCCTGAGGCCTATCATGGCAAATTGCAGAGACATCTCTGTAGTGTGATCACATTTATATTTTTAAAAACAAATAACAGACATGTGTGCACACATATTTGCCCCCAAAGACAGATCCAGAATGCACCAAGGAAGGATGGGGGACACAGCTCGTGCCGTTCACAGCAGTCCTCTTTGGGGAAAGAAGGGGAAACTGACTTCAAGCAACAGAGT
This sequence comes from Trachops cirrhosus, assembly GCA_028533065.1. Taxonomy (NCBI): domain Eukaryota; kingdom Metazoa; phylum Chordata; class Mammalia; order Chiroptera; family Phyllostomidae; genus Trachops; species Trachops cirrhosus. The sequence goes on along the minus strand of CM052541.1, from coordinate 136,824,984 downwards.
GAGAAGAGGTGAACCCTCTCATGGTCAAGTTCACATTTTACCCTGTGTTCTTTTATATTGCTTGAATGTCTTTCAATGAGCATGAATTACTTGAATTTGAAAAACAGTAAATAAGGAGAAAAAACACCCTGTTCTTCCAAACCATTGATGATGGTACCCCTGCTCTAACACGCTCCTTTCTGCTTGTGCCACTGCAAGCCTCCTAGCTGGTCCCCCTGACTGCACCCTTACCCCTTGCCTTAGCCTGTTCAGGCTACTATAACAAACTACCATAGACAGGAGCGTTGTCCCATAAACTGAAAGGTTGCCGGTTTGATTTCCAGTCAGGACACATGCCTCGGTTGCTGGTTCAATCCTGGTCCTGGTCAGGGCACATACAGGGAAGCAACATTCTCTCTCTCTCTCTCGCTCTCTCTCTCATTCTCTCTCTCTCTCTCTCTCTCTCTCTCTCTCTCTCTCTCTCTCTCTCTCCTGGCCCTCTCCCCTGCTCCTGGAATCAATAAAAAATAAATAAAAATAATTTTTAAAAAAACATAAATTTATTTTTCACAGTTCTGGAGGCTGGAAAGTCCGATTAAATCCTAAAAATTCTGCCATCTAGGACATAAAAAAGCATAAAAATCAGTTTACAGTCTGTATATAAAAAGTGGATGGCCTTAACCCTGTCTGCTGCACTAATTTCTGCTGAAGATCCCTCTGTTTGCAAGAAGCGTGATGTGCCAGCCCAGGACTTGGCAGCTGCAGCCTCAATCCCGAGACTTCCCACTGTGTGGGGAGCGAAGTGGTCTGTGGACTCTGTAAGAGGCTTGGGGGAAAGTGACCATAAGCTCAGTGGCCAAAGCCACTGTTTACCATCCTTAGAAACACAAAACACAGGGAAGAAAGAGGAAGATAAAAATTAGAGTTTATCACCTTATCTTCTTTTCTCTAGGCTGGCGATTTTCACCCTTCTTCATCTCACAGCACACATAAACTAATGACTAAAATTCTGCAGCACACCAAAAAATATATTTTTTGCTGATCAGACAAAAATAGGTATAATGTTGACTCATTCACACCAGATGGCAATTGTTGTGTTGACTGTTGTCATTGTTTTTTAAGTTGACAGTCTAAGGGAAAGGAGGTTAGTACCTAATTAGTCAGGTATTGCAGGTTTAAAAAATTAATGTGGCCCTGACTGGTGTGGCTTAGTGGGTTGGGCATCATCCTGCAAATCAAAAGGTCACCAATTAGATTCCTGGTCAGGCCACATGCCTGGGTTGAGGGCCAGGTCTCCAGCTGGGGGTGTGCAAGAGGCAACTGATCGATGTTTCTCTCACCCGTCATGTCTCTCTCCCTCTCCTTCTCCCTCCCTTCCCCTCTCTCTAATAATATATAAATAAATACTAAATAGATATATGAAATATTAGTAATAATGAATTCTTGTGGCATACCAGCTGAAAATCACTGCTCAAGACTCCTGAGCATGGCTAACTTCTCTCCCAAAAGATAATCTGAAGAATTTTTAAAATCTGCCTCAGTTGAACATTGCTGTCTCTCCCTCATTCTCTGCCCGTACAAAGCCTCCTCCCACATGGAAGGAGTTACAAGAAAGGGAACACGATAAAAATGGTCTTCCAGAGGCCTGGCTGGTACAGCTCAGTGGATTGAGTGCAGGCCCGAGAACCAAAAACTGTCTTCTTGGCTCCCCAAATGCAGATAAGAAGCAGGAGACACTTTCAAGATTACTCCAAAAAGTGGTGCTCAGCCTTGGCTGCACGTTGCCATCACCGTGGGAGTTGAAAAAATACTGATCCTGCCTCCCATCCCCCACAATTCTGGTTTGTTTTGGATTGATGGGTCCTGGATATGAAAAAAAAAATTTTAAGCTCCCAGATGACTGTAATTTGTAGCCAGAGTTGAGAAGCCAGCTGTGGTTTGGCATAGGGGCCCAAAAGCCTACACATCAATGCTAAACATGGTCTCCTAGGTAGACAACCGGTCACTGATAAGAAATGAGTATCAGTTTGAGAGAAGCGTTTTAGGAAAAATCCAGGTAGGAGGATTCATCCTCAAGTTGTGGCTTTACTGCAGTAACAAAATATCTTAAATTCATAGGAGATATGAAACTGAGTTAGAGGGACTTATTATTCACACAAAGAATGAATCAAAGGAAAAAGCAAGTGTGTGAGCTCAAGCAAGAGAGCTTAACGGGGAAGTCCCCACTCTAAACTAGGAAGAGTTTTGTTTTTTTTTTTCTTTAAAGAAAAACAACTGTTAGGAGCAGTGGGTAAAGTGTCATTCTTTTTCCCAGAATTGAAAAGAATCCATAATAAATACCCATTATGTCTTACCGTGGTCACAGAATGTTTATTCCACAGCAGCTTCTCAGAGAACGGAATTAAAATCAATACAATATTGATTTTAGTCTTTGTGAAATATGTCCCCAAATATTTGTATATGACTTTTAAACCCCAGGGCTTTTAAAACAATGGAGTACCCCTCCTTCCTTGGTGAGACGAGGGCAACTCAAGGTTACCAACAATCCCTCCTCTGGTCCGTTTTCCACACTGTGATGGGAAGAGCTCTCTAAAGTGCAGCTCTGACCCAGTCACTCCTCTGCTGCACGTGCCTCCTCAGTTCTCCATCACCTGCCCTCAAGGCCTCCATCTCCCTTCTCCAGCCTCCCTGTCTGCACAGCTCTCCTACCACCCTGTGCCCCAGCCAGACGTGAGTTCCCAGAGAGCCCTGCTGTGCCACACCTCAAGGCTTTGTCTGCACTGCCCCCTTGACTGGGATGGCCACTGCCAGATACCCCGGTTCACTAGGTCTAGAAGACTCTTCACATCCTTCAAGACTCAGTTCAAAGGCACTTCACGTATGAAGCTTTTAGAAAATGCAGTACATATATGCAATGGAATATTACTTGGTCATAAAAAAGAAGAGCACCTGACCATTTGTGACAGCATGGATGAACCTAGATGGTATTATGCTAAGTGAAATAAGTCAAATACCATATGACTTCACTTATTTAAAAAACAAAATAAATGAACAAATAAAATAGAAACAAACTTACAGACACAGAGAACAAATGGATGGTGGCCAGATGGGAGGGGGTTGGGTAAAAAAGTGAAGGGATTGAGAAGTACTAATGAACAGTTACAAAAGAGTCATGGAGGTATAAAGTACAGCATAGGGAATAGAGTTAATACATTGTAATGACTATGTACAGTGCCAGGTGGGCACAAGACTTATCAGAGGCAATCACTTTGTGAGTTATATAAATGTCTAACCACTATGCTGTACACTTGAGACTAATATAATATTAAATCTCAACTGCAACTGAAAAAATAAAAAATATGAAGGTTTTTCTGACCCATCCAAAAAAGTGACAACTCCCTCCTTTGCCCAAACCCCCAACACGCATCTTACGCTTAATCACATTTACGTGTTTACCTGTCTAAGTTTCCCACCCAGATTCTGAACCCTTTGATGGCATAGATGGCATCTTATCCATTTACACACCCAGGACCTAAAAGTCAGATTGATATAAAGTAAGTTTTCAATTAAGTTTATTTTATGAATTGAATTTAACTGAATTTATTGAATGAATTCATTTAACTCCCCACAAATCAACCTCCCCCTCTCTCAACACAAATGTATACACACCTCGAAGGAGGAAAGGGGAGGCTAAGAAGGGACCCAAGCGGAACTCCTCTTGCAACAGTTCCTGGATCAGTCAGCCTGTCTTTACTTACCATTGAGGTTCTGTGCCCAGTGGCTGAAGGCAGAAGCGAGGGGCTGTTTTCCTGGTGTAGAGAGTCTAAGCAAGAGCTGTGCCGAGCACCGGAGCTTCCTGAGTCGCTGTGAAGCTCTCCTTTTTCAGACAGCAATTTGGACAGAAAGCTGGCCTTTCGACTGCCTGAGCGAGGTCTGTCTGTCCAGACCCCACTCTCTCTCAGGCTGCCCTCGCTGTCTCTGCAGTGACTGTGCAAATCTGTGGGAGGCTCCCCTAAGGGCTGCGAGTCCTGGGACTGCCCCCAGGTTCCTACTGCATAGGATGGACAGTGCCTTGGAGCCATCGGCGTACCTAGCCAGGACTGGGACCTTGCATTCTGTGTGCCAAAGGAGAAATGATCTGGTTGCTGTCCCGGGTGCTGAATTCTAACGCAGTCATCCCAGGGACAAGGGCTGTGGACGTGGAGCTGTCCGCTGTGCTGATCCTTCTCAGCCCAGTCCCCAAGTGTCTACCTCAAGTTGCCTGGCCTGTGGGTTTTGCCACAAGGTTTTAGACTTCGGCACAGTCACCTGGGTACTTTGTCGCTGATTATTGGCTTGGAGTATAGAGATTCTTTCAGACAAGGGGGAGCAAATCATACACTGCTGGGGCACTGAATATTTTTTCAAATGAAATGGAGGACCCCTTTCATCCTCAACGCCCTCATTGCCTGACTTGTCATAAAGTGCCTTCATGATTTTCCTGATTCCAAGATGGGATATTTCTAGTACATTAAGGAACAAAGAGATGGCTGCAATGCTGTGCATAAAGAGCATGAAAATGGTCTTCTCTGTGGGCCTGGACACAAAGCAATCCACTGCATTGGGGCATGGAGGTTGAGTGCATTTGTAGAGGGAGTGCATTTGAAACCCATAGAGAACATACTGGCCTATCATAAACCCTACTTCCAGCACAGATCTTATCAAAATGTGTAAGACATAAGTACGCAGTAGACATCCTTTCAGAGGGACTTTATGGATCCTCTTCTGTTCCTCTAACCTCCTCAGTTGTCTATCTATCCTTTGTTGCTCCTCCAATTCAAGCCCTGGGTTCTCCATGTGGGCTCTAAGGTGTGACTTTTTCTTCTGCCTCTCCTTTTCAAAGGCCCTGAGTCTATAAAGGGCATGGCCCATATACACCAGAGAGGGAGAAGACACGAAGATGATCTGTAAGACCCAGAACCTGATCAAAGAGATAGGGAAAGCATCATCATAACAGATATTGTTGCAACCTGGCTGCTGGGTGTTGCAGGCAAATGCTGACTGTTCATCATCCCAGACATCTTCAGCAGCCACACCAAGTACCAGCATTCGGAAAATGAAGAGGATGGTCAGCCAGATTTTCCCCACTATGGTTGAGTGAGAGTGCACTTCCTCTAGAATGCCACCCAATAAGTTCCAATCCCCCATGGTAAGAAGACTAGCATCTGAAATAAAAAATTAAAAAAAAAATGTGGAGGTTAATAACATCCATGGATGTAACATATAAAGACTCAGGCTTAGCAAAACAGCAGGTTCTTTTTTATGTCAATAAAACTATGAAAGATTTTTCAGCCCTAATATTTGCAGCCCATGCTTGATGAAACAGGATGGTTCCAAAGAATATCAGTTTTTTTGGGGGGGAAACAAAAAAAACTAAAGACCCTCCATAATCTGATCCAATTTCCTTCCTATCCTTTTCTCTCCCACACAAAGTTGAGTGTCATTTTAGCATATTCATTGGCCCTCATATTTATACAATGCCATCCACCCCACAATTTTGCTCACTTGTCAACCTATCTGAGGTGCCCCATTTACTATACATCCTACATGATCTTTAATAAGATCATGGTGGCACTGTACCTAAAGTGAGTTGTGTGATGGTTGTGTCTTATGTCCCCTTTCCTGGAAAAGTGTGTCCTTCACAGAGAAAAAAAAAATGTGCAAGACATAAGTACACAGAGGGACTTTCTATAGCATTTTGGTCTTTGCACATAGACAGCATCAATCAATGATTGTGGACTGAATTATCTTTTCATTTTAAAACTCATTCTTCTCACTGGAGTAATCATCAGCAGAAAAACAAAGGTCCTCATTATATATTATCCATGGCTCCCATTGCAAGACTACAAGTACAAGGAAAACAGAAATCAGTCAAACAAACCCTCAGAAACTGGCATGGAATAGCAGTAAAGACTAAGAAGGCACAGAAACAGTAACAGGAGTAAGATGTAAGATTACATCCAAAAAGCATGTTTTCATGGAAGTTTGCTATCTTAGAAGAAAAGTGAATATAAATGGCTTCCCTAGCAAGCCTTGGGTTTGGAAAAGAATCAAGGCATAGCTGACATGAGCAGTTTATTTGGTTTACCCTGAAAAAAATTAATGTTTTTCAAGGTTCAATGAGGTTAAAATACTTGGTAGGTTAAAATCTCGTAAGATGTGGAAGACTTCCAAATATAAAATATATGGAGGAAAAATAGGAAAGTGTTATTATGTTAAAACAAATAATGAAACAATTGCCTCCTTCTGTAATTTATTCCTTCAGTATTTACTAAAATGTTAATAGCACCTATTAGATGCTAGGACATTCAACAATGAACAAGATATACCTGGCCCAGCCCTCCCAGTAGTTAGCATTCCCACTAACATATAAAATGGACAAATAGTGAAAAAAAGCAAATGAATATCAAATCAAAATTACAAGAGCAAAAACATAAAAAAATTTCCCTGCTTATCTTCAAACACAAATACAGGGTTAGGCAAAAGTAGGTGTATAGTTGTGAGTATGCAAAACAATTTGTTCTTGTATTATTAATTAATTATTGTATTATTTTCCATATGAACAAGTGTAGACCTACTTTTTCCCCATCTTGTACAAATTCTGGAGGGAGTAAAGTACTAAATCTAAAAAAAGTAAACTGTGAAAGTATTAAAATAAAATGTAAAAGAATATTTTACAATCTCGAAGTAGAGGAAGGCTTTTTAAGCACATCAATGACAGAAATTATAATTGGAAAAAACATATGGATTTTACCCAACAAAACTAAATGGCAGAAGTGGAGATGGCCATAAAAAAGAATGGAATCTTACCATTTGTGACAGCATGGATGGACCTAGAGGGTATTATTCTAAGTGAAGTCAGCCAGACAGAGAAAGACAAATACTACATGATTTCATTTACATGCAGAATCTAAAGAACAAAATAAACCAACAAAAAAAGAGGAAGAGACTCAGAGGGAAGGGGCTTGGGTGGGCAAAAAAGGTAAAGGGATTTAGAAGTACAGACTGATCTTTACAAAATAGTCACAAGGATGTAAAGTACAGCACAGGGAATATGGTCAAAAATATTGTAATAACTGCGTATGGTTCCAGGTGGACACTTGAAGAACCGGGGGAGCACTTTGTAAATTATGATTGTCTAACCACAATGCTGCGCACCTGAAACCAATATAAAATAATACTGAATGTTAGCTGTTATTGAAAAATAAAATTAAAAAAAATTAAGTGGCAATGTCCAGAACGCTCTTGGCTCTAGAGAACGACAACAACAAAAAAGTACAAACCAGAGATTTAAACATTTGTGAACAGTCCCTGAATAGGGGGATGACACCACTCAGGGACTAGAAAGAAAAGTGAGTCAATGACAGAAACCTGAGAAATAGCATGGGAAAAAAGTCTACAAATGAAAATAGGAAACGGCCTGAGAGAGAACAGGGGAAAACACGAGGGTCACGCCACTGAAACCAAAGCAGGACGGAGCTTCAAGGAGAGAACAGTTGCCAATGCCAAACACACATGCACACACCACTATTTAAAGGCAGTAACAGTGGGATGGATATGCCATACTCAGGGATTCACATCCTCAATTACTATTTGCGAAGATGCCAATTCTACCCAAATTAGTTGATCCATAGGTTCAATGTGAGACTGTATATCACTGAGTGAAACGAAATCATGCAAATGTACGTAATTATGTGTGCATATATATGATGTACATGCATGTGATTACATGAGCATGGAGGGAAAAGAGCAGAAGACCACACACCAGGAAGTTGATATAGGTTACTGGAGTCCTGTGGGAGGTGATGAGAAAGGAAGGGGGAGTTTGGAGGAAGAAGGGAAAGGCAAAAAGAAAATGATTCTTCTTCTAAAGAAGCATGACTGATTTTCATCCAAGGTAATCCATCTATGTAAATGTATACCTGTATGTGCATACATGTATATATAAACAATATTTAAAATAAAATTTAAAAATAGATTACCTCAGAGTTTAAAGGGAGTATATTAATGAGACTTTTATATTTTACTCTATGAACTTGTAAATTGCTTAAAATTCAAAAATTAACAATGTAGTCACATAAAGTACTCCCTAATAAAAATTGGATTTAAAAATTTTGGACTTGTACCTCATTAACTGAAGTAATAATTTACTAAGTCCTCTCATACCTCATAGAGTTCAGTTCACTTCCCATAATCATTCACTTAAAAACTTCTGGCCATTATTCTTTGTTAAAAAATACCTTTAACACTGAAAGAAAAATCTAGAGCTTCTATTTTATATAAAAACACTAAGGTGAAACACTAAGTTATAACTCATGTCATAACTTATTGTCTACTTGACTTAAATTATTTAATGCTTCCTTTTGCCACTATCTCCTTAAAAATTGGAAATTACTACTTTTGAACACCAAGTAAAAGAAAACTAGGCCAACATGAAAAACAGAAATACAATCATTTATACTGGCAAGCAAGTCCAGATCCTTTAGACAAATATTCCTGTTTACTAAAAATAACTACTTTTTACCATTAAATGTTGTTGAATTTTCTTTTATTATTGAATATTAATTTAGCATTTCCTTTGTAAAAAGCTGGTGTTTCTTTCCTAAATTTTATTTTACATCTTATCTTTCTATCCCCACAGGGATTTACTATAGTTCTATAAACAAGAAAACCCACATATTTACCACTTACCTTACAGGTGGACCACAAAAATGACTGGGCTCAAAAAACCTGAAAGAGGGACCATGTGTGGCTACTTAGTGAGACAGCAGCTGCTGGTTGCAGATATAAAGCCTCTGCTCAGCTGGCCGTGGTCAGAATGAGCACAGTAGTTTGGATCGATGTCTACCCTGGTCCTCTCCCAAGGTCAACATGTCCTTTGGTGCTTTGCAATTCTCTTGTATTATTTTTTTCTAACTGACACCATGCTGGAGCCAGTCCTGGTGTATCATATTTGGAAGTGAAAAGTGAAACAAATGAGAAATTTCCTTTATCGTTTGGGAATGATTACAGTGATCTGAACGAGAGCACTTCTTTCCTTTGATTAATTGCTCTAGGAATCGATGTCACAGACCAATGGGTCATGTCCGATTTCGTCAATAGCTGCCTGGGGTGAGTCTAGCTTCATCAAATGTGAACAAGTAATAATGGAGTGACAATCCAACCCCCAGTGTTCTTGCATATCATGCTATACTGGAAAGAGAAGCATCTAAACAAGATGAAGCATTTTTAGAGCACTGAGAGGCGGCTGCGCCTGTCTGTAGATTACATGTTCTAGCAATATTCTGTTAGGCTGAAACAGACAGCTCAAGAGAATTTTTTTCTAAGTTGAGAATCTGAAAGCAACAGAGGCACAGAGTAGGTGACTCTCCCATACCTTCACAGTAATCAATCACTCGAAATGTCCTGATGAGGCAAGTAACCCTGGCACACCCTGCCGCTGTCTCCTCCCAGCCAGCCCAAGGTCTCCACAGGATTAGCACACTAAGGGGTGAGAACCACTGTTGTAGAGAACAAGGTTTTCAACATTCCCACTTCCACTCTCACAAAGTTATGCTGAATGTAGGACAAAGTCACTGGCATGCCCCAGACACACTTGGAGAGGCAAAAGGGAACAGAAATGTTAGACAGAGTAACTGTCCCAGGATAGAAAGGCAAAAGATAAAGATGCACGGGCGTGGCAGTTCCACTAGCTGCTGCCTTTGTGCTACTCAATGGGACCAATACTCACCATGCCACTTCATTCACCTGGTGATGGAAGAGGGGGCTGTTGGTTTTCTACAGAGCATCTGTAAAGCATTTACAGTTGTGAAAACCAACAGAATACTACAGGAAGAGAAAGTCATGTAAACAGACAGCATCAACAGCTGAAGAGGAAAGCTCATTTGTGTCAAGTCCCTCATCTCATCTGCTAAGGAGACTTAAAGGCACCTACAATGAGAAAATACATTTTCTCTTTAAAAAAACTCATTTCAACCTGGACCGGTGTGGCTCAATTAGTTAACTGGGTGTCATCCCACTAGGCAAAAGGTCACTGGTTCAATTCCTGGTAAGGACACATGCCTGGGTTGCAGGTTCGGTCCCTGCCAGGGCACATATGAGAGGTAACCAATTGATGTTTCTCTCCCTTTCTCTCTCCCTTCCACCCCCACTTAAAAAGAAAAAAGTTCCCATCATGTACCTCTTACAGAGAATAGAAATAAAAAAGAACTTCATTTTATGAAGCTAGCATAACAACCTGGATAACAAAATCTGACAAGACATGATTTTTGTCATGTCTTAAGAAAGAACATTTTTAGGTCAATCTCCTCAAAAAAAAATGTTGCAGATTATCCTAAACAAAACATTAGCAAACCAAATCTAAAAAGAAGATATAATACATTAACATTAGGCTCATTCTGAGATTACAAGGTTCACTTAATATTTTTTAAAAATCAATGAAATATATACTACATTCACAAAATAAAGGGAGAAATTATTGATAAAAATAAGCATCCATTCATAATCCTTTCTTTCTTGAAAACTTGGGGTTTCTATTTATTTTTTTCAGAATCTTTCAATTTTTGAGGGAGAAGGTACCCCTTCTTCAGATAATCCAGACCCAGTTCCCTTATCTCTGTCTTCCTTGTCTTAGTCCCAGAAACGTTCTGCACTGTCTCTACACGGACATAAACAAAGGAAATGAGAGTAGCTTCTTTGTCTTTCAGATTGACTTTTGACTCTTCTCATTGTGCTTTCTACTCATTCATGATCTTTTTTAAAAAAGATTTTATTTATTTATTTTAGAGAGGGGGAAGTGAGGGAGAGAAAGAAGCATCAACTGGTTGCCTCTCGTATGTGCCCTGACCAAGACTGAACCCTCAACCCAGGCATGCACCCAGACCAGGAATCAAACCAGTGACATTTCAGTTTGCAGGACAATGCCCAACCCACTGAGCTACATGACCATGGACCTTTTTCCTTTTTCCTCAATCCCTCCACCCCCTAACCTCCCCACCCCTACTAGCTTTCATCCTGCTCTCCATCAATGAGACTGTCCCCATTTTCCTTGTTGTTTCTTCATTACATTCCACATATCAGTGAAATCATGTGGTGTTTGTCTTTCTCTGATTGGTTTATTTCACTTAGCACAATGTTCTCCACGTCACAGTCACAAAGGGCAAAATTTCCTTTTTTATGGCCAAGTAGTATTCCATCATGTCAATGTCCCATAGTTATTTTATCCATTCATCTATTGATGGACACATGGGCTGCTTCCAAATCTTGGTGATCGTAAATAGCACTGCAATGAACATAGTGATGCTTATGTTCTTTCAAAATTAGTTTTGGGTTCCTTCAGACATATTTCCCAGAAGTGGGATCACTGGGTCAAAAGGCAGATCCATTTTTAGTTTTTTGAGGTATCTGTATTCTGCTTTCCACAGTGGCTGCACCAACTTTGTACACTTTTCTGAGTGATATACTTCCATTTTTAAAAGTTCAACATTTTTATATCTATACCTTCATCCTAACAAGGCAAGAACTTTAACATTCTTACGGTCCCTTGACCTTTATCATGATGATATTGTTTAAAATTCTGGTTTATATACTTCCTTTTTTATCTTTCTCCTTCTATAGAGCCTTTACCAAAATATCTGACCATTCTTAACTAGCTCTTTTATCTCCTGGACTTCTTTTTGTTAAGCGTTTTCTCAAAAACTGTTTACAACATGTATCTCCGAATGGTAAATCTTAGTATTTTTAAACCCTTATATTTGAATAACAATTTAAACCGATGTAAAATACTAGGTCCAGTACTTCAAAAATACTTTCTTACAGCTAGTACTGCCCTTGAAAAGACTGAGATCAATCTAGTTTACTGTTTAAAATCTTTTAGATTTTTCTCAATATCTTTTGATATTTTTTTAAGATTTATTTATTTATTTTTAGGGAGAAGGGAAAAGAGGGAGAAGGAGGGAGAGAAACACAATGTACAAGAGGAACAGCCACCAGTTGCCTCTCTCACACCCCCAACTGGGGACCTGGCCCACAACCCAAGCATGTGTGCTGACCAGGAATCAAACCAGAGACCTTTCAGTTTGTGGTCTGACACCCAGCCCACTGAGCCATGCTGGTCAGGGCTGTTTTTGATACTCTTAATTTCACTGTATGTCTAGATGGGGGTACTTCCCTGTCTCTTTGGGCATTCTATGGCCCTTCAATCTTTTAATTGTTCCCTCTTCCGGACCTTTTGTTACTTCAACATTAGCACATCTTCTGCCCTTCATCTCACTTAAATCTGCATTCATATTTACTATTTGGTTATTTTTTTTCTTCTTTCTAGGAGTTTCTCAATCTGAATTTCCAACTCACTAATTCGTTCTTCAGTTTTATCCATTCCATTTTTACTGCATTTTACTGTTATTTTAAAAAGTTTTTATACTTGATTTATTATTTCTTATTCTTGTGTCACATTACCAAAATTTTCCTTTTTCTTTTTTTAAATGTTTATTGGCTTTTAAATTTTTTTCTTTTATTGATTTTAGAGAGAGGAATAGGGAGGAAGGAGAGGGAGAGAAACATCAATGTGAGAAACATCGATCAGCTGCATCCTGCACGGGCCCCAACTGGGGACCAAACCTGCAACCCAGTTATGTGCCCCAACCATGAATTGAACCAGTGACCTTGCAGTTTACAGAAAGACGCCTAACCAACCTAGCCACACCAGCCAGGGCTGCATTTATTGGCTTTATTTTTAATTCCTGATGGTCTTGTTCTCCTTTAAATCACTGGCATCTTAGTTGTCGCTTTACTTTGGCTTGTGAGCTCATTTAACCTGGTGGTATGGCCTCTTCTGAGTGACATTACACAGTGGGCAAGAACTGAGGGCCAGCCCTCAAGGCTATGTTGGAGGTTCAAAGAGAGGAAAGAAAATAAGCAATATGGTGGACAGCCCAGACACTATAAAACCAGTTAATTATTTCAGTTTGTTATCTACCAGATGTCCTTCAGATGAGGGCTTCCCCTTCACACACCATAGGAGAAATGGCAATTTCCTAAGGCACTTCTAGAGTCTTGGGCCTAGATAATAACCCACCCGTCCTATGACTCCGGAGAGGGAAGAACAAACAATAATGCACAAAGTAGTCAATCCTTACTTATTTTCCCCAAATCTTCACCCAAAAGGGCTTCCTGTGCTGCCCTGATGTTATCTGTGAGGACACCTGCAGCAAGGTCTGGTTCACGGTTCTAGAAGCTGCACTGAGAAAGCAGGTAGAGGCAACTGGTTTTCTCTAATAAATCTACTCACTGAAATTCAGCAACCCACACCCCTACCTAAAACCATTTCACAATAGCTTCCCATGTCCCCTGGGAGTTTTACCTTTTTTCCCCCTCTTATCTAAACACACTAAAAAAAAAAGTTCTAATCAAACTATAACAGAACTTTACATGGCTTTATTTACACATTATTGATATTCAAAGCAAACTTTATACATAAAGTTTTATACAGATAAAAAAAACCCTTGGCTAGGCAAAGCCATTTATGTGTATGATACACACAAACACAGATACACACAAAGTATTTTACATCATTTTAAGTATACATATTTACAGATATACTATTTAAATTACTTTACAATTTACCAAAATGAGTGGCAATTAGAAAAGCAAATAAAAATATATGAAAACAAGGTAAATAATGGTTAATTTTTAATGCTACAAAACTATTTTTAAATATCTAGAAAAACTCATTTCTTTGAAATATCAAAACTAAGGTCTCAATATTATATTGTTGTTGCTTTTATCTTAATAACAAGTTCTAACCTGTTTAAAAATAAGTATCTTGACCAATAACCAATAAGCAAATCAGACTGATGACTGGAACAAGCTGACTTGAGATTAAAGAGTCAGCAAGTTATAGCAAATGTAGATTATCTAGTAATCAAATGTCATAAAATTGCCCTCTGCTCCCCCATTTAAAACATGAGGAATTCCAAGCTCCTGTGCAGTAAGCATTATCAATTAAGACTCCAAGGAATTCAGCAGCTTATCTGTAATATAAGAAAATGCTAAAGTTATGATTCTATTTTTATATGACCATTTCATAAGTGTTGTTCTTTTAAATGAGTTCCACTTAGTTAATATTGATGTTAAAGACTAAATTTTAAGGAATAAGTCTGGAAACTTTATCATTACACTTTGATTTTGAAAACAATTTAATGAGACTATAGTACTTGGGGGGAAAAATCAGTTAAGAGACAAACCAGGAATGAAATAACACATTATGCTACTGTGCAAGCAAATAAAATCTCAAGTATTAAATTCAATAAAAGATTTGTAATGAAATTTGGAAATTTCAAACTAATAAGCATCATTTCCAAATACAAGTTAATTCTTTCATGAATGTACATTATCTTCACAAGAGAATGGAAGTCACATTTTAAGATAACATTCAGGTCAAACAAAAAATTTGGTTTAATTTCTTAAAGGTAGTGAAAATTTTAAACACAGTAAATCTGGAAAATAATCATGTCATTGTTGCCTTAAACTATTTTTAAAGGTTCTTTAGACTAAGCTTTTTTTCAAATTCCCCATTATTAAATCTCACATCCTGAATTATATAAATAGAATTTTAACTTTACATTAAACTACCAAATATCTTCTGAAGACCTCATTAGCAAACTAGCTGTTTTGAGAGGATTCTGAAATTAACAGTTTCCTCTCGAATTACTCTTTTATACAGACATTTTATATATAAAATGTCTATATAAAAGTTATACCTGGTCTAGAAATAGATTTATAACTCAAATATATTAAGAACCCTTTCACACTGAGGTCTATGGCCAAATATGGTTTCCATTCCAATTTAATTTAATTTAAAATTGGGTGTTTTGCATTTAAATGACTACAAATAGACTGAAAAATAATGTTGTTAAATATCTTTACAATTTTTCTTATGTGAAGTCCAAATATGTAAGCAACTGATTTCTTACAAAAAAATTCTGATAAACATTGTTACCTTAACAAACCTGTACAAAAATGGCTCTAAAAAATGAGGAAACATGTCTGTCAACATTATTAATAATTTTAAATGGTGAATCATGTCATCTGTTCAGATGACAATGGATTTAATGTTTATGGATGTCTATTTTGTATTTCAAATTATTTTAGCACTCCTAATTTAAAATATAAAAATTTTTTGAAATGTATGCAAAAATATTAAATTATGAGTGCACAGAATTCATTGCCTGTGAAACAAACTGTTATTCAAGAACATTTTATTTTTCATTTATAAAAAATTTTCTTATTAACCATCAAATGGGACTTCCCCCCACCTTAGACTCATCGGCAGTCAGAAGGTTAAGGAGGAATGCCATGATGATGTAAACTGCAACTGGGCACGTCCTGTGGATGTGGTGACCTTAGAAGACTACTACGAGCAATCATCCTCCAAGCTGTGAATGAAGCAGGAAATCAGCTGGATGTCTCTCACCCACTACTCACATCTTCAGTGACTAACAGGCCATTAACTGCAGTTACAGTATCTAATATTTATTTTACGAGTCTCCTGTAGTATAACCATTTAACTACCTGCATTTTGACTTTTCAAAGAGCTTCAATAGCTGCTGGAATCTTTCTGAGACCTGGAAAGTTAAAAGTGAGTATTAATTATAAATATCTCAATAAGATTTTTTAAAAACCTGTAATGGCTATTTTTACAAAACATTTAAAGAAAGTTACTGTTAATAATAAAGAAACAAAGTAATGTCTAGAAGAGTAAGTACCTTCCTACTAAAGGTGATTGCTAGTTTAACTTTCAATATTAAACTTTTTTAATTGGAGTGACACTGGTTAATAAAATTATATAGGTTTCAGGTATATAATTCCATAATACATCATCTGTATATTGTATTGTGTGTTCATCACCCCAAGTCAAGTCTCAATATTAACCTTTCTTAAACAAGTGAACATTACAAAATTGTTTGAGATCAAATTGGTAAGACAAAAGAAAAGAACAGGATTGTTCTTCCACAATCACCAAGTTTTTAACAGTCCCACATGAAAAGCCATACTTTTAAAGAAGTATCTATATGCTTTAAACATGTTAAAAATGAAGTCTAAGTATTTAGAGTAGTAACATCTGGCCCTAACTGGCATGGCTAAATTGGTAGAGAATCACCAGTTCAATTCCCAGTCAGGGCACATGCCTGGGTTGCAGGCCCGGTTCCCAACTGGGGTGCCCATGAGGCAACCAATCAATGTTTCTCTTGCACATCGATGTTTTTCTTTCTCTGTCTCCCTCCCTTCCCCTCTAAAAATAAATAAAATCTTTAAGGAAATAGACTAGTAACATCTGTGAAACTACAGAGATGTAGAACTTGCAGTTACCTGAGATGAATTTTTATTCAACTTGGCAGCTACATAAGAAAATGTTTTCATTGATGGGCCACTTCTCTGACACTCCATTAAAATTTCCCGGTCATCATTTCTAAGGAGGGAAAATGTTATTTAGCTTTTGTAGATTACAGCAGAAAGCTAACAAAATTTCCACTGCCTTAATGTCCACTAATAGGTGACATTTTTATTAAAACCCAAAGAAAAAAGAAAGTGTACATCAAAACATGGACAATGGTTATCTCTGAGAAATAAGGTTATGGATGATTTTTATCTTCAAGCTCATATATATTTCTAAAATTTTATAAACATACTGATTATTCTAATGACAAAAGTACAGATTTTTAATTTTACTTTAAAAACTGGGGCCCAAACATAATGACTCAACAAGCAAAAGAACAAAGGTAAAGTAGAATCCAAACCTTCCAACTCCCCATGTCTATTATTACAATCTCTGAGATTTTTCTATGCTGTTATCTGAAATTCAACAAAATTCAGCTTCCTTATGCATTCCAGTTAAGTCTGAAGATCATGAACCACTCAGAGTCCAATGGCTCCCTAATGTGGCTACACTTGTCTCAAATGAGGTCTTTCAATCTACATTTCTTAAAAAGTTCACATAAAAGTCAAAAGTACAATCTGTTTACAAAACTTTTTTGAAACTCTTAATTTAGGGAAAAACTCAAATTATAAAGGCTCAGGCTTTTTGCCCTATTTCACCACCTGTCATTCTTCCTTTCTAAAATGTGATTATACCAGTTATTTACAAGTATTTAATTTAAAAAGTGAGGTTAAAACACAATGAAAAGTTCTATGGTGGTAATACACATCCCTAGTTAAGAGGCACTGCTGTAAGATTATCCCAGAATGTGTCCTCTATTAATTTTGGCTACTTTTGAAGTCCTCACTTTATTTGTTTCAGGATAGGATATAACTATGACAGACAGATGACATGACAGAATAGATTTCTGGCCTCTCAAAATTTCCTGATGATCTAAATGTCTCATAAGATCCTTACCTTGTCCAGGAAACTATAATTTCTCCTTTCTTTTTAATGATATTCTTTGCAGAAAGGTTTATAGAAGAAATGCCAGATGCTGCTGGTGGGTCCTTAATGCCTGGGCTTGCCTTTAACGATGAGGGATCTTTAGTCACAGCAGGGGCCTTTTTCTTACTGGCTTTCCTTCGGTGATCTTCACCATTCTCACAAGAATCTTGAGTAATTTTCTTGGTCTTTTCCTTACTGGTTAAGTCTATTTCCTTTCTCTGTTTTTTCTGGCAAGAATGATTTAGATCAGAAAGGTTTTTTCTCTTTTTGTGAGCATTATCCAAAGTTGCAGGCAACTCTGAACTATGAGAATTTGATGCCGGTTCTGATCTTAAATCCTTTTTTACTTCACATGAATTAGGAGAGTCTGAGGTCAAATCGATATAGGCTTCCTCAACCATGCATTCTGAAGGCTTGCTTGCCACTTGCACCTTTTCTTCCTTATAGTTATCTTCATCTACACAAAATACCTGACACTCCAAGTGTCCACCTGCTAAAGCAGGATGGTTATCTTCACTTTTACTCTCACTTGAAACATCTTGTGTCAAATCAATAAAAGCATCCACAGTATCAGGCTGCACATTGTCTAAGATTTGAGCATTCTGATCCAAATTGCTTCCAGAACATTCCAACTGATTCATGTTTAAAACTGCTACTTCTATTAACTCCCCCAAGTTCTTAGTCTCAGTGACTGGATCTTTTGTGAGGTCTACATATGTGTTTGGAAGATGGCCCTCAACAGAATGTGGAATGTTTTCCATCAAAGGCAATCCTGCAATGCTTTCAGGTACTTTTGGTTCCCATACTTGATGCAACTTCAAGCATTCATCAGCCACTTCATTACTATGACCCACTTTACCTGAAGCATCTTTAAGGAATTCATATATATCAGGAACCTGTGTTTGTATCATACAGCCCTGCTCTTCATGAGCTAATTTGTTGCTGTCAACATTTTCATTGGAATGTTTCAATTCCTCCACAGATTTAAAAACTGTGTCCTGATTTGAAATACATTCCTTCTCTGCTGCATCTTCAGCTTCCTTTCCCAGTCTGGGCAAAGATGCCAATGACTCACTAGCCACCATATTCTGTGTAAGACTAGTAGAGGCAGATGGTGCGGTGTGTCGTATTTTCACAATGAAATGATCATTGGACTTTTCCATTATGACAGCATGCATGGGTAGATTAGGGTGGTACTGAAAGCCTGGAGTAACAGACCGACTCGTCCACGATGAACAACTTGATTTACTGCTTGAATTATCAGACTCCAAAGCTAAGTGAATATCTTGTTCAGATGCATCTTCTTCCTCAAGTAAGGCATCTTCACTAAAATGGGCACTAATAACTTCTTCAGGAGTTGAACTAGATAAAACTTCAGGCTTTAAGAAACTGAGATGACCATCTGACTTCAGAGGTGATGGTACTGTTAAAGATACTGCTAGATCTTCAAGAAGTATGGAAGAAATGCCGGGCTTACCCTTTTCTGAACTACATACATTATCTTTACTTAAAGCTATGTTAGTGGACACTTCAAACATACAACTTTCATCCAACACATCAGGATGAACTGGCAACGAAAGCCCTGAAGACAGAGATGGACCTTTCTCAGATGATAATAATGACCAATTATCATCACTAATCATTTTAGGACATGGAGAAACTACATCAGAAACTAGCTCTTCTGTTGTACAAGCTGGTATAGATTCACACTTAAGACTTTCTAGCAGCTGTTTCTCTGGAGTCTTTAACTCCCACTCACTTTTTTCATTACAATTAACACTGTTGTCCAAAAGATCAGAACCTTGCAACAAACTTTTAAATATTTCACCCATCTGTGCATCACTCACTAAATTAAAAGTGAGGCTAGATGCTTGCTGTTCAGTAAGAATCTCAAAACAGCGTTCTGACTTCAAAGCTGCATGCTGGGAAGTCTGTGTATCCTCTATCGTGCTGCCTTCCATTTTCCCTGGCTTTGGGGTATTCAGACAGCTCAGTTCCAAGGAGTGCTCTTCAGATTGAGAGCACCTAATATTATCAAAGCAAGTGTTAAAATTTTTTTTAATATCATGCTTTACTGTGTTAATACTGGAGTTATTTTGGTCTTGACGTTTTTCCTCAGACTTTTTACATCCCAGTGAAGATCTATTATAAATACAATCTTCTGACTTTGAGGATTTCTCTTTCAGCATTTCTTTGCTGGAGTTAACCACATTCCTCTTCAGACAATTTGAATATTGTGTTTTCTCTTTATTTTTTTCGTATTTCCCTTCATCACTGTCACTACCAAAGTTTGTGAAATCACAGTATTTTATTAAGATTTTCTTAAGCTTTGCAAACAAATAATCAAGTTGTTCATCTACAAATTTCCATGCTTTTTTTTTCATATCTGGTAGTTGCTGTTCAAATAAACGATCTACTATGCCATTCTTTTTAACTTGCTTAAGTTTGGATTCTATAACATCACAAAGATTCTTCTGTAAAGTAGTCACTGACTTAGAGATTTTGGATAAGTCAAGGTGTTTAATGAGTGATGTAAAACTTAAAATTGCTGACTCAATAATTCTATGAAATTGTTTCAATGGAAATTTTACCTTGAATTTCATATAGTTTTTTCTTACATGTTTTCTTATCATTCGTAACATGTGCATAACCTCTCGTACAGAAGAGGGTACAGCGATAATTGGAACTATTTTTTCCAGGACAGAGGTGCTCACTGTCTTATCTTTCTTCTCTGTTTTTGAAGATCTACTGGATTCACTTTGTCTTTTGTTCCATTTCCTTTTTGTCTGCTGAGTTTTTATAGAAGATGTTTCCCTTTTGTCCTTATCCAAATGTCCAGTATTTTTCCTACTTCCTGGGCTAGTTCTTCTGTTCTGCATTTCAGTAGAAACTCTAGGTTTGGCACTTTCTTCAAAACTTTTTTGTTGCTTAGAGTTTTCACTGTCACTTACAATTTCTCCTTCTTCTAATTCATCTAAAGATGAATTCTTATGAGAGTCTGCTTCTGTAAATTTGACAGATTTGCAAATTGGTTTCTGATTTTCCTTGTTGAGGTCAGACTGACTCTTGGAGGTAGAATTAGCTGAATTTGGTGGAAACACATCTGTGGAAGAGAAAAGTATATTGTATTCATATGACCACTGAATCTTAGGTCATTTGACATTTCCATACTAAATATAACAAAAAATTAAAGAGGCATTTCATTATTTTAATAGCTTTTTTCCCTTAAGCAAAATGTTAATGCCTAACACTTATTCATGTCATTGGTTTTTACTGTTCTCAGAAGGTGCTCAGAAGGTGTCTAACAAGTTACAAGGTAGAGTTTGGTCATTTGGATAACCACCTACCAACTGTTCAGGTATCTTTACTCAGGTTAGCAGTATCACATACTCAGTACCATCTGATGATGGCTTTTGAACAATAAAAATGTATCTGAAAACAAGCAAGGAGCATTTAAAATATTTTGTCCTACCATTCCCCCCCCCTTTTTTTTAATAAATAAAAAGTACCTAGGCCCTGGCAGGTATGGCTCAGTGGATTGAGTGCCAGCTGCAAACAAAAGGGTCTCCAGTTCAATTGCCCGTCACAGCACATGCCTGGGTTGCAGGTCAGGTCCCCAGTGGGTTCCACGTAAGAGTCAACCACCCAATGATATTTCTCTCCCTCTTTCTCCCTCCCTTCTCCTCTATCTAAAAATAAATAAAATCTAAAAAAAAAAAAAAAAAAAGACCTAAATTTAGACTTAAGGCTCAATTTCTACTTAAAATGGGAGTCTGAATGTGTTATCAAAAAAAATACTTCATCTTGCTTATGTATTTTACATTCTCACAAAAAGATGTTATTAAAAATATTATAAATGATTACCTTTATGGCTATTATATAATGGAACTCGAGAAGGGCTTTCCAGTCTAAGTACTTTTGCTACAGGTCTCACTGGACTATTCAGGGGACTAATGACTTCTGGAATAGGTCTCAGGTGATTAAGGTCAATGCTCAGAACTGAGTTCTCATCCTGATATACTGAGTTTGTTTCACCAATTTCCATTCTGTGGTCCGTTAACTCAGTGTGCTGGAGTGAAGATTCTAGAGTCTCTTTAGGTAAGCAAGGCTCCAAATGACAAGACTTATCCCCAACCAGTGGTGTATCTTCAACAGAAGGCTCCAACTTTGGGTCATCAACTTCTGAAAGGACTGCGGGCAAAACACCAGCTTTTTCAATTAAAGGCTGTAAAATGCTTTCATTGGATTTGGCCACTTTTGTTGAAAAAGCCTCCTTCATTTCTGTATCTTCAGAAATACTACAATTTAAACCATCATTTCTTTTGGTATCTAATTCCAAGTTTTGAGAAACATTTGTCTGTAGTATATCCATTATCACTGGAACTGCTACCCTTGCACCATGAATGGTTTGTTCCATTTCTGTTGATGATGGAAACAAAGATTCTGTTTGTTCCATTTCCACAGGTGCTGAGGAGGTCTCTGTACCACAAATGGGCAAGTCACAGTGCATAGTATTCTCAAAAGATTTAACTAACGAACTATTTTCTTCTTCCATTTTTATTTCTGCAATTCCAGTTCTGGATTCAGATGCTGCTGCTGCAAGAGCATCTTTTGGTTCCAATAACTTTAATTTGGTTTCCTCTGTACTATGTTCACTCACAGAGGGAACACATGTCACTGTTTTATCCTGCACCAAGGACTCCAAATCACACATGTCACTGGGTTGCGGAGCATTGGTTATTTTATGCTGATTATCCTGAGGAATTGGCTGCTTTTTAGCAGGAGAAAGAGTTAAGTTCAACTTTTCCATAAAACTCAACTTTAAGTCTTTGTTTTTTGTTTCATTTGGACCACTTTCAGCTTTAATTGCAAGGTCTTTGTTATCTGGACCTTCAGAAACACCTGAGACTTCACCTTTATCATTTTTCGGTCCATTCTGTCTCTTTAAATCAGCAGTGGTTTGCTTAGTTTCCTTGTTAGTCTTCTGCAAATGTCCTGTAGGTGTTCTTTTTTCATTTCTCATATACCTGTTTTCTTCTTTGTTTTCTTGTTCTCTTTTCCTCTTATCTTCAGTTCTATGCCTTTCTGCTTCTAAAGGTGTATTTTCCCGTTGGTGCACAGCATTAACTTCCTTAGAGTCAATGTGTTTGTGAGTTCTACTGGTTGAAAGAGAGGATGAACATCTTCCTTCTTGAAAACTATGATTACTCACACCCCTGTCTCTTCTACCATCTTCCCTTTCTCTTCTCTCTTCTAGATGATATTTACTTGAATTATGAGATTTTATATCTTTCTTGGAATAAGGAAGAGATGCTCGTTCAGATCTTCTCCAATAATCATGGTCTTTTACTACTGATTTAGGTTTTTGATCAACTTTTCTGTCTTCTTTGTCTTGTGATTTAAGTTCTTTTTTATTTGTATTTTGTAATCTTTCATTTTGCCTTTGTAGTTTTCTGTCACTTTGCAATTCTACTCGAGTATGTGATCTCTCTCTAAAGGTCTCTTTCTGCCAGAAACAGCCAAAACGTTCATTTTTATAATCCAAATCTGTGTTACTTTTAAACTTTGAATTTTTGCTTTCTGCCTTTGATTCACCTTTACCATATTTCTCAGGACGTCCTTGTAGCCTTTGACTAGCCTCTATATTCCTTGGTTCGCCATCACCACTGCTAGCATTTAAGTCTTTTCGTATTCTATCAGTTCCTCTACTATATTGGCTATATCCAACATCTTTTTTCCCTCTTCTGTTATCCTCATTTGAGCTACCCTCACCAACTTGATAATGGGAACGTGACCAAATGCCATTGGTGCAGTGTTTTTCATTAGAGGTAGGCAAATGCAAAGTGCTCTTTTTTTCTAAATGTAGTTTTACTTCCTTTTCAATGTTTGGCAGTGAAGTGCTATGATGTCCATCTTTAGAAGCATCACATTTCACTCTGTGATCAGTCTTTGCACAATCATCCAAATGGCAAGATCTGGATGTAAGATCTTTTGTTTTAACTGTATCTGATGTCCGTGCAGTTTTACGATTATTTCGAAAATGTGGAAACTCAGACAATCTATAAAGAAATAGAAAATAAGAAAAAAAACAAAGTTATTGCTTTTTAGCAATTCAAATTTTAATCACACGTGGTACACTTTAAAATTCAGGAGCCGACATCTATTGGAAAACTAGTTTTACACTGTACAAAGGTATGAGTAATAATAACTTACCAGGTTCCAACTCAACGGGCCAGTTTTCAAAACATGGAACTCTCATTTCTTTTTTTCAAACAAGATCTGGAGGACCTCTCATTTCTATCCCAATACTTGGGATAGACTCAGAGTACAGTAACCTAAGGCAATGTGTCGAACTTATATGTATCTTGTTGGTTGAACTGTCATGTCCTCAAAATTTACTTGTTGAAGCCCTAGCCTCCAGTACTTCAAAAGGTGACCTTATATGGATGGAGATAGGGTCTTTACAGAGGTAATTTAGTTAAAATGAAGTCAGAACAGTGGAGGTCCTAATCTATTATGAACAGAGTCCTCATAAAAAAGGAGAATTTGGAAACTGAGATATGTATAGAAAAAAGGCAATATAAAGAGACAAAGGAAGAAGGCAACCATCTACAAGTCAAAGCGATAGGCATGGAATAGATCCTTCTATCACATAGGCCTCAGAAGGAATCAATACTGCTGTGGACTTTCAGCTCTAAAACTGTAAGCCAATAAATTTCTATTTAAGCCACCATGTTTGTGGTACTTTGTTATGGCAGCTCTAGGAAACTAATACAGATGCTGTATTAGATATCAGAAGATACCTTTGAGACAAATGGGAAAATGTAGTCACAAAAAGCACTAACTACAAAAGAAAAAAATTTAAAATTTTTAATTTCATTAAAATTAAGAAATTCTATTCCTCACAGACACAATATAGTGATAGACAAGTCGTAGGACGGAATATGTGTGCAGTAAATCTATCCAACAAGGAACTCATATTCAATAAAGCATATGCTTGTGTAATGTGCATCCTATTTATTCAACTATAAGCTCCTGAAGATAGTTCAAGCGTACAGAGCTCATAACACATAGTACAACTCCATACTAAATAAATTATCAAGTTTTATTTTTAAATAAAACTTCACATTTAACACTTTCCAGAATTTACACTCTTGAATTTTCACCTTAAATTATATTTCCAATTTTTTGCCCTGGCTGGTGTAGCTCAGTGGATTGAGCTCAGGTTGCGAACCAAAGGGTCGCCGGTTTGATTCCCAGTCAGGGCACATGCCTGGGTTGTGGGCCAGGTCCCCAGTGGGGGCCATGTGAGAGGTAACCACACATTGATGTTTCTCTCCATCTCTCTCTCCCTCCCTTCCCCTCTAAGTAAATAAATTTTTTAAAAAATCTTTAAAAAATTATATTTCCAATTTTTCTATTAAACATGAAGTTTCAACCAAATGATACATACACATTCACCATTAGAATACTAGTTATAGCTCACAATTTAAAAGTGCAAATTTTTGACAGAATATTTATAACCATGTCAAACAATCTAATGCCATAACTCTCATCATTTATTCACTCAGTCTCTCTTTTCACCTGTTCAAACATCATGCCCATCCCCTAAAAGACTCAAATACAGCCCTGGCTGGTGTAGCTTAGTGGATTAAGCACGGGCCTGTGAACCAAGAGATCACAGTTTGATTCCCAGTCAGGGCACATGCCTGGGTTGCAGGCCAGTTCCCAGCAGGGAATGCACAGGAAGCAACCATCCATTGATATTTCTCTCCCTCTCTCCTTCCCTTCCCCTCTGAAGATAAATAAATAAAATCTTTAAAAAAAAAAAGACTCAAATACATATAAAATTTCCTCTACACCAAAGAACCAATCTTTTACTAGTTGCTTTAGTGGGTTTTAGATGCGTTAACACACAGAACCATCTTCCTTTTCAAAGGACTAAGTGGTTTATAAAGTCCATGCATAGGACTGTCTTCATTCATTCTTCAATCGAGTATCTACCATGTACCAGCCACTATGTATGCTAAATGCTTGATAAAACGGTGAGGACACAGAGACATGGTCCCTATTCCCACAAGGCTTATAGCTTAGTGGAAGAGAGATACTAATCAAGTAATACCATTTATGATTTTAAAAACTTAAGTATACATGAAGATACAAAAGAGAGATTTGACCTAGTAAGGGAGAATAGACAAATATCCCCTGTAAAAAGGGTGCTTATGGTTAAGTCCTGAGGATGAGTACCTATTTAGCAGGTGGAGAAGAGCATTCTAGGCAATACAAACAGTCCATGCAAAGGCAGAGCTCATGGTACAGCCAAGAAACCAAAAGAATGCCAGAGATATACCAGAACGACAACACCTAAGGCAAAGGTATACACTGAAGGCAAGGAATGAGAAGTACTTTGGGCCCACAGTGTGAAGAGCCTCACGAAGTGAAGATTTATGATCTTTAATCCTAGGAACAATAAGCCATTAATGTGTTTTAATCAAGAAAAGGAGTAAGATGTGATGGTTGTATGATAGTGAGATGTAGTCTTGTGCTTTACAAGTGTCCAGTAACTTTAATATTGAGAGACAATTCTAGAGCAAGAATGGATACAAATACCAGCACAAAGACTACTGCCAATTCAGATGAGAGGTGATGGACAGCAATGATAGTAGAAATGGAGAGAAATAAATGATCTGAGAGATTATAAAAACATACAGAACATGATTAATGAACTTCAAAGTGAGGGATGATCAAGAGGTTAAGTGTCAATGACAACTCCTACGTAGGCCGGGTGACTATGTTCCCCAGTTTGCCAAGCAATCTCAGTGTAAGTATCAATAGCACCCCCTTCTATTCACAAAAGTGTTCTGCTTTTGGCAATAAATTGTAGGGTCATTCTACACACAGGTCTCTAGCTTGCATCAGCTGAATAAATAATGGGAAATCCACTGAGCTCAATAGAAGAGCTTTGATCATAAATTCAGTTTTAGATAAGGTAATTTTGAAAATTTCATACCAATGTGAAATAGTTATCTATGTATAAATGGAACCGATGCAGTGTATAAAATTACCTCACAAGAAAATACTGATGAGAAAGGAAAGGACATAGATTTGAGCTTTGAGGAATTCTAACTTAGCCAAGTACAGAAGAGTAAACCTCACTTCGGAAGAAAACTGAGAATTATGAAAGCCAAAGGGAGAGGATTACTTTAAGACAGGAGGGTCAACTGTGTCAAACAGCATGTGAGGGTAAGTTAAAATGAGAAGTCAAAACTATTTGACGTATTTAAAAAATATATATGTGATATATTTAGTGGTAGTCACTGTTAACCACATGACAGCTGTTTCAGTGGACCAATGGGAACAGAAGTCAGTGTGTATTGGGTTCAAGAGTTAGTAGAAATAGAAAATGGAGACAAAGTTTAGACAACTGTTTTGGAGGTTTGACTATGAAGGAGAGGAGAGAGATGAAATCTTCTGGAACAGAAAATTGTCCCCAACCACAAAAAAAAAAAAGAGAGAGAGAGAGAAATAAATAGAAAATCCATTTGAGAGGGAAAAGAATATAGAATTGAGAGATAGTTTCTGGGTTGTCTATTGATAGGTGATATGAGCACAGATGCATTTTTGATACTTTAATAATTTGGTGGGGGCCTAAAAGAACCTGTACACCATATACACATATGCATCATCATCTTCTAAAAAGCAAAGAGTAACATAGTCCAGTGTATTAGAAAATGGAATATATTCAGAGAGAGGTATGTGGCAATATTCTATTTAATAATCCTGTATACCATTAGTCACTCATAGTAAAACCTTACATATTTAATAAAAGACATGATTTTTATATCTTTCCAAAGTTAAAAATATTCCACACATTAACAACCATGTAATTTACAGATCCACACCCCTCAATTATACCTTTGATGAAGATTACTTATTTCTTCATCCTTGCGGCTTATTTCCATTCTAGCAGTTTTGATAAGTGCTGAAATATTCTTCTTAAGGGACTGGTTTTCATTTTTTAAGCTGAAATTCTAAACATAATATATTTTAAAAATACATATCTACAGGATTATTAAGCTACTTATAATAGCCAATGATTATTTAATTTAAACTAATGCCAAGCAACACATACTATCTTATGTAATTCTTAAAAAAGTATATGGGGAAGCTAAGATTCAGAGAATATAAATGGCACCAGAGAAAGGCCATTTAAAATGAAACTACTTATAATAGGGATCAAAATTTAAATAAAATTAAAAACAAAACAAAACCTAAAGTTAACAGCAAAATTCTCCCTTGGGTCACTATCCTGAAAACTGAAAATAAATATACTAAAAATCTATATTTAACAACTTAGCTTTAATTTACAACAATATACTAATTCTCAGGTGAACAAAGGATGAATCTAGATTGACTGGTTCTTTGGGGGAAAAGGAAAAACTTTACCAAAGCATAAAAAGCAGAACAAGACACACGACATTCCTGATTTTTGTAGCATGATTGATCACAAAATCCCTCTGGCAAAAATTCTGACAGTACTGACATTTCACCCCAACAGCCATTCTAAATCTTTGTTCATCAAACCATTATCTTTTAAACCACCTAATCTCATCTCTACGAATTTCCTATTATTTATCTAATTAACTAGCTAACAGATCTTTCATGTCAATGTCACTTAACAAAACAAGCAGTTTCCTACATCAACTGCATGGGAAATTATGCATGTTTTATCAGATCTGCTATTTCATTTAATATTAAAAAGAAAGTTCCCTTATATAAACTGCCAACACTTTGGCATTTTAATTTCTAACAAAAAGTTTTACTAAATTTTGATTTTAAAATAGGGAAAAAAATAAAATATTTACTATCATGATACCTGTGTCTGTATTTCCTTAAACTTTTTCATTAGTTCTTTCATTTGTAGCTGACATTTTCCATATTTTACTTGCAACTGTAAGATATAAAAAGATTAAGCATCATTCTAAATTATTTTCTTAGCTTAAATGGCACTTCAAAATATTTAAATTTTGCAAGTCAACCCACTAAAAAGGATAGATGAGATCTATTTCTACTAACAAATGTTTAGTAAGATTACTGGTTTTTAAAGTTCACTTTAAACACATACCTAACAGTATGGTGATTACAAAAGGGAAATGAGGCGAGGAAGGTAGAATAGAGGGGATAAATAGTGATGGAAGGGGACCTGACTTTGAATGGTGAACACATAATACAATATACAGATGATGTATTATAGAATCGCACACTTGAAACCTATATAACTTTATTAACCAATGTTACTCTAATAACGTCAATAAAAAATTTAAAAATTAAAAAAAAAATAAAAATAAAGTTCTCCCTACCAAGAATGTATTTTGTTTGGTTTCACATTCACTGTCCAAACCTTGAATTCAAATAAGGTAGAAAGAAATTTCTGATTTAAGTCTTAGGACATTTTATAACAGTACAAATCACGAAAAGATAAAATGTTATATCACATTGATTTCCTGCTGAGGTTTTACATATTTAGACACTTAAATATAATCAAGCAAAGATATGACTAAATTTAGATAAGCATTCAGAAAACATTGTTTTAAAAAGCAGATCTGAAGGCAGAAACTGACTTAGATGTTCTTTTAGTCTAAGAGTTACTTCCCAAACAAAGAATATTTGTCCAACAGTAAACAAATGCCTGTAAGGAGCTACAAAAGAGAAAAATAACCACCCTTAAGAATTCTAGCAACCCATACATCATTATATGTTGCCTCCTTTGCAGTTCCTTCTTCAGTAAGAATTTCTTCATATAAATCCAAACAATTTCTGGATGGTACACAGGATTTGGAAGGACTGTCTAAAACAAACAAACAAACAAAAAACCCTTACATTAAAATATGTATTTCCAGATTTAATGCAAAACTGTAATTCCAATGTAATTTTTCACAGAAATACAACAACCCTAAAATTTGTATGTAACCACAAAGACTGCAAATAGCTAAAGCCATCCTGAGAAAGATCAAAGCTGGAGGCATCACAATTTCTGATTTCAAACTACATGGTCCAGTACAAATAACACCCCTTTTTTATTACAAAATCATAAGCATGTAATTCTATAACATAACAATCACACTCAAGCACACCATATGACATTTTAGGTGAAATGTTCATACTAAAACTATAAATTATTACATCCTTATTATTACCCTACCAACCACACTCAAGCAGGCCTTACTTCTGCTAGACTCTGTATAATACAAACCTCAAGTAATCAAAACTGTATGTATTGGCATAGAAATAAATATATAGATCAACGGAACAAAATGGAAAGCCCAGAAATAAACCCACACACGATCAATTAATTTATGACAAAGAAACCAAGAACATACAATGGGAAAAGAATAGTCTCTCCAACAAATGATGTTAGGAAAACAGAACAGCCACATGCAAAAGAATTAAATCTGGATTCCTATCTTATACCATACACAAAAATCAACTCAAAATGAATTAAAGACTTGAATGTAAGACCTGAAACCATTAATCTCCTAGTAGGAAAAACATACAGGGTAAGCTCCTTGACACTGGTCTTAGCAAGGATTTTCTGGATTTGACACCAAAAGCAAAAATAAACAGTAGAACTATATCAAGTTAAAAAGCTTCTGCACAGCAAAGGAAACGATCAACAAAATGAAGTGGAAACCTACCAAATGGTAGAAAATATTTGCAAATTATGTATCTGATAAAAAGTTTAATACCCAAAATATATAAAGAATTCACAAAACCCAAAACAACAACAAAAATCTCACTAAAAAATGGGCAAAGGAACTGGATATTTTTCCAGACATACAAATATGGCCAAAAGGTACATAAAAAGGTGCTCAACATCATTAATTATCAAAGAAATGCAAATCAAAATCACAATGATGTATCACCTCACGCCTGTTAGAACAATTATCATTAAAAAGACAAGAGACAAGTATTGGCAAGGATGTAGAGAAAAGGGAATCCCTGGACACTGTTAGTGGGAATGTAAACTGGTAGACCTACTATGGAAAAGAAAAAATTAAAAACAGAACTATTATGTGATCCAGCAATCCCAGTTCTCAATATATATTAAAAAAAAAATGAAAGCGATATCTGCACTCTATATGTTCACTGCGGCATTATTTACAACAGCCAAGATATAGAAATAACCTAAATGTCCAACAATGGATAAATGGGTAATGATGTGTGTGTGTGCACACCACACTGGATTATTATTGTCATGAGAAAGAAGGACATTCTGTCATCTATGACAACATTGATGGAACGTGAGGACATTATACTAAGTAAAATAAGTCAGAAAAAGACACATACTATACGATATAACTTACATGTGGAATCTCAAAAATCCAAATGCACAGAAACAGAGACTAGAATGGTGGCTACCAGGGGTTTGAAATGGGGGAAAAGAGATGTTGATGAAGTACAAACTTCCAGCTATAAGATGAGTAAGTTCTGGTGAGTTATTGTACAAAGTTATTAGAGTTAATAAGTATGTTATTAACTGTATTATATAACTGAAAGTTGCTAAGAGAATAGATCTTAATGTCCTCACCACAAAAACAAAATGGTAATTATGTAATGTGATGCAGGTGTTAGCTAAGTCTATGGTGATAATCATTTTACAACATACTAATATATCAAATCAACACACTGTACACCTTAAACTTATACAATTTTATGTTAATTATATCTCAATACAGGTGAAAAAAATAATGTGTTAAGATTTTGGACGTTGTATCTATCACAATTCAACAGGCTATACGTTTCTCCATCTTCTGCATTCCATCCCTATCTATAATGGTTTCACAGATGAGAGTTGGAAAACCAATTTACCTAAAATGCTTGTGTTAACAGGTCAGGTGAGGACGGTCCTCTGTTCAGTTTTGACAGATCTGATCATGGAAAAGGTTTCCAATATGGATAGATCATGAGACTCTGCATATCACACTCTTACTAATACATCTGAAAGTATTTATAGTAATTATCCTTTTCAAAAGTTCTGGTATCACATAACCTGTGACAGTTTGAGTAGTAGTAATACATGTACAGACAAGACCACCAGTTGTATTTCAATGACATGAAATATTTTTGCACAAGGTCCATTGAAATCTGAGACCTAGGTGAATAACAAACCTGAGTGTCAATGTGTCTTACTGATCAAGCTTTGTGCAAGAAAATAATTACCTAAGCGTAATCATTTCAAAAAATCGGGCAGATTGTTCAAGATCCATGAGTTACTTTAAAATTAGTAACAAAATAAACACTTTCAACAGACTGAACAAAATTAAATTATTGTACTATAGAACTTAACATACCAGAAACAGCACTGTCCAACCCAGCATATATGTCCAAAGAACCTTCATCATTATTTTTAAGAGGAGATGCTGCAAGAAAATTAAAAACTAGTTAACACTGATTTTTTTCGTAATGAAATTTTTTTCTTTCTTTCTTTAAGACTTTATTTATTTATTCTTAGAGAGAGGGGAAGGAAGGATGAGAGGGAGAAACATCGATGTAAGAGAGGAACATCAATCAGTTGCCCCTCACACACACCCCCACCAGGGGCCAAATCTGCAACCCAGGCATGTGTCCTAACTGGGAAGTGAACCAGCAACCCTTTGGTTTGTAAGCCAGTGTTCAATCCACTGAGCCACATCAGCCAGGGCCCAACTTTTTCTTATAGAAAATACACTGAAGTATTTGGGAATAAAGGACCATGATTTATGCAACTTAATTTCAAATGGGTCAGGAAAAAATTGTGTGTGTGTGTGCATGTGTGTGTTTAAAAAGAGAGTATGGCCCTGGCTGGTGTGACTCAGTGGATTCAGTGTCTGCCTGTGAAGCAAAAGGTTGCCAGTTTGATTTCCGGTCAAGGCACAGGCCTGGGCTGTGGGCCAGAGTCCCATCTGGGGGCATGCAAGAGGTAACCAATCCACATTTCTCTCAAGCATGGATATTTCTCTGCCCCTCTTTCTCCCTCCCTTCCCCCTCTCTAAAAATAAATAAAAATCTTTACACTTGATCTTAGCCAAAAGGCCGAGAAGCGATATTAAATAAAAATCTTTTAAAAAGAGAGTCTGTACATGGTGATAAAGCCACTGGCATAACCAGGTAAAGGGTTCTTTAGATGTTCTTATTCTTGCAACTTTTCTGCAAGCTTGAAATTATTTCCAAACAAGTAAACACAATTATGAAAATGCTATAGAAATTAAATTTTACATGAAATCCTGTTATGTGGTAAAAAGTAAAATGCAAAGTAATGTAGACAGGAACTTGTAAGAGAGTAATAATGTAAAAATAAAAATAGCTATTTTCAACAAATGAGATTAACAATGCAGTTTTGTCCTTCAAAATAATGAGTTGCAAATATAGTAAAAGTTAACCATTTGTGAAACTATGTAAAAAGTAAAGGTGCTCATTATATTTATTACACTTTTAATTTTCCTGTTTAAGATATTTCAAAGAAAAATGTCATAAAAGAAATACATAGCATAATAATTTGAAACTACATCAGCAAAAAACACCAAAATTAACACCAAAAAACAAATTTGTACTACCCAGAGTGGTAATGTTGACTATATTTTGTGTGAATCTATGAATATTAACTTTTAAAAAGATGTTTAAGCAAAAATAGAATTCTACTAGACATGTTTTACAACATCCTTTTCATTCTATAGCATAGTAATTGTAATTCTAGTCAATAAATATACATTTATAATATCAAAAAATGTAATGAGGTTGTCATAGTATAATCACAATTAAGACAAAAGAACTAGTAAATGTTACATCAGGATCTGAAAGTTTACATTCCACACATTACTTAAAATATTTCTATTTTATGACCTGATTTTACTACCAGGTCTTGGTTGTCTTTCATAGTAATTGTTAATTCATTATATTTAAGAGGCTTGAGCCCTAGCCAGGTAGTTCAGTTGGTTATAGCATCATCCCTATAAGCCAAGGGAGTGGGTTTGTTCCCCAGTTAGACCACATATAAGACTCAATCAGTGAGGGCATAAATAAGCTGAACAACAAATCAATGTTTCTCTCTCTCTCCTTTTCTCTCCCTCTAAAATCAATAAATATTTTTTTTTAAAGAAACTTAAAAGCATATGACAAAAAGGTTCATATTTACTGGGCACTTCCTATTTGCTGGGCATTTCGTTGTATTAATTCATTTATCTGTGAGGAGAAAAAGTTGATAATGACAGTGTTTTCAATAAGTAAATGATTTTGTAATTAAATTTAGAAAGACAATGAAAATGAGCTCTTACCAGAGAAAACATCAAATAAACTTGTTCCATCACCATTGTCATCATCTGCTGCCATGGTCCTATTTCCTTTTGATAGTTGCCATCTAAAATATTAAACATAAAGATTTTCTACTATTAAAAATCAATCTCACAATTCAAAGAATAAACCTAGCTTTAAGTTAAAAAGTAACTGTCAGCCCAGTAGGTATGGCTCAGTTGTTTGGGTGTCATCCAGCAAAGCTAAAAGTTAGCTGGTTGGTTTCCCAATCAGGGCAGATGTCTGGGTTGTGGGTTTGGTTTCCTGGTTTCCTGCCACTTGCCCCCCCACCCACTGACCCTGTCAGGATGCACATGAGGGGCAACTGATCAATCAATCAATCAATGTTTCTCTCACACTTTGATGTTTTTCTCCCTCTTTTTCCCTTCCTCCTCCTCTCTAAAAATAAATAAATAAAAATCTTTAAAAAAATTTTTAAAAGCAACTTTCAAATTTGGACATGCTGAATGAGTTCACTATCATGCTCACTTCAGCAACACACATACTCAAAAATTGGAATGAATGAGTTCACTATCATTACAAAAAAAGCCTAACATTTTCCAAAAGCTAAAACTTTAAGACAAAAATATTAATCTTGATAATATAGTTAAGCCATGCCACAAGATGATACTAATTTAAAAAATAGACCAAAGTACAAACAAACTAATGTTTATACTAAAATAAGCCAGCTATCATACCAAATAAGTCAAACTACATGGTGAATTCTGTGAGTCCTCTTAGCAAATCATCAAACCTAGGAGAAAGTCTTGGGGATGCCAGGCATAGATGTTTTCACCAATAAGATAGTACAACGGGCAAAAAGCAAACAATTTAATACTATAATAGGTTGGTAAAAGTGTGGGAAAACAGGTGTTCTCATACATCACTTAAGTGTATACTGGTACAACCTCTATGAAGGGACTTTGATAATAGCTACCAAGTTTTTAAATGTAAATACTCTTTGACCCAACCATTTTATATCCAGTAATTTGACAGATATATAAGCACACGGTTACAAAAATGTTTTGCACAAAATTATTTTTTTAATTTTATTTATTTAGAGAGAGGGGAAGGGAGGGAGAAAGAAGAGAGAAACATTGATGTAAGAGAGATAAACATTGATGCGAGAGAAAAATGTGGATCAGTTGCCTCTAGCACTTGCCCCGACCAGGACTGAACCCTAATCTAGGCATGTGCCCTGACCAAAAATTGAACCCTGGTGGCCTCTCTCACTTTGCAGGGTGACACCCAACTGAGAGCCACACCAGTGAGGACTGTACAGAAATATTTAATGAAGTGCTATTTGCAGTGGCAAGAGTGAAAGCAACATAAGAATCCAAAACAGTAAAAAACAAACAAAAAAAATCTTACTTATCTGACATTAACTAACATCTAAAATTCTCCATTATGCCAGTTAAACTTGATGGATGTTGCCTATGATCAATGAACTATGCCTATCTGAGGTCATTAAGGGTAACTGTGCCTACAAACTTCTGCTCCCACCAATAGAGATATACACTCACCAACAGCCAGGTGAATTTGTTACCAAACCCAATTATGTTTGTTTCCTTATTTTTCTAAGTAATAATATGACAAAACATTACATTACCAAAGGGAGTTATTTTCCAGTGAAACCTAGGCTAAATGTTTTGGAAAAACTCAAAGGTGAATACCAAGACACATAACACAATTGCTTGTCAAATCAAGCGAGGATGAGATAACCGAAAATAGTGGACAGGAAAATCTAGTCTATACTCAGATTAATTAACAAGTATTTTACTCTACTTTAATGAAAAAAAGTGCTGGAAACCATAAGCAATGTCATGGGTATGTTTTATGCAAGAAAGAAGCCAGAACTCTAATCCCTAGATTCATACCGAAAACAAAGGTCATGGATCTACCACAAGAGATACAATTTATGTTATTCCTTTAAATAAAACTGAGGTATATACTGTTTTTTCTTCATTCCCCACATTTTCCATTCCAGTTTGATATAATTATTTCTCACTTAAATTATTATAAAAGTCTCCTAGCTAGTTTCCATACTACCATTATCTTTCCCCTCTCACCATTTTCCACACTGAAGCAAAAATTAATCCTATTTTTGTCTAGTCTGTGTTTCACTCCCAGGTCAGAAACCTTCAAGAGCTACCCAAAATAACATTAGCAAGTTAAGCTTTCCTAGCTCAGAACCCAAAACCTTTTCCAGAAATGTTCATCACTACTTTTCCTCACACTGCTCCCCTTACCTACCACATTCAGCTACACAATTGATTCTGTACCACCACAGCATGTTCCTATAACACAAGTCTGCGCATTAATTATTGACAAATAGAGAAGTGATGTCAGTATAACACAGAAATTATGTTGGTTCAGACAGGGTTCTTCCCAGGATGTTAAAATTTTGCACCATTGATTAAATGCAGCAAAATCTGAAGGAATCTAGTCCTTTATATGATGGTACCCTTCTCTAGATACCCAAAACTCCCTTATTACAGTGTAACAACAGACTTTGTCTTACAAGGTCTTAAACATGGTTTTTCATCAATCTTTTTTTTAAGAGGTTAGGGGGGTAAGGGATCCCATACACAAGGCAATGAACCAGAGCCATTCCATCTGCCATCACAATATTTCACATAAAATCTGCAACTTCTTCTACAGCTACAACCTTTGATGCTTATGTCCCTCTTTTCTTATCTCCACAAATCCACAGCCTCAATCCTTCTTCATTCTACCTTCCACTATGCTCTCTTCAGAGTTAGATCAGGACTTCCCATCAAGATTGTGGTGTATGTAGGTAAAGGGGGTACTCACCTCCTCCCACAACCTTATCAAAATTACAACTAAACTACAAAACAATCATCAGTCAGAATCACCTGAATCTAGCAGAATGGAAGTCCTACAAGTAAGGATATAAAGAAGAAGCCACATTGAGACTGGTAGAAGCAGAGAAGAAACAGGCAAGTCCCACACCAACGTATGGCAGACAAAAATTGGGAGGGATATCTCAGCTGCAGAGGTTCCCCCTCAGGAGCAAAGAGCCCCAGACTCTCCTGTCTAAGGTACTGTGCCAGGAAGAGAGGTCTCCATAACTTCCAGCTGTAAAATCCAGTGAGGATTGTGGCTGAGGGAGACACAGCGCTTATGGAGTCCCAGGAAGTTCCTCTTCAAAGGGCCCAGACAGACTTACTTGGACTCACTAGCTCTAAGTTCCAGCTCTGGGGCAGCAGCTCAAAGGCACCAGAGACACATTGGGAGGAACTGAACTGTCCAGCATCAGAGTAAGAGTTGCAGGGGCACCTTTCTCCCAGACAGAAGTGCAAGCAGAGGCCACTGTTCCCTTCCTGGGTCCTCCCCACAGAGAGCCAGCCAGTGGGTGCCATATCTGGGTCTCTATCAACCTGGCTCATACAGTTAGCCCTGCCCTGGTGATTCCCTGAGACTCTGCCCCACCCAACTTTGTGGACCCACCCAAGCTGTTTCCAGTGGCTTTTCCATACGCATGGCCTGTCTTGACTTATGCTTCAGACTTTCCTAAAATCTCACAAACAAGCATTATCTGGCCGGGCCTGGCACTAGCAGCAGCTGACCTTGGTTCACAGGTTGGCCTCTCCTGGATCCCTCCAAGTCCAGTACAAGTAGCACCCACCTGCAGATTACTTTGTAGCTCATGCTGGGTGGTCCCAGGCAGAGCACAGGAGGCAGATGACCTTGCCTGCACATCCTGGGAGGCCCCAGAGCTGGAACACCTGCTGGATATCTTCAAATCACATTAAAACACCACCCAACCACCTCTGCAAGTGACACACTCAAGGGGCAGATTCAGAGGGTACCAGAGCCCCACTGAAGTAAGTCCTGCTCCATGGGGTAGGCCTCTGCACAGCTGATCCTCCACAGTGGTTGTGACCAGTTCTTGCAGCCAATTGAGCTGGGGGTGAATCCTCCCACTGATGTGCCAACAGCAGTCAAATCTCAACTACAACAGGAAAGGGTACGCAGCCCACAAAGGGTGACAGGGAAGAAGGGTGCACCTGGCATGCCTAGCTCGGGTGAATGCCGAGGCTGTGCCACTGGACCCTACAAGACACCTACTACATTAGGCCACACTACCAAGCCCAGGGGACAAAGCAACTGTACTTAATACATACAAACAAATACAGGGAGACTGCCAAAATGAGGAGACAGAGAAACATGTCCCAAATGAAGGAACAGAGCAAAACTCCAGAAAAAGAACCAAAAAAAAAGGAGACAAGTAGCCTACTAGATGCAGAGTTCAAAACACTAGTTATAAGAATGCTCAATGGGACTTCCAGCCAAGATGGAGGCACAGGTGGATGCACACCGTGCCTCCTCCTACAACCAAGACAGGGACAACAACAATTTAAAAACAAAATAACAATCAGAACTGGCAGAAAACTGATCTGTATGGAGGTCGGGCACCCAAGGAGTTGAACTGGACACGTTCATCCAGACCAGTAGGAGGGGTGGAGTCAGGCAGCCAGATGTGGTCGTGGAGCAGAGAGTGTTGGGACCGAGAGCTCATAAGGCAACCAGGACGCGCAAGGCGACCAGGGTGGCGCACAAGACCGCAGCAAGCGAGCAGACCCTCAGCGCATAAGTGGCGGCTGGCTGGGCCCTGGTGAGGCGGCGATTGTAAAGCAAGGCACTGTGCGCAACTCAGGGTCCCAGAGCCGGAAATCAGTCTTGAGGCACTGATTGAAAAGGAAGGTCCCACGGGGGCACAAGCCCACCCAGGGGAAATGGCACCAGAGGGGCCCAGTTTGCTTGGGGGAAGCGGCAGAAAAGGGACTGAGGTCCAACAGAGAGCAGAGCAAGTGCCATTGTTCCTTCTCAGATCCCGCCCCCACATACAGTGTCACAACCCAGCGACTGGGGCTTCCTGCCCTGGTGAACACCTAAGGCTCTGCCCCTCATACCTAACAAGTGCAACAAGACAAAAAAAAAAAAAAAAGAAAAGAAAAGAAAAACCAGAAAAAAAAAAACACCAAAGAGATGGCTCAAACAGACCAACTGAAAGCCCCCGAACTCATCCTTTTAAGTGACCAGGAGATAGCCAACCTATCAGATGCACAGTTCAAAGCACTGGTGATCATGAAGCTCACACAATTGGTTGATTTTGGTCGCAAACTAGATGAACAAATGAAGGCTACAATAAGTGAAATGAAGAAAAATGCACAGGGAACCAGTAGTGATGGAATGAAAGATGGGTCTCACATCAATGCAGTAGACCAGAAAGAAGAAAAAAATATACAACCAGAAAAGAATGAAGAAATAAGAATTCAAAAAAATGAGGAGAGGGTTAGGAACCTCCAGGACATCTTGAAACGTTCCAACATACGAATTATAGGGGTACCAGGAGGAGAAGAGGAAAAACAACAAGTGGAAAAGATATTTGAACAAATAATAAAGGAGAACTTCCCCAATCTAGCAAAGGAAATAGACTTCCAGCAAGTCCAGGAAGCTCAGAGAGTCCCAAAGAAGTTGAACCCAAGAAGGAATACACCAAGGCACATCATAATTACATTAGCCAAGGTAAAAATGAAGGAGAGAATCCTAGAAGCAGCAAGAGATAAGGAGACAGTAACCTACAAAGGAATCCCCATCAGACTGTCTACAGGCAAGAAGGGGCTGGAAAGAAGTATTTCAAGTCATGAAAGGTAAGGACCTACATCCCAGATTGCTCTATCCAGCAAAGCTTTCATT
>CM052541.1:136765418-136784994 GCA_028533065.1 Trachops cirrhosus | reverse complement strand
ACTGTCTCCTTATCTCTTGCTGCTTCTAGGCTTGTCTCCTTCATTTTTATCTTAGCTAATGGAATTATGATGTGCCTTGGTGTGTTCCTCCTTGGGTCCAAATTCTTTGGGACTCTGAGTTTCCTGGACTTGCTGGAAGTCTATTTCCTTTGCCAGATTGGGGAAGTTCTCCTTTATTATTTGTTCAAATATCTTTTCACTTGTTCTTCCTCTTCTCCTTCTGGCACCCTTATAATTTAGATGTTGGAATGTTTAAAGATGTCCTGGAGGTTCCTAACCCTCTCCTCATTTTTTTGAATTCTTATTTCTTCATTCTTTTCTGGTTGTATATTTTTTCTTTCTTCTGGTCCACTGCATTGATGTGAGACCCATCTTTCATTCCATCACTATTGGTTCCCTGTGCATTTTTCTTCATTTCACTTATTGTAGCCTTCATTTGTTCATCTAATTTGTGACCAAAATCAACCAATTGTGTGAGTTTCCTGATCACAGTGCTTTGAACTGTGCATCTGATAGGTTGGCTATCTCTTGGTTGCCTAAAAGGATGGGTTCTGGGGCTTTCAATTGTTCTTCTGTTTGAGCCATTGCTCTTTTTTTTTTTTTGGTCTGGTTACACCTGTTAGGTATGAGGGGCGGAGCCTTAGGTGTTCACCAGGGGGAGCACCCCAGTCGCTGGGTTTTGATACTGTATGTGGGGTGGGGTCCAGGAAGGTACAATGGCACTTGCTCTGCTCTCTGTTGGACCTCAGTCCCTTCTGCCGCTTCCCCCAAGCAAACTGGGCCCCTCTGGTGCCAATTCCCGTGTGGGTGGGCTTGTGCACCCCGTGGGACTTTCCAACAACCTCTCCTGTGAGGCTGGGAGTCTCTCCCTGTGTCGCAACCCCCCACAGGTGTTTTCAGTCAGTGCCCCAAGGCTTTATTTCCCAGGGGCGGGATCCTGGGTTGTGCACAGTGCCTTGCTTCACAATCGCCAATTTGCTGGGTCTGCTGATTGCCACCCCTCGGCCGGGGACTGCCAGCCACCGCTTGCGCACCTAGGCTCTGCCCACTGCAGTCTTGCATGCCTGGTTGCCTTATGTGTCCAGTCCCAACGCTCTCTGCTCTCTGCTCCATGACCGGCGCCCACCTGCCCGACTCCACCCCTCCTACTGGTCTGGATGAAAGTGTCTATTTTACTCCTTGGGTGCCCAACTTCCATATGGTTCAATTTTCTGTCAGTTCTGGTTGGTATTCTGTTTCTAAATTGTTTCTATCTTGGTTGTGCAAGGAGGCACAGTGTTTCTACCTATGCCTCCATCTTGGCCAGAAGTCCAAAAGTAGAACTTTTTTAATTGATTTGAGAGAGAGTGGAAGGAAGAGAATCAATGAATTGTTGATCCACTTATTTATGCATTCATTGGTTGATTCTTGTGTGTACTCTGGCCAGGGAGCAGACCCACAACTTCAGTGTATCAGAATGATGCTCTAAACCAACTGATCTACCCGGACAGGTCACAAATAGGGCGGGGTGGGGGACTTATAATTATCAGTTCATTCAACTTCACCTGTCTCATTCCCAGTAGCTTTTCCAGAACTGCTACATTCCAGTGAAGCTCCATCAGTTTTCCCAATTCAAACTTGGGCTTCTTCAGCATTTTGACTTTTCTAACAAAGATAACATGAGGCAGATAAATAGATTGGCAAGCCTTTTCTATGTGTTTTCCAATGCCATCTGGGATCAATATGACTACTTCTTTTAAGTCACTTGTCTGCACCTCTTTGGTCATGATTTTCGTCATGTTCTTCCAGGTTCCCCAACTGGGAAGCAGAGAAGGGGGTGATTGTGAGACAGAGGAACAAGGATAGCAACGAGGATCTCCATGAAGGGTTTAGTTACTTTTTCTTCTTCCTCTGGAGACTGGAGAAGTTATATGGAGTGTGTAATTGCTTTGAACTTTCTCTAAACCTTTGATAAGATTTATTACATCACTTTCAAGGCTGACCTCACATCTTGCCTTCTCCAGAAGTTCTTCCTGTTTCTTAGGTTGAGTTGGCAGCTTTCCCCACTGGTACTCTCATACTACCCGGTCTGTATCTCCCTAGTACAGCCCTGTGTGACAACATCCCTTAGGTACCCATCTTCAACATGAGACTGCGAATCCTTTAATGACAGGGGTCCATCTATCACCTCTATATTCCCAGAACCTGCTAGGAACAGTGCATCTGGCAGAGTATTAAATGTACATTGACTCTTAGAATTAATAACAGTTGTGGAACCAGGAAGTCTTGAGAGAGAAGAAGAATTTTATTTGGCCCCTTATGGGTATTTACTATTCGATATGAAAGGT
Organism: Trachops cirrhosus; assembly: GCA_028533065.1. Classification (NCBI taxonomy): domain Eukaryota; kingdom Metazoa; phylum Chordata; class Mammalia; order Chiroptera; family Phyllostomidae; genus Trachops; species Trachops cirrhosus. Next base: position 136,782,667 of record CM052541.1, on the reverse strand, counting down.
CATAGTGTGTATTGAATAAACTAACTGTAAAGAAGAGGTAATCAATGTTTATGGAAGGAACTGATAATTTAGTAAGAAATCTGTTACTCAAAATAATGAGAAAGGCTTAGTTTCTTCTAATTTTCTATGTGCTTTGCTTCTTTTACTGCTTGTTTTATGTATAAAATCACGGTTGTTAGGGAAAATATAATTAAAAACAATACCTCCTCCCAATGCTGAAAATCTCTACATAAGGTAGAAGGGAAAGAAAACCATTATTGAATAAGCATTAAACCAGAATGTGAAGCGCATCATAGACAATCACCTTAGGAGACTGCAGAGGCAGGAAGAAAGCTCACCTTTTTATGTAGTGTTAAAAAGTAAACTGAGGCATATTAAAATTTTAAGTTTGTTTAAGCAAAAATCAATTCCCATTGGGCAGTATCAAACGGGTAATGGTTCAGAGTGCTCCCCAGACAGGAGCCAGGGGTAAGACTTATATAGATAAAGAAAGGAAAGTATTTGGCTATAAATTATTTTTTTAATTTTTTTTATTGATTTTAGGGAGAGAAGAAAGGAGAGAGAGAGAGAGAGAAACAGCAATTTGTTCCACCCACTGACTGACTCTTGCAAGTGCCCCCACTGGGGATTGTACCACGACCCCTGTGCATCAGGATGATGCTCCAACCAACTGAGCTAGGCCTGACTGGCTGTAAATTAAAGGCTAGCTGGCTCTTAGTGATTGTCTTTTTAAAAATATTTTATTTATTTTTAGAGAGAGGGAGAGAAACATTGATGTGAAAGGTTGCATCATATACCTGCCCTGAGCGGGATCTGAACTCACAACCTGGGCATTTGCCCTTAACAGAGATAAACACGCAACCTTTGCACGGTGGGGCCACACCCAGCCAACTGAAGTGAGCCACAGCTATGAGGGCAATGATCAACTGTATTTAGTGTTTTTGATCTTCTAACCTCCAGGCATTTACAGGCTTAGATTTTGGTTTGCTTAGGAAGGCCATCAATGTGTTAGAGCTAACTACCTCAATCTGATAGCCTTTTTGTTTAATTAATTTAACAATAGTGGATATAACCATTACATTACATAGGTTTTGTAATTTAGAGTCAGGTGACAAGTTAGGCCTCCCTCCTCCACAGAAATTGCACAATTGGGAATTATCTTCCTTGATGATGATTTCATTCCAAAGAGATGGTTCCCAGGTCCTTGAGGGAAAATTCCTAGAGTTGTGAAACTGGGGAAAGGCTATTGTAAAAAGATTTGCATACATTTCAGAAGGAGAAACAAAGGAATGCTGAAAGAAAAGGGAGAAGTGAAAGAAGGAGAGGAGTTTCTTCCCTTATTTTCAAAGGGAGAATAGCCTCTTAATTTGCATTTGCCCTTACAGTTTATAAGTAGATAGAGAAATCAGGTAGTGCATTAGTTTCTCAACAAATATATTTATTTTATAATTTTTATAAGAGATTTAACTAAGTAAATTATTACTGGTTTTCTCAGTCATCTAGATACTTGGAAGGATTGAACGTTATTAAATGCCTATTGTGTATGAACAGAGTATGTTAGTGCTGTGTGAGATACAAGGAAAAATAAGGCACTTCCTGTGTTGCAGAAGCTTTTTTAAAGATTATATTTATTTAATTTTAGAGACGGAAGGGAGGGAGAAAGAGAGGGAAAGAAACATTGACGTGAGAGAGAAAAGCATCAATCATTGCGTCTTGTATGCACCCTGACCAAGGACCCAACCTGCAACCCAGGCATGTGCCCTGACAGGGAACCAAACTGGTGACCTTTTGCTTTGCAGGACAACACCCAACTAACTGAGCCACATTGGTCAGTGCCAGAAGTTTTTATTAACTTTGGGAGACAGATACAAAATCAGAACTTTTAGAGAAAAAACAAGGCCTAGAAAAGTGAAGTTGCTTAACCTAGGTCACACAGCTAGTTAATGGAAAAAGTACAGTACATCCAATGGTTCAGGTCTTTAGATGCTGGTTCAGCACTCTATCTAATTCACATAATACTCCTGATATCCTAATGAAGCACCAGTGATATTTTTTTTGTTGTCTCTATTCTGCTCAATCACCAATAACTTTTTGATAGCAATACTGGTGGTTAAAAAAGAGTGCTTGGGAGAAATAAGAATGCTTACCCCGATTACATATTTATGGTGCAGTTTAATATATTCCTCTGTCCTCTCTATTTTCTGCAAGTTGGCAGTGGGTCCAGAGATTTGTTCCTTTTTGACAAGATGGCAGGTGGTATTAAGTTCTTCCTTAAGGAGCCACCGACTGTTGTTTGTTTTAACAGCCATTCATACTTAATACCTCAACAAGTTAATTAACTGGGGGTTGGGAAATGATAATATTCTAATTCTATTAATTCTTTTTCATTTTAGCTGGAATATTTTTATGAAGAGACATGTTGTATTTGGCTACCCAGTGATACAATTCTTATATGAAAGTCAAGATAGCCCTGGCTGGTGTGGCTCAGTGGATTTGGTTCTCAGTGGCCTGGCTGGTTTGATTCCAAATCTGGGTACATGCCTGGGCTGCAGGTCAGGTCCTGAGTAGGGGGTGTGCAAGAGGCAACCTCACATTGATGTTTCTCTCCCTCTCTTTCTCCTTCCCTTCCCCTATCTCTAAAAATAAATAAATAAAATCTTCAAAAATATATAAATAAATAGAAGGCAAGATATATTTTTGATATCTTACTTTTATTTACAGGCTTTCAAATTGATTTCTTGTTCTCTGAAGATAACTGATTTTCACAAATATTATTATATATTCATGGATTTAAACATATATAACAGATTTCAATTCATTACAATTGTTGGCCTTATAGAAGCTCAAATTATACCATTTGGTCAGCTGGAAACTTTTCAAATTGGTACTATATGAAAGGGAGAGAAATCTTTTTCCTCTACCCATTTTGGGTTCTCTGGGTTGGGCTTGGTACATTAGGCTAACAAAAGACAGACTAACAAGAGAATAAACAAACAGAAGTTTATTAATGTGTATCACACATACACAGGAGAGCACTCAGCAATAAGTAACTCAGAGGGGGTTTAGAACTTTAACTTATATAGCACATTTAAAAAAGACCAATAACCCTTTTGATTCTCTGAGAAGCACCATTGCCAAGAAGAAAATGGTTGATCCATTTTTTAAGAAAGATTGGTAAGCCGTAAAAGCACCAGATGTGTTCAACATAACAAATATGGGAAAAACACTAGTCAGGAGAACTCAAGGAAGCAAAACCATATCTTATGATGTCAAGGGTCGTGTTTTTCAAGTAGGCCTACGTGATGGGCAGAATGATTAAGTTGCATTTGGAAAATTCAAGCTGCCCTGGCTGGTGTGGCTCAGTGGCTTAAATGTCAGCCTGCGAACTGAAAGGTTACCAGTTCAATTCCTGGTCAGGATACATGCCTGGATCTCAGGACAGGTCCCCAGTTGTGGGCATGTGAGAGGCAACTGATCAATGTTTCTCTTGCACATCAATGCTTCTTTCCTTCTCTTCCTCCCTCGCTTCCCCTCTCTCTCTGAGAAATAAATAAAATCTTAAAAAAAAAAAAAGAAAATTTGATCTAACTGCTGAAAATATTCAGGGTGAAAACTAGTCTAATTTCCATGGCATGGATCTTACCTGTGACAGAATGTGCTCCATGGTCAAAAAATGACAGACCATGACTGAAGCTCACATTGATGTCAAGACTACTGATGGTTTTTTGCTTCATCTGTTCTGCACTGGCTACTAAAAAATGCAACACTCAGATTCTCGACACCTGCATCAACAGGTGTTCCCTCTGAGAAAGGCCCCTCTGTCAGGTAAATCTGTCTCTTTCAAGAAAACGCCATCCCCTTCCCACAGAAATGGGCCTCACCTATCATCTGTTCTCTTTCCAAAATATCCAGGATAATTTCCAACAGACATGAATACCCATGCATTCCTCAAATTCCAACTTCTTTAACCAATACCTTCCATTTATTATTGTTGAAAACAAGACTACAAGCCCCAAATTGATCAACTATAGTAATCCCCAAGTCACCAAACCAAGACTTAATTGGAGCTTCTGCTCCCCAAGAAATGGAACCTTAGACCAGTCAATCATGAATTGTCTGATCAGCATTAAGTAATCTGCCTGATAAACTCTTGCCATCCCCTAAAGGAAAGTAACCTTGCAATAACCAATTGATTTGTTGCCGAGTATAACTTCCTCGTTTCTGCTCCTTCCTGTCTATAAAAGCCTTTATTTTGTATACCTCCTCAAAGCTGTTTTTATCTGCTAGATTGGATTCTGCTCAATTCAAATTGATTTTCACTCAAAGTCTCAAAAATTTTAATATGCCTCAGTTTGTCTTTTAATATTATCAATGTGACCGTTGATTAGTTTTGCCTGGTTTTGAACTTCATATAAATGAAATCACATGGTATGTATTATCTTGTGTCTGGCTTATAACACAACTTATTTTTAATTTTTCTTATTGGTGAACATGTAGGTTGTTCCCTGTTCACAAATGTTATGAATAAAGATTCTATGAATATTATGGTACATGCCTCTTGATGTGCAAAAACACATGTAGTCTTGGGTACATAATCAAGGGTGGAATTCCTGGGTGATGGAGTGGACACATTAAACATATACTGTGGTAAATAATGTCAAATAGTTTTCCAAAATGGTTGTAACAATTTATGCTATCATCAAAAAAATATGGGAGTTTCACCCTAGCTGATGAGGCTTAGTGGATTGAGTGCTAGCCTGTGAACTGAAGGGTCACCAGTTCAATTCCCAGTCAGGACACATTCCTGGGTTGTGGGTAGGTCCCCATTAGGGGGTGTACAAGAGGCAAGCCATCGATGTATCTCTCACACATCGATGTTTCCCTCTCTTTCTCCCCCTTCCCTTCTCTCTAAAAATCAATCAAATCTTTAAAAGAAAAGAAAAAGCTCTAGCTGGTATAGCTCAGTGGATTGAGCACGGGCTGGGAACCAAAGGGTTGCCAGTTTGATTCCCAGTCAGGGCACATGCCTGGGTTGCGGGCCAGGTCCCTAGTGGGGGCCATGTGAGAGGCAACCACACATGATGTTTCTCTTCCTCTCTTTCTCCTTCCCTTCCCCTCTCTAAAAATAAATTTTAAAAAATTAAAAAAAGAAAAGAAAAATATGGAAGGGTCAGTTCTTCCATATCTTTCATAACACTTGTTATTCTCAGACTTTTAATTTTAGTCAGTCTGGTGGGTTTTTAGAGGTATCTCATCGTTTGAATTTGCATTTCCCTGATGAACAGAGATGTTAGTAAGTTTTCAAATGTTTAATACTCACGTGGATATGTTTTTTTGTGAAAAAAAATTTGACTCATTTAAAGAAAAACGGCTCTCTGTTTATTTGTGAGTGTGACTTTTTTCTTTTTTGGGAGGTAGGATATCCTGGATATAACTTCTTGTCAGATATATGAATTATAAATACTTTCCCTTGTTGAAAGCTAGGGACTTTTTCCACAGAAAAATATACCAATTCATAATTTTTGGAAACAATTTCACAGGGTTTCAGTTATCAGGCTCAGTTACAAGCACTTGCTCTTGGGCATATCCTTGTTATATTTTGAAGACTTCCTTACTTTCTAGTACAACAGGTATTCCAGGATCATCTTTTTTACCCTCCTGCCCCACTCCTGGATCATTCATATCTCTAAGGAGTTCCATAAAATGAGCAACAGTATCTAGAGACTAAGATCTGGACACTATGAGCACTCATTGTTATTGGGGTGTCACTGCTTCTAGGCCCTTTCAGGGAACAGAAGTAGAAAATATGAATATATACATGTACAATATGCATGTATGTATGTAGATATATGTATTCAAGTCATTAAGTTGGTATTGATTCCTTTAGTGCAATCCAAAAATAACAGGATTTTGCCTTGCCTTCCTCCATTCTGTATTTGTATCATCCTTTTCATAGTGATAACTCTGGCTCCCACAATACTCAATACATTTCATTATTTCTCAATTTTACAATACATGCAATATGATTTCAGGGTTCCTATGTTCATACTACTATAAACAACAAACTGACTAAATGGAGATTAAGATTTGTTTGTAGGTTTTTAAAATTCATTTATTTGTTTTTGTTGTAGACTGAAGATATATTGTCAAACTATTTTTCAAAGTTCCTTGTATTAGTGCCTTTTTTTCCTTTTTAGGTGGATATATTATTTTGAAATGCAGATAAGTTCATTGGTTTGTTAGAGACTTTTCATTTTAAGTTTAAAAGTAAGTGAAATTGACTAATGTTATTAGAAATATTAGACTGTTGGAGAGAACTTGAGATTTACTACATGTTTAAGTACTTAGGAATGCTTTACTTGTCAGGGTTTTTATGTTTGTCCTACCAGTATTTAAAGTACTTTTTAAAAATATCAAATGTTTACATTTATAAATGGAGTTTAAAAATTGAAGGGAATTTAATTAACTATACTGTGTAAATGGTAGTGGTGACTAATTTAAGTTTATCAAACATGGTTTTCCTTCTCTGGCTTTCCATTCTCCCATTTTATGTAACAATTTTAATAAAACTCTACATTATTTTGCTTTGTTAATACCACTACTATTCCAGTTATCTAATGCTGTGGAAAAAAATTACTTCATTTTGTAATTATATTTTATTGATTATGCCACTACACTTGTCCCAGTTTTTCCCCCTTTACCCCACTCCATCCAACTCCCCACTCCCCACTTTCTCAGGCAATCCCCATACCATTGTTCCTGTACATGGGTCATGCATATATGTTCTTTGGCTACTCCATTTTTTATACTGTACTTTACATCCTATGGCTATTCTGTAACTACCTGTTTGTATGTCTTAATCACCTCTTCACCCATTCCCTCCCACCCCCTTCCTACCTGGCAGTCATCAAAATGCTCTCTATATCCATAATCCTGTCTTTCTTCTTCTTGTTTGGTTAGTTTGATTTTTAGATTCAATTGTTGATAGATATGTATTTATTGATCTTCTTCATAAATAAGTCCCTTTCACATTTCATATAATAATGTTATGGTGATGTTAAACTCCTTTAGTTTTTTCTTGTCTGGGAAGCTCTTTATCTTCTCTCTAATTCTAAGTAATATCTTTGCTGTATAGAGCAATCTTGACTGTAGGTCCCTGCTTTTCATGATTTTGAATATTTCTGTCCAATTCCTCCTTGCTCGGAAAGTTTCTTTTGAGAAATCAGCTGTCAGTCTTATGGGAACTCCCCTGTAGATAACTAACTGCTTTTCTCTTGATGCTTTTAGGGTTCTCTTTTATCTTTAACCTTTTGCATTTTAATTATGACATGCCTTAGAGTGGGCCTCTTTGCATCCATCATAATTGGGACTCTCTATGCTTCCTGGACTTGCCTTTCTATTTCTTTAACCAACTTAGATAACTTTTCTTTTATTATTTTTTCAAATAGACTTCCAATTTCTTGCTCTTTCTCTTCTCCTTCTGGCACCTCTATGATGCAAATATCAGAATGCTTGAAGTAGTCCCAGAGGCTGCTTACACTATCCTTGTTTTGGGGATTCTTTTCTCTTCTTGTCATTCTGATTGCTTGTTTTTTGCTTCCTTATGTTCCAAATCATTGATTTGATTATTGGTTTCATCCATTATATTGTTTCACTGTAAATGTTCTTTACTTCAGTTAGTGTATCCTTAGCTTTTGACTGGATCTTTTTTATGCTGTTGAGGTTCTCACTAAGTTCCTTGAGCATACTTATGACTAGTATTTTGAACTATGCATCTGATAGATTGCTTACCTTCATCTTGTTTAGTTCTTTTTCTGGAAGTTTGATTGTTCTTTCATTTGGGTCATGTTTCTTTGTCTCCTCATTTTTGGCAGCCTCCTTGTGTTTGTTTCTATGTATTAGGTAGAGCTGCTATGACTCTTTGTCTTGGTATTGTGGCCTAACATAGTAGGTGTGCTATAGGGTCCAATGGCACAGCCTCCTGTATTACCCAAGCTGGGTACTCGAGATGCACCCTTCATGTGTGCTGAGTATACCCTGGTCTTGTAGTTGAGCCTTGATTGCTGTTGGCAGGTCAGTGGGAGGGATTTACTCAGGCCAATCAACTACAAGGACTGGCTGTGACCACTGGCCACCAACTTCCACTCTCTGTGGAGGATCAGCTGTGCAGAGGCAGGTTGGTGGTATTCCAATGAGGTCTGTAGCTGTCCACTGGGAGCACAGGCTCCAGGGTTTCTTGGGTGATGCAGGCCAACGTCTGCCCCCAACTTTGTTCTGCCCCAGGCCACCCTGGATGAGCTATAAGGCAATCTGAGATGGCAGCTACTTTTTCTGGTTTTGGAGATTCCCAGGCAAAGCTAAGCTAAGAATCTAGGCTGGCTGCTGCTAGTGCCAGGCCTGAGGCCACTTATCAAGTGGTTTGGAGGGCTAGGGACTCACTGAGGCTAGCTGTTAGTTGTTTGAGAGGATTTAGGAAGTTGTGAAGCATGAGCCAAGACTAGCCATTTATATAGAAAAGTACTATTAACAGTTCAGGTGGGCCCATAAGTTGGGTGGGACAGAGTCTCAGGGGATCATCAGGGTGGGGCAAACAGTGTTAGCTAGCTTGATGGGACCTCAGATATAGCACCTGCCTGCTGACTCTGTGGCTCTGTTGGGGGAGGTTTCAAAAGGTGACAATGGCCTCTGCCTACCTTTCTGTCTAGGAAAGAGCTATCCCCCAGCTCTCACCTTGATGCTAGATACTTCAGTTCCTCCCTCTATGCCACTGGTGCCTTTCAAGCTACTATCCAATGTGGGAGCTCAGAGGGAATGAATGTAAGTCCATGTGTGGATTCTTTAAGAGGAATTGCTTGGGACTCTAGATGTTTCTTCAACAGACTCAATTCCCACTGGTTTTTGCAACCAGGAGTTATGGGGACTTAGCCTCTTGTCACTGGAACCCTGGACTGGGATGCCTGGGGTGGGGCTAAGACTCCTCACTCCCAAGATATCCCTTCTGAATTTTTATCCAAGGTATGAATTTTGCGTCCATGACTGTCCTACCACTCAGGATGGATGTGATTTCTTCAATTCTGTTGCTGTTGGACTTCAATTCAACTCAATTTCTGATGGCTCTGGGGGATGGTTGGTCTATACTTTAGTTGTAATTTTGATGTGGTTGTGCAAGGATACAAGCTTTGTTCACCTATACTGTCATCTTGACCAGAAGAACAAATTAAGACATAATGACTGCAATCACCAACTATTTTAGAGTATTTTACAATTTGTGGGGTGTGAAATTTGAGCAGTGCTCAGCTGGCAATTCTGCTCTGTGAGATCATTCAGGAGATGGGCTGCTTTTAATAGTTCAAGATGTCTGGTGTCTTGGCAGTAATGACTTGAAGACTGGCCTCAGCTGGAACTGTAAACTGAAAGTTGGAATGCCTACATGGTATCTTGGGGCAGAGAGAGAGAGACAAAGAGAGAGAGAGGGAGGCCCAAGAAGGGTATATAGAACTACAAAGGTTTTTATTTTATCATCTTGGAAGTCCAAGAGCATTTCTCACCTTGCATTCTATATTCAAGCGAATCACTAAAGCCAGCCCAGATTCAAGGGGTTATAAATTAGACTCAACAGATGAGTAGCAAAGAACTTTCAACTTCCATCTTTATCCATCAAAACTATATATACTCTGAGATTTCTAACAGAATCTTCCAGAGCACTTTCATCTAAATTATTTGAGTAAACATTTTTAACAAAATTATCACAGGAAATGTTAACCCTATCCAGTAGTACCTACATTCAGAGTACCAAATATCTTACACTTGCTCCTTTAGATATACCCCCCCTTCTTCTAAATCCTGCTTTCTACCCTTAGGGATTGACCTGTTGACACAAGGGGGAGTCCCACTAGGTGATCTCCCTTTCAGTGGGAAACATGTATTAAGAAATCATGATCTGGGTGTTAGGTATGTTAGTGATGTATTGCTACTGGGGTGTTATTGCTTCCAGACCCTTTAAGGAACAAATAAGAAATACGATGTATTTTTTAAAATCATGAGTTCAGCCTCTTTTCTGGCTGGAACCATGGAGGGTGCAGAAGAGAAGAAGGTTCCTGCTGTGCCAGAAGCCCTTAAGAAAAAGTGAAGGAATTTCACAGAGTTAAAGATCAAGTGTGTGAAAAGGACATTTGTCCAAAGGATGCTTCAAAAGGCAAGAAGGTGACTTAACTATTAAAAAAGCTAAGCATGAACACAAAGAATACAGGCAGATGTATAGATGTGAGATTCAAATGGCTAGGGTGGTAAGAAAAGCTAGCAACTTCTATGTACCCACAGAACCCAAACTGTCATTTGTCATCAGGATCAGAAGTATTAATGGTGTGAGCCCAAAGTTCCAAAAGGTGCTGCAGCTTCTTCACCTTTGCCAGATCTTCAACGGCACCTTTGTTAAGCTCAACAAGACTGAGGACTGTGGAACCATATATGGCATGGGGGTACTCAATCCTGAAGTCAGTGAATGAATTGATCTACAAGCGTGGTTGTGGCAAAATCAACAAAAAGTGAATTGCCCTTATGGGCAAATACATTGTTGCTCAATCTCTTCATTAAAATGGCATGATCTGGCCCTGGCTGGTGTAGCTCATTGGATTGAGTGTGGGCCTGTGAATCAGTCACTGGTTCAATTCTCAGTCAGAGCACATGCCTGGGTTGCAGGCCAGGTCCCTAGTGGGGGGTATGTGAGAGGCAACCACACATTGATGTTTCTCTCTCTCCTTTCCTTCCCTTCTATCTAAAAATAAATAAATAAAATATTTTAAAAAAGAGAGAGAAAGAAAGCACATTTAAAAAAACGGCATGATCTGTATGGAGAATCTGATTCATGAGCTCTCCACAGTTGGAAAACGCTTCAAAGAAGCAAAAACTACCTGCAGTCCTTCAAATTACCTTCATGAGGTGAAATGAAAAAAAAAATGACCACCCATTTTGTCAAAGGTGGAGATGCTGGCCACAGGCAAGATCAGATCAACAGGCTTAGTAGAAGAATAAACTAAGGTATCTACCATGGTTATTTCTATAATCTGATAAATTAATAAATAGTGGCTGTTTGCAAATTGAAAAAAATCATGGTTTCATGTTGACATTTCCAATTCACAGAATAGTACAGGAATTATGTGTCTATTTGTTTTCCTTTTTATCCAGTCCCAGAGATTTTCCCCCACTTTCCTTCCCCCCACATCCCTAATCTATCACTTTTGTGGGTTTAAAATAGTTAATTAACAATTAACATGATGATGTTAAGAATGAGGGGATTTGTGGTCTCTGCTCTGGTGCAGTGGTTATGTTTTGAGGGTTGAGGGTTGGATAGAAAAAAAAGAAAACTACTTTGATATTCCAAAGGTATATTATCAAGTATGCCATCTTTGATGCAAAAAGACAACAGACAGGCTTGATTAGGGAGATTGGCCTTTGTTAGGGAAAAATATACTGGCCTAGGACATGACTACCTGCTATGAACTGCTTTTAGTTAGAAAATTTTAATTTCAGACCATCCTATGTAGTTACTTTAGGTCTCTGAGTTCATAAGGCAGCCATATAGGCCTCCCCTGAGCTTGTCAGATTTAGTATGTGGCCCCTTTTTCATCCACAATGTGAAGTATTTAAGAGTATACCAGTAAAATGAGACTTTGTTAATAACTTCAATAATAAGGTCACTCTTTTCCAGAAGATAATTTTTGGAGAAACTTTTACTTATTTTTGTAGTATATATGCTATGCTCTCAATAAACATTTTTTGATGAGTGCTATGCTGAAAGCCAACATTCAATCAATTGCTAAGTTTTGCCAATTTTATCTCCTAAATATTCTAAATCTACCCTCTTTTTTATCTACCATCTTATTGAGATCCTCATTTTCTGTAGCCTGGATCCAATACAAGACCATTTCAGAATCCTCCTTCTCAAGGCCAAAGGATCTTAATAGTGTAAATCAGATCATGACAACTTCAAGCTTAAAATATTTCAGTGGTCCCTATGCCTCAACACTTAAAGGTAAATTCTAAGTTATGTGACATATACATGGCCTTTCAAGATCTGACTCTTGCATCCCTTTCCAGCCTTTCTGCTCCAGCAACAATGAATGCCTTGTGATTGCAACCCTTTACTCTTTCACAGTCTCCACTACCTGGAACACCTAAGTGTCTAACTTTTTAGTAGCTAAGCTGATTGAAGGGATAATCTAGCAAGACAGTGTTCTTTTAAAAAAAAAATTTTTTTTATGCACAAACCCTGCCTCAGATTTATTTGCACAAACACCACAGGAGGACTCCAGCACATCAGGGGGCACATCAGTCCTTCTGTCCCCACTTGGCAGACAAAGGCCTCTACTATGGGACTTTTGCAGTGGCCTGGGCACATTTGGGAGCCTGAGACTGCGCCTGAGCTAGAGCCTGAGCCATAGCTGCATCTGTAGCCTGGGGCTTGGCTTGGGCTTTGGCCTTGGCCTTTGGCCAGCAGAGCAGGAGACCCTTGGCAATGCACTCACGAGCATGTTTCCTGAGCTTGGGGTGAGCAGTGTAAGCAAGTCAACGAAGCTTGTGGCTGCCCTCTTTGGGATCTTGGGCTTGACCTCCTTAGGCTTGACCAGGGCCTTCATAGCCTCAGCACGTGCACTCATAGTCTTGACATTGTTGGCCTGCATCTTCTTCAGGCCCTTCTTATTGTGCTTCTTGGCAAAGCACATGTTCCTCAGGAACTTGGGATCTACCCCCTTGAGAGATTTATATCTTTGTGATTGGGGTTTCTTGATGCCATGTCTGTGCCATTTTTGGGACCGGTTGTCGTTGGTGTGGTTCTTGGACTTGGCCATCTCTACACCCAAGCCCATGGCTCTCGAAGTGCCTGAGACTGGAAGGGAACTTCTTCAAAAATTTATAAATATGTACTAAGTTGAGCCCTGCCAGGTTATCTCATTTGGTTAGAGCATCCTCCGGATACACCAAGGTTTTGGGTTCAATTCCCGGTCAGGGCACATACAAGAAGGAATGAATGAATGTAAAAATAAGTGGACCAGAGGGGAGGGGGAAGGGGGAGAAAGGGGGAAAGGGAAGGGTCTACTCAGGGAACATGTATAAATGACCCATGGACATGGATCACAGGGTGGGGATAGACTGAGGCAGGAGGTGTGGGTGGGTGTGGTGGTGGAGAGCAAGGGGGAAAAATTGGAACAATGTAATAGAACAACAATAAAATAAAAAGTATGCATAAGTAAAAAAAAGTGGGCCCTGCCTCGTATGGCTCAGTGGATTGAGTGCAGGTCTGTGAACCAAAAGGTCGCTGGTTCGATTCTGTCAGGGCACATGCCTGGGTTGCCGTCCAGGTCCCCAGTGGTGGGGTAGTTGAGAGGCAACCACGCATTGATATTTCTCTCCCTGTCTTTCTCCCTCCCTTACCCACTGTCTAAAGATAAAATAAATAAATAAATAAAATAAGTGGAACAGCAAATCAATGTTTTTCTCTCTCTCCCATCCCCCCTCTAAAATCAATAAATAAAAATTTTAACCAAAATACCCTGACTGGTGTGGCTCAGTTGGTTGGGTGTCTTCCTGCAAAGGGAAAGGTTGCCTGTTCCATTCTCTGTCAGCCCATATGCCTGGGTTGCAGGCCCGGTTTCTGTTGGGGACCTGCGAGAGGCAACGGATAGATGTTTTTCTCCCTGTTTCTCCCTCCTTTCTCCTCTCTCTAAAAATAAATTAATTAATTAAAAATGAATATGTGGTAAGTTGATATGACAGTTGCAAGTTGTAAAAATGGACAAATTAAAGGAAATGGCTAGGGATCAAGATCCCTAGATGAAAAGGCAGAGGAAGTTGCCTTTGTTACTTCCTCTTCAGCCAAAGGCGCAGGCTCCGCCTCCAGAGGAGGGACCCTACGGACACCTTTGATTCCTGCAGGTTCTATCAGACTACTCAAGTGTTCTACCCTCTAAAAACCTCTCCTCTTCTCCATCCCTACCCCCACCCCCGCCACTGGACTGGTATCCTCTCCTCAAAACTCCCAACACCCTGGGCTAAGTTTGTTTGCCTCTCACCCAGCACAGTGTCTGAGGGCAAGGAACAGTGCTAATTCATCGTTATTGAGCCAGCGTCCAGTACTCTGTCTAGCACGTGGTGGACACTCAATAGAATTTATGGAATGAAGGGCTAAATAAATCACAAGGCCTTTTCAGAGCTTACTTTCCCTTTCATTAAGGGTTTTTCCCTGACCCCGCCTCTACCTTAGTTGAGGTCCCACCCCTTCCGCAGTGAAGCTTCACTCCGTTTCCTTCCCCGCCCTCTCAGGCCCCGCCCCTTTCCCACAGGCTAGCGCCGAAGGCTACTGGAGTTTGGCGCCAACCGTGTTTTTTTTTTTCCCCCCCTCTGTCGAAGGCGGGAACTAGTTATGTGCGCCGGGACGTGCTTTGCGTCTAGTCTGATTGGCCAGGGGCGCTCAGTCCCGCCTCCGCGTCCGGGTTGCGCTCTGGCATTGGCAGAGATGCCAGGGAGACCTCGCTGTGCCGAAAGGATTCGGGGCTGTCTTGGGTCTGGCAGGGTGCGTAAGTTGCTGCCAGAGTCTGGTCCCTACGGAGCTGCTGAGGAAGAAGCTGCATGGCGAGTTAGTGCCTCGAGCGGAGGCCGGCGGCGTCCGGGGAGCCAGTGAGTCGAAGAGAGCAGCGGAGTCGGTGAGGGTTGGGCGCGCCTGATGTCCGGGGCCCGCAGGTAGTCGGGTTCTCGTCGCCCTTGGTTCTGGGTCTTGGCTCTCACTCGGTCCATTTGGTCCATGGAGAGGGTCCAGGCGGTGCTGGGGGCGAGCGCACGGAGGAATTGCTCTTTGGCCGCATTTCCGCCCCTCCCCCAACCCCCTCAAAACAGTCTGGTCTTGGAAGGTGCTCTTAAAGGTTTTCTGAAGGGATTCTTTGGAGGAATGGGTTTTCCTAAATGTAAGGTGATCATTGATGTTGGTTGTTTCCGAGATTGTTTTGGCCCAGAGAAGTTTCTTGATCTGTGCTTCAGAGATCAAGTTGGCTCTGATTCTTCTCTGGTCTTTCCTAGGTTCTTCTCTGGTTTTTTCCACTCTTCACAGCCAGCTCCAAACCTTTCACCTCTCAAGGCCCCTCTTCCATCTCACTCAGCGTCTCCTTGGAAGGGGACAGAGACAGATTCCCTCCTTTCCTACTACAGTTATCTTCTAGCGTTCCTTGCCATTTTACAACTAGGTGTCTCCATTTGAAAGAAAAATTATGCTCATTAATGATTATTTTCGATTTTGTCATCCTGCTTTGCAGAGAGAGCTAGGATCCAGTCCCAGATTTGCCACTTACCAGCTGTTTGATTTTGGAGTATGTTTCTTAATCATCTGTATCTGTTTACTAATCTGTATAAAGGGAGAAAGAATAGTAGTATTTATCAAAGGACTTGTGGAGGATTTAAAGTAATTTAATAATGTATTTAGAATATTTAGATCAGCGTCTGGCACATAGTGTTCAGTATATGTAGTGTTTGTTGTTATTTTCCTCCTTCATATTCTTCAGGGATCTTGCTGTGTTAGATTTATACTTTCCCATGAACCTAAAAATACGCTCTCCCTCTCCTCTGGCTTTTTTCAGTTTTTTCTCTACAGATGCTTATTTCATTCCCTCATTTTTTTTAAAACTTCCTTTAGACTCTTTTTATTTTTAACACATATCACAAAACTCTAGGTGATCCTTCTCTCATTTGCTTCACCTTCATATCTGAATTTATTGGAATTGTTTCTCAAAAGATTGAGCCTGCAACTCTTTTCTTTCATGTTTCTCAGGGTTTAAGATGTTGCTTCTGCGATTTTCATACGTATAACATTCCTGTCAGTAGCAATTCTCATTGTATATTGAGATCCTCAATTGCAGGAAGGTGAGAGCAAGTGTGCAAAAAGTCCCTCTTTCTTTTCCCAGGAGATCTGATACATAATCCTTTCTCTTTTCCTCCCTTCCTTTCTAGGACAGTCATTGGCCTTTGTGATTCCAAGAAAGTAATCTCAACTGTAACAGTTATGTCTTGTTTTTTGTACTATATCCTACAATTTCCAGCTGTGTATGAAACATTTTAACCTAGATGCCCTACAGATAGTTCAACATACCTTCTTTGGTTCTCAAATTTCAGTTCAGAGTATAAATACTTTGTTATCAAAGTTAGGAACCTCAGAGTTGTCGTTTAATAAATCGGGAATTTCACTAATTTAACCTTTTTTTAAATTATTATTGTTATTACTGCCAACCTGCCAGGTCCTGTGCTGAGAGCTGGGGATGCAGTGGTGAATAGAACAGAGTCTAACCGAGCCTGTCCTGGTTTCCATGGAGTTTACAATCCAGTGGGTGAGATGGACATTTCTCTAGGAACACCACAAAAAAACGTAATCATAAGCTGATTGGATTCTCAGCTTCATCTACTCTACTGTTGATTCCCTGAAAATTATTTTTCATTTTAGTTAGTGTATCCTTCTGACTGGTTCTTTTTTTTTATTTTCATGTCCTATTTTATGCTGTTGTAAGTTCTCTCTAAGTTCATCTACTCTTCACCTAAGTTCATTGAGCATTCTTTTTTTTAAATATGTTTTATTGATTATGCTATTACAGTTGTCCCATTACCCCCCCCTTCATTCCCCTCCACCCTGCACACCCTCTCCCACCCACATTCCCCTCTTAGTTCATGTCCATGTGTCATAAGTTTTTTAGCTTCTACATTTCCCCTACTATTCTTGCCCTCCCCCTGTCTATTTTCTGTCTACCATGTATGCTACTTATTCTCCATACCTTTACCCCCTCTCTCCTCCTCCCACTCCCCTGTTGCTAACCCTCCATGTGATCTCCATTTCTGTGGTTCTGTTCCTGTTCTAGTTGTTTGCTTAGTTTTTGTTTTTGTTTTAGGTGTGGTTGTTAATAATTGTCAGTTTGCTGTCATTTTACTGTTCATATTTTTTATCTTTTTCTTAGATAAGTCTCTTTAACATTTCATAAAATAAGGGCTTGTTGATGATGAACTCCTTTAACTTGACCTTATCTGAGAAGCACTTTATCTGCCCTTCCATTCTAAATGAAAGCTTTGCTGGATAGAGCAATCTGGGATGTAGGTCCTTACCTTTCATGACTTGAAATACTTCTTTCCAGCCCCTTCTTGCCTGTAGACAGTCTGATGGGGATTCCTTTGTAGGTTACTGTCTCCTTATCTCTTGCTGCTTCTAGGATTCTCTCCTTCAT
>CM052541.1:136746099-136764918 GCA_028533065.1 Trachops cirrhosus | reverse complement strand
AAGTAGCGTAGATGGTAGACAGAAAATAGACAGGGGGAGGGCAAGAATAGTATGGGAAATATAAAAGCTAAAGTACTTATGACACATGGACAATGAACTAAAGGGGGAGAATGTGGGTGGGAGAGGGTGTTCAGGGTAGAGGGGAATGAAGGGGGGAAATGGGACAACTGTAATAGCAATAATCAATAGAATATATTAAAAAAATAAAAAAAAAGAATTTGCATGTTGGTGAAGGAAGAAGCTGAGTGGGAAGACAACAAAATCTAGAGTAAAAACCAAGCTGGCCCAAGGTGTCCTGAAGAATGTAGAATGCAGTTTAATTGGAGTGTCATTTTTTTTGTTAAAATGATTTTAATTATTGGAATGCACAATTTTTTAAATATGCAAATAAAAAGCTTTAAATTTTAAAAAAACAAAAACGTTCTATTTGTGATGTTTAAAACAACAATAAATTTTCTAGATCCCGTGTCATCTTCTTTCTCAGTTAATACCCTCATATAAATGACACCCCTCTCAACAGACTCCTGAGAAAGTGTGTGTAGGGAGGAAAAACAATTTTCCTTCTACCCTCCTATATTTTTGGCTGAGACCCCTGCAATATAAGACAGATTAACAAGAGAAAAACAGTTTACTAACATGCATGATTCAACATACAAGTGTGCATTGGAGACACCAGGGGAAAAAATAATTAACTCCTCAATGTGGGTCATTTTCATCCATATTTCTATGTCTTCAGGGAACTCTCCCAATCTTCTTGGAATTTAAAAAATGTTACTTATTTGGAAATGTTTTCTACTCCATTTAAAAAATTCATTCATTTTGGAAGTTCTGCACTTGAGTTTGAGTTCCCCCAAGAAGCCAACATTCAAACCCTAGAAAAAATTCAAATTCAAATAACATTTTTAAAAGGTTGAGTCATAGTATCCTAAATGATCATATATCTACCCCCTTTCAAAACACTTTAGAGGTATAATTTACACAAAGTGCACAAGTCTTGCGTACAGTTGTTTGATATTTTGCTTTTATCTACCTGAGTAACCACTAACACCCAAAACACGATGATGAAACCTTTCCATAACCCTAGGAGGTTGCCTTAGGCCCCTTTACAGTCAATAGCCTCAAAGACAGTCATTGGCCCGACTCGATTATTATTTTGGTTTGTTCTTGAAGTTCAGGTCAACGTACTTTTAATTTTATTGTACTTTTCTACACCACTTTTTTTTATTAACCATTTCAGAATATTCTATAACGCACATACCATACTTTCTTTAAACATTCCCCAACTGAACACCTATTTCCAATACTTAAATTAAGAAATGCTGCAAGGGGTGTCACTGATACAGTTGTGTGGAATTTCCAAGGCTAAGAATTGTTGGGTACCGGATGGACGAATCTGCTTCTCTTTCCTATTAGATCTTTTTGTGTGTTGAAGCAGAGGGAGGTACGATGGGTTGAAAACTACACGGCCCTGGGGTCTCCATCTCTTCTCCATCCTGGTTGAACGTTCTGTCTCGTTCTCCTGTTGTGCGTGGTCTCCTGACATCCCATCACTAGGCAGCGGACCCGAGTGGAAGAAAATTCATGCTTGAAAATCCCTCCCGGAACTGGCGCGCGGTGACGTCACGAGTTTCCGCTGTCGAGGGGCGGGGGGGCCGCCCTTCCCCCGCGGTCGTTGTCGCGAGGTGATGACGCGAAGCGCCGCATGCTTCCCCACGTGGGCTGCAGCACTCCCAGTGCTGTAGGAAGTACGCCGACCGCTTTTCCTCGGAGGCGTAGTTTGTGGTGGTTTCAGGGCTCCGATCGTGGAGCCGGGCACGGTGGTGGTCGCCTGTGGTAGATGACCCGCAGTCATGGAGCACCTTTTACTGGAAGTGGCTGCTGCGCCGCTGCGTTTAATCGCTGCCAAGAACGAGAAGAGCCGCAGCGACCTGGGCAGGTTCTTGACCAAGCAGGTAAGAACCGGAGCGAGAGGGAAAACCCCCGGCCGACCCGGTGCGCCCTCTTCGCGCGTGCCCCACGGCCCTGAGCGGTGACACGCTGCTTTGCCGGGTGAGAGTAGCCGCGTTGGTCACCCTGGCCCCCTCCTGAGGACTGGCCAGTGGCGGAGGTGTGCGCGCGGGTTTGAGGAGGTTGGAAAGCACCTTTTAACTAATTAAGGGGAGCCTTCTCGTTCTCTCTCCGCTGACCCCAGTGCAGTGGTCTGGCCCCGTGTGTCAGAGATGGCCTTCGTAAAGAAATGTGGTTTGTTTTTCTGTAAATGAGGTGGCAAGTCTGCCCTTTTGCCAGGTGTTTTACATAAGTGTCCCGTTGTAGCCACCTCTGTTCGTTTGGGTGAATATTTTTCCCTTTTTTGCTCTTTTCGGCCCATTGACAAGTATTGATTGTGTTCCTGCTGTGCCTAAGGCGGCGTAGTGTGGTTTTGTGTGGAGACTGATAAGTAAATCCGCGTCTGTGCCCCCAGGGAATTTAACATTTATTTTTGGAGACTGTTCAGAAACAGAACAACTGGAGGAAAAAGCAAGACAGTGAGTGCTGGTTGCATGATACTAATCATAGTAACTATGAGGTAGATTAGATTTTTGGTCGGGGGGGGGGGGGATGTGGATCTTTGACCACTTTGGAGACTGTTCTCTCTGATCCTCACTCCGCCCAGTCTGAGTTTTGGACCCTTATCACTCATTTTCACTTTGTATTTTAATTTTCTATATTCTTCCCGACGCCCAGTGTTTGTGAGCTTCATCAAAATAGAATTTTTTTCTGACTCTAGTATCTAGACCTTACTCACAAATGCACTGCCTGCACATAACCCATTGCTTATGAAGCTATGGCAGTATTTTGGCTCTGGAGCGTCAGGGAACTAACATGCAAGGCATTTCTGTTTGGAGAACAACAAATTAAACGTTGAAGACGAGAAAGGAGTGAAAAGTACACCCCTGGGGTTTCTGGCCTGTCAGCCCCAGCGAAAGGGTATCACGCAAGTGGGGAGTTCCAGAAAGAAAACTGGTTTTTGGTGGGCTGGAGTAAGGAAAAACATAATCAATTTAAATGAGTTGAGCTTGTGACAGGCTCCTGAATTATGTATTGTTGTTGCTAGAGGTATTTTTCTACAATAGAAATGGGCTCTAGAATTTAGAGCAGCGGTTCTGAATCTAGGGATCATGGACCAGCAACAGGGAATTTATGATTCTACACCACTATGTGGGTGCAAAATTGGTGTTTATGTATTGGGAGCAGGGTGGGGAAATGGTTTGTAGCCTTTACTAGATGAGTTTTAGAGAATCTGACACTGATGTGAGAACCACTGGCATAGAGTCTGAGACTGCGTAATGCTACTGGACTCAAAAGGTACTAGGAAGTTCAGTTGAGTTAAGGAGATTTGGATCCCTTTGCCTTATTTTTCTTTGCAAATTCACCTCCTCAGACATGTTTTCAGATTTGTTTCCATTTCAGAGAAGAGTTGATTATATTGCCATTCCATTTTTCTCCAGTTTTTGGAAACAATGATTTTATTGGCAAGTAAAGATTTTTGAAATATTGGTTCTCATTTGAGTTTGGGATATGGGTTAAGAATTTTTAGGGTTGTGCCTCCTCTCTTCTTCATGTGGGTTGGTGACACCATCCTCTCTATCCAGTAATATCATTATAGTATAGAGAATTTAGGGTCCTCTACACTTCATTCTTTTCCTTCACATGTAGCCAAGTTCTGATTTTACTTTCTCAGTATTGAATCTATTTCTTCATCTTCATTTCTACTACCGCTACCATCCTACAGTTCTGACTCCAATTCCAGTGTGTGGGTTTTCCAGCTACCACCAAGCAGTTCTCAGGCACCAGCTGTGTGTCCTACAATTTAACTCAAGTGTAACACTTTTTCCTGAAGAAAGCATCAGATCCTGCAGGTTAAGGGCTCAGTCCTACACAGCTGCTTTTCTATTCCTGCATTAGACACTAATTGCAAGACCAAGTTGTCCTTCTGCTTCTGACTACCTGTATGTGGGAGGTTTTGACTACCCACTCCTTCGGCTGTCACTTAAGTATATCATGGGTTTATTATAAAATGATATAATTCAGAAACTGCCAGGTGGAAGAGATGCATAGGGCAAGGTATTGGTGGGGGTCCTGCAAATTGTGTCCTTTTAGATTTTTGTAGAGGTTTCATTACATAGGCACGATTGATTAAATCTTTGGTCACTGGTTATTGAACTCAGTCTCTAGTCCATTTGCTCGTGTGGTTGAACTGTTTCTAATCTCCTGCCCTCCCTAGAGGTCGGGGGGGTAGGACTGAAAGTTTCAGCCCTTTAATCAGATGGTTGGTTCAGCCAGCCCCATCCTTGGGTACTTTCCAAAATTCATTAACATAAGGGATGACACCTTTGTTGATGCCATCACAGGAAATTCCAAGGTTTTAGGATCTCTGTGCCAGGGATGGGGTCAAAGACCAAATATAAATTTCTTTTTTTAAAAAAAGATATTTTTTATTCATTTTTAGAGAGATGGGAAGGGAGGGAGAAGGACAGGGAGGGAAACATCAGTATGTGGTTGCCTCTTCAGTGCCCCTTACTGGGGACCTGGCATGCAACCCAGGCATGTGCCCTGATTGGGAATCGAACTGGCAAACCTTTGGTTCACAGATCAGCACTCAATCCACTGAGCCACACTAGCTGGGGCTATATATTTCTTATTACAAATCTCAATATCACACATCCTTATCTCCTTGATCATTTGTCTGTGTTCAGGAAGAGCAGAATGTTTAGCATGCATGAGTACCGGAACTGAAGTACGGCTGAAAATCAAGTTCATTCTCTTTAATTGCTTTTGGGGACTTTTGGGAAAAGTTTACTTAATACCCCTAAGTTTCAATTTCTTGATATATTGCACATGGCAGCTGCTGAATAGTTACATGGAGTAGTTAAAAGCAGGGACTCTGGAGCCAGTCTCTGTGACATGGATTCCTGATTCTGCTGCTAGCATTGTGTATTAGCCCCTTCTTTATTTTTCAGTTTTCTTATCTGTAAGATGGGGATAATACCTACTTTATGGGCTGCTGTTAGGATTAGATATCTAGACTTCAGTAAGTACTGTTAATAAAAGTGAGTATTAATTGTTAATATTGTAAACAGATTGTTGTGAGAACTCTATAGATGTAATGCATGTGAAGAGCTTACAGTGTGCCTGGCACATAGTTACTGATCAGTGCATGTGAACTACAATAGTAATTTTTAAAAACAGCTCTATTGAGATATAATTCATGTACCATATCCACTTATGTGTACAGTTCATTTTTGCTTTGTTCACAAATATGTGCAGTTGTGACCACAGTCCATTTTTGGAACATTTTTCTTAAAAAATAAGCCCCATATCTTTTTTTAAATTCTTATCCAGGATATGTTTTTTATTGATTTTAGAGATAGGGAAAGAGAGGAAAGGAGAGAGAGAGAAAGAGAAATAGAGAAACATTAATGTGAGACAGAACATTGATCAGTTGCCTCGTATGTACCCTGACCGGGTTTAAACCCACAACCTAGCATTGTGCCCTGATCAGGAATCAAACCCACAGCCTTTTGGCATACTACTAAATGGATGATTTTAAAAAGCATTATACTGAGCAAAAGAAGCTAGACAGAAAAGAGTATACACTGTATGAACCAATATATATAAAGTTCTAGAATAGGTACTGTATTTTTAGACTGTAAGATGCACCTAGGTTTTAGAGGAGGAAAATAGGAAAAAAAATTTGAAGTGAAAAATGTGGTAAAATATTTAATAAGATAAATAACATAATATGTCACCAATATAAATGTAAACAGAACTCAACAGCAGCATTAACAACCAAATTGGGGGGGGGTGCATCTTATAGTCCAAAAAACACGGTAAATATAATCTGGTCATAAAATCAAATCATTGGTTGTCTAGGTGAGGGGGTTGACTGCAAAGGAACATGAGGGAACTTTGGGTTTGATACTTTAATTGTGGTGATTACACGGTGTGTGCATATTCAAACACATTTGATAAATGGGTGCATTTTATTGTATGTAAATTATAAAAGTCAAAGTTGACTTTTAAAAAGTTAAATATCTATTTCCTCTAACACAGTTTTCTAGATTTCCTTTTGAAGAAAAAGATTATTAAATAATGTCCTCTCACCTTGGCCAGGTAGCTTAGTTGGTTGGAGTGCCGTCCTGGACACCAAAATGTTGTGGGTTTGAATCCTGTCAGAGCACATCCTAGGTTTTGGGTTCAATCCCTGGTTGGGACATATACGGGAGGCAACTGATTGATGTTTCTGTCTCACGTGGATGTATCTCCCTCCTTGCCTCTCCCTTCCTCTTTCTCCCTCTCCTTTCCTCTCTGTCCTCCTCTCTCCTTTTCCCTCCTCTTTCCCTCCCTTTCTCTCTTCCTTTCTTCTCTCTCTAAAATCAGTAAACATATCCTTGGGTGAGGATTTAATAATAATAGTAATCATAATAATTGTCTTCTCGGGAGGTTTTTCCCTAGCTCACAAATGTCCATTTGAATAACATGTCTAGGACAGTTATATTTGTTTTTATTTTGTACATGATGTGTATTTTTCTTCACACTGTAACTGCTTACTATATTACTTTTATTTTTGTATTTTAAAGAGATACTTTTAGAGGACTTACTTATAGGGACATTCAGCAGTTGAAAATGGAAGGTCATGCCTCTGTATATTCTGACCAAGTCTGTTAAATTCACTTGCCTCTAATTTTATAAAATTGTTTGTGCGGCCCCCTGTAAACAACAGAACTGATACTGATAGAAATTGTTTCACGATAACAGCCTTTCTCTATCAGTGCTTTGTTCAAAATTAGGTGTTTTTATGAGAGAATGCCCAGTAATTTGGGAGACTTTGTAAGAGCTCAGGTGTAAGGTGACCTCCTCTTTTCAGATTGACAACTTTGGAAAAAATTATTATGTTTTTTGCATATGGTATTTAATTTGTGATCAAGGTGCACTCTTATAAATAACTGTTTGGTGTGAAACTCCTTAGGATACATTTACCGTGTGGGACTTGCTCGGTCAGAAGGTATGTCGCTTTGGGTAGCAGCAAGGGTTGTACACATGTACTAGCACCATAAGCCCTGTACACACTTGACAGTTTTCCCTGTTATGCTCCTGGACATTTTGAGCCCAGGCACTAGAATTTTGTGGTCTGTTCCATCTTGCATGTCAAAGTGTGCGTGTACCCTTTGGATCTGTTTTGTTTATTTATTACAAGCCAGAGCTTTTGTAGGGATAGCCTTATTTATTTCCAGGAATTTGTGCCTTTATACTTTCCTCAAGAGTCAGTTTTGCATACTAACTGCAGTCTTTTTGTTTTTGTTTAATTCATATATTTTCCTTCAAGAGCAGAGGAGCTGGGGGAAACGCTGGATTCCTCAGCAGGGTGTTGAGGTCCTGAAACTTAGATTATTTTTCAGGGAAGCTGTGTAGCTTTTTATTGGGTTGGCCAACAAGTTTTTTTTTTTTTTTTCCTGTAAGATGGCTCCGGTAGTGCTTAGTTGTCTTGAACCTCATTTGAAATAATTTTGTTAGATTGTATTGTGACAGCTGTCATATCAGCGTGCATTTAAAAAAAGTACTTTTCAAAATTGGTGTTTTATGTAGTCATTTTAATATTGAAGATGCAAGAAAATATGCAACATTTTTGGCATATTATGCTTTATTATTTCAAGAAAGGTAAAAACGCAACTGAAACACAAAAAAAGATTTGTGCAGTGTATGGAGAAGGTGCTGTGACAGATCAAACATGTCAAAAGTAGTTTGCAAAGTTTCATGCTGGAGATTCCTCGCTGGATGATGTTCCACGGTAGGGTAGATCAGTTGAACGTGTTAGCAATCAAATTGAGACATTAATTCAGAACAATCAATATTATACCACGTGGAAAATTGCCAATACACTAAAAATATCCATATCAGTAATTATTGGTAAAAGTGAAAAATGTGTATTTTATCTTGTGGAAAAAACTAAACAGATTTTTTGGCCAACCCAATACATAGAATTGCTGTCAGTTCTTTTACCTTAAACCCTAGTAGTCTGATACTTATCTGTAACAGCCTTTATATGAAATTAACTGTAATTCTCTATTGTAACCCCCCCCCCCATGTTTTATAAGATAAACTCACTTATGAAGTCTGGAAATTGGTTGTTTTGATTCCAAGCTACAGCTCTTTGCTCTTCTGCAGCAGTGCAAATACTGTTTACAATGTCACATGGGTCTTTTGTTTGGCTTTTCTCTCAGGTGTGGACGCCTCAAGATCGCCAATGTATCCTGAATACTTTAGCACAGTTGCTTCTGGATAAGGACTATACTGTGCTGATTGGTCGCCATCTGCGCCCTATCCTTTTGGATTTGCTGGAAAGGAACGCTGAAGCCATTAAAACTGGAGGCCAAGTCAACCACGATCTTCACGAACGGCTCTGTGTCTCAATGAGTAAACTCGTTGGTAGCCATCCTGATGTCCTCCCGTGAGTAACAGTTTTATTCTTCACATTTCTCCTTGAGGTGGTAGAATCTGTTCTCTCCTGGGAAGTTAGGAGTCTGAGGTAAGAATGGAAGAGGAAAAATACAGAAAGGAAAGAGGTAAGTGGTACTGTTTTATAAAAATAATCACAGAGAATCCATTTATCCAGTTTAGTTCAGTGACCATTTGCTAGGATTCTTTTATGTCTTGGCCATCAAGACAGAAAAATGGCCAAGGTATGTCCCCTGCCCTCAAGGATTATATCATCTGGCAAGACATGCATGTAAAGCATATTTAAATATGTTTTGGCCGAGGCTTTTACAGCATCCACTTCACATGGATGAGATTTGTTGCTAAAGGAGGTGGGTTAGAAGACCTCTAGCTTTCTTAGCTTTCTTTAAGTCCCTCCAAATCACTATGGTAAAGGGTTGTGTTAGAACTAGATTGTAATGTATTTCTTTTTTAACTTGCTTCATTTCCAGCCTGGGGTGCTTCACCACTCCTTAGACAGCATGGTAATTCCCCCATTCCCAAGTGTTTATCATATTGATGCTGAACTTAATGCATAACACACTACAGCCCAGAACTTCTAGGCTCAGACAATCTACCTGCCTCAGCTTCCCAAGTGTCTGGGACTACAGGTGTGTGCCACCACTCTTGACTTTCTCTTTTAAATTGATAGTAAAATATGGTTTGTGTAGAATAGCCAGAAGAGACAGGAAAATGAGTGTCAAGGTTTTTAATTGAGAAGATAAAGAACTTTTACTCTAAACATGAATAATGTTGTTCTTTGTACTAATAGGAGCATCTCTTTTATCCATCTCTTATTTTTTAGTCTTCATCAACACAATAAGTAAGTGCACTTGGGTTTCTTGGAAGTACAACCTGTAGTCTGGTCATTGAATGAGTGAATAAGAAATGAAGCCTTTGGGGAAAATCGTAATTTTTATGAGCTTTTCTAACTTGGGAGAGAAAAATAGGCCTGGTTTAACAAAACTAGAAAACACATAGCAAAGTAAAGATCACCATCATACATGGCCACTAATCAGGAGTATGTGGTGTTGATTGAGTGTTGGGATTATGGTCTCTCTTGGTAATTATTTAGGTATACTTGACCATGGTACTTTTTCACAAGGTATGCTAGTCAGTCCTATAGGATTGACGTGTGGGTAACTTGAATGCCAGTTTCTCTTAAGGCTTTATGGTGAGTGCTGTGGAATCATTAAAATGATGGATTTGCTACATCTGGTCTCCCATCAGCTTCAGATTTGATGGCCTTATTAAATGAATGTGAGGCACATACCTACTATTTCTTATTTACATTTTTCCAAGGCAGTATATTTTATTTATGTACCTACTTTGTTCCAAAAATGATATAATGCAGCTTACAA
Source organism: Trachops cirrhosus (assembly GCA_028533065.1). Classification (NCBI taxonomy): domain Eukaryota; kingdom Metazoa; phylum Chordata; class Mammalia; order Chiroptera; family Phyllostomidae; genus Trachops; species Trachops cirrhosus. The sequence continues at coordinate 136,755,043 of CM052541.1, read as the reverse complement.
AGGTGCCTGTGATAGAGTAACTTAAAAACAAGAAAAAAAAAAAAGCTGTGTGTAAATGCCAATGCAAGATGTGAAATGAACTTATAGGTAGTGATGTGGAATGGGATTTGGTTTTTGTTTTAAGAACTATAGCTGGTTAATTTAATATGTGCTCCAAATTTCTGTAGAGGAAATATACTTAACGTATTAGGAATATAACTAACATATATTTAATACATATTTTTTATCCTCACCCAAGGGCATGCTTACTGATTTTAGAGAAAGGAAAAGTGAGTACAGGAGAGAGGTAGAGAAATATCATTCGGTTGCTTGCAGCACGTTCCCCAACTAGGGATGGAACCTGCAACCTAGACATGTGCCCTGACTGGGAATCAAACCCATGACCTTTCAGTTCACAGAATGATGCTCCAAACAACTGAGCCACACCAGCCAGGGCTATACCTAATACAATATATTTATATAAAATGCAACTACTTACTCAGTACATAAATACAGAAGTTCTCTCTTTAAAGCTCTAGGTCACATCACCGGGGTTAGGAAAATCAAATATAATGGGTTCCTGTATTTGCAATTGAATATAATACATTAGTAGAGGCCTGAGCAAAATATTTAAGGGAAGCTTGTCAATCATTAAAATAAGAAAAATGAGAGTGTTATCCTCCTGGAAATGAAGATTTTGTATTGTGACAGATAGAGGAGGAAGAATGAAGAGAAGAGAATGGGATGGGGATGAAAATCTAGAGATTGGACAGGAGGAAACTATTCAAGCTCCCTGGGCTCCTGATGCCCCAATACCACTTATTTCTGGGTTCACATTTCTTTCTGAGGCCTGGCTGTAACCTGTTTGGGGTTTTTATGAGGTACCATGGTAGCCTTAACCAGATATTTTTTTTCTTAGTCCAGGTGTTCGTTACTGCCTGCCTCCACTTACTGAGATATGACTGACATATAACATTGTGTAAGTTTGAGAGTGTGGTGATTTAATACACATATGTGAAATGTTTACCACGTTAAGGTTACTTAACACATCCTTTGCCTCTCATAATTACCATTTTGTTACTGTTAGTTCATTACCATTTTTTTATATAGTGTTCTTGAACACATTTTTTTTTACCTTTTGCAAGTTTTTGTCAGGGCTGTGAGAACACTTCTAATCTGTTGATGCTTTCTTTATTTGGATATATTAGCTACATTTCAAGGTTCTATTTTAAAAAGTCACCTAGTTTTGTTTTTACCTTTCCATTCTTAGCCTTGACCAAATTTGCATTACCAGATTTCTTCCGCCCAATAGATGGTTTCAGATGGTTAATATGAGGGGAACCAGAAAAAACAGAATTATCTTGTGGAGGGCAGGCTCCTTGTATGTATAGTACAGGCTCCCCCCTGCCTCCACCCATGAGTGTTTCAGGGACCCATCTGTATCAGTGTACCAGCTGGTGGTGTTGTGAGAGGCTACATTTGGCTTCTTTTGAGGACTTTCAGTGCCTTTGCTCATTTCATGATGGGTGATTTACGAGTGCATCTGCCTGTACTGCTCTGAGTGTTTAGCAGTTTCTGACCAAAAAACACCATCACCCTTATACCCCACCTTCCCTATTCTCCTGAGGGTAATATTTTGCTGCTGTGGAAGAGGCGAAACAAAAAATGGCAGAACCACTTAAAAGGCATCAAAACTGACAAGTTCAAAAACTGTTTTGAGCCCTGGCTAGTGTAGCTGAGTGGATTGAGTGCTGGCCTGCGAACCAAAGGGTCACTGGTTTGATTCCCAGTCAGGGCACATGTCTCGGTTGAGGTCCAGGTCCCCAGTGTGTGAGAGGCAACCACACACTGATGTTTCTCTCTCTCTCTTTCTCCTTCCCTCTCTAAAAATTAATAAATAAAATCTTCTAAACAACTGTTTTGAGCAGTGGAAAAAAGTCTCAATAGATGAAGTGCCTCAAATGGAGAGTGCTTTGAAGGTGACTGAAGTTTAAAGATGTAGCAATAAACACACAAGTTTTTATAAACAAATTCTGGTTTTATTTCAGTCCTCTCTCATATGTTATATGTTGAATTTTTCCCCTTAGTGTTCTCTCAAGAGTGTAACCTTATTTTTAAGTTCTGATTGTACTTCAATTTACATTTTGCATCTTTTAGTTCTTTGCTTTTTTCTTAGTTCCTCCTTTCTTCTCACCTCTCTATAGTTCTTTTTTTTTTTTTTTAAGATTTTATTTATTTATTTATTTTTAGAGACAGGGGAAGGGAGAGAGAAAGAGAGGGAGAGAAACATTGATGTGAGAGAGAAACATCCATCAATTGACTTCTGTGTGCCCCAGTAGGAGACTGGTGTGCAACCCAGGCGTACACCACGTCCAGAACCGACTAGTGGCCTGAACAGAACCAGTGACCAGCCTGGGAACAGTGCTTAATCCACTGAGCCACACCAGCCCCTTTTTCCTTGTTCTTGCAAGTCCCTTTAATGCACATTCCTCTCAACCATGGCATGCAAATCTTGTGGAAGATGCCTTTCATTAATGATGAGGACTACCACTACAGCTGCTCTTGCATTTCATAGACAGTCTCTCCAACCCTCAGAGGTTAGGTGCTAATCCCATTTTGCAAATGAGAAGACTGAAGCTCAGAGCTGTTAAATAACTTGCTAGAAAGTGGCAGAGCAGGAATTCATTCTTAGATTGGCTGCTCCCAGAGCCCAACTATCTTTCTGCATTGTGCTTAGCCTACTCAACCTGTTTGGAGCCATTCAAGTATTTGTTGACTGACTTGTGCAGAACTTAAATCTGAACAGTATAGTATGTAGCTAATGATCCTAGAAGAGAATCACCCAAATTCATTTGGATTGTGTTGGGTTAATTTCTTAGCTTTAGGTCTGCATTTGCTGCCAGTTTGTTTTGGGCATGTGGATCAACGTCTGTGCTCAGTTGTGGTCCTTTGTGAACAACAGCAGATAGAATTCTCTGGTAGAGCGGGCTCCGTGTGTAGGACCGTATATGCCTATGAATAGTTAGTCATGTTAAAATCATGCTGGCATAGAGCAGGCTGAGGGACCAGAAGTAATTATACCTTTATATGTCTGTGTTTCACAGTTGTATTCAGAAATGCTGTAAAGGTAATACCTTGCATTTAATTGCAGACTTTTCACCCTCTCCAAGAATTATTTTACTTATTCTGATAGCATTATTTAAACTGTTTTTTAATACTCACCAGAGGACATTTTCATTCACTTGTTTTTAAAGATTTTATTTATTTATTTCTAAAGAGAGGGGAAGAGAGTGAGAAAAAGAGGGAGACAAACATCAATGTGCAGTTGCCTCTCACATGCCCCCTACTGGGGACCTGGCCTACAACCCAGACATGTGCCTCAACTGGAGTCAGAAACCGTTTGGTTCTCAGACTGGTGCTCAATCCACTGAGCCACACCAGCAGGGCTTTTGTAGTGTCTTTTATCTGGCTTTCCTATCCAGGCAGTGCTGGCCTCATGGAATGAACTTGGAAGTGTTCTCTCCTCTTCAACTTTCTGGAAGACTTTGAAGAGGATAGGTGTTACCTTCAAATGGTTGGTAGAATTCTCTAGTGAATATCTTGGGCTTTTCACTGTTGGGAAAGTTTTGATTACTGATTCAATCTCCTGACTAGTTTATTGGTCAGTTCAGATTTTCTATTTCTTTTTTTTTTTAAATATTTTATTTATTTATTTTTTTAGAGAGGGGAAGAGCGGGAGAAGGAGAGAGAGAGAAACATCAATGTGTGGTTGCCTCTCATGTGGTCCCCACTGGGGACCTGGCCTGCAACCCAGGCATGTGCCCTGACTGGGAATTGAACCTGCGATACTTTGGTTCGCAGCCCGTGCTCAGTCCACTGAGCTACGCCAGCCAGGGCTAGATTTTCTATTTCTTTATGATTCACTGTTGGAAGGTTGTGTGTTTTTAGGAATTTATCCATTTATCTTAGGTTATTCATTTTGTTGACATACAATTATTCAAAATATTCTCTTATAGTCTGTTTAATTTTTGTGGTATGCATGATAGTGTAACCTCTTTTATTTCTGTTTTTAGTTATTTATCTTCTTTTTCTCCTAGTTAATCTAAGAGTTTATCACTTTTCTTGATGTTTTCAAAAACCAACTCTTAATTTTGTTCATTTTTTTTACCATTTTTTTTCTATTTTCTTTCTCTGCTGTAGTCTATTTCCTTTTTTTCTATTAGCTTTGGGTTTAATTTGTTCTTTTTTCTAGTTACTTGAGATGTAAAGTTAGATTGTTAATGAGTTTTTTTGATGTACACATTTATAGCTATTAAATTTCCTTTTAGCACTACTTTCGCTGCGTCACATAGGTTTTTGTATGATGTGGTTTTTTTCATTTGTCTCAAGGTATTTCCTGATTTCTGTTTGTGACTTTTTTGACCCATTGGTTTTTTAAGAGTATGTTGCTTAATTTCAAGATTTTCCCATTTTCCTTCTGTCATGGATTTCTTTTTTATTTCTTATTTTGAGAATACGTTTATTAAAACTGAAGAGAGTGAAACAAGGAAGAGTTTAGGACAGAAGAAGTAACAGGAAAGAGGTGGGGCTGCTTTGACTCCCTGAGAAGTCAGGGAAAAGGGGGCCTTGGAGACAGGTTCCGGGGATTAGCCCAGGATGAGCTGCCCTGCCCATTGCTCCCCAGGTTTGCAAGGCTGATGGGCTCCCTTAGAGTTTAGGAGATGCACGCCTGTGGGGGAAGAAGGGGAAGAAGGGAAAGGTGCTGTTGAGGAGGAAAACCTCCACTGTGGATTTCTAGTTTTGTTCCATTGTGATAGGAAAAGGCATTTTCTGTGATTTCAGTATTTTAAAATTTGCTGATACTTGTTTTGTGTCCTAACATGTGGTCTGTCCTGGGAATGTTCTATATACAGGAGAGGAGAATGTATATTCTGCTGTCATTTGTTCTATGGAGTATTCTCTGTATGACTGCTAGGTTCAGTTGGTGTGTAGTGTTGTTTAAAGCCTCTAGTATCTGACTGATCTTTTATCTCATTGTTCTATCCATTGTTGGAAGTTAGCTGTTAAAGTCTCCTGTTACTGTTGTGTTGCTGTTCATTTCTCCTGTCAATTCTGTCAAAAGTTGGCTTCATGTATTTAACAGCTCCGATATTTGCTGCATAAACATTTGAAATTGTTATATCATCTTGGTGAATTGACCCTTATCCTTCTGTGATGTTGTTCTTTGTCTCTTCTAACAGTTTTTGATTGAAAGTCTGTCTTGCTTGGTGTTAATACAGTTGCCCTGCCCTGCTCCCTCTTGGTTACCATTTGCATAGATTTTTTTCATTTCTTCACTTTCAACCTGTGCCCTTAGATCCAGATTGGTTTCTTATAGATGGCATATAGTTTGAGCTTTTTAAAAAATTACTCATTCAACCAGTCTGTGTCCTTTGATTGAACGTTTAAATAATTTGTGGTTAAAGTAATTACTGATAGGGAAGGACTTACTATTGTTTTGTTACTTATTTTTCATATGTCTTGTATCTTTTCTTTTCCCGTCTTACTGCCTTTTGTTTCATGAGGATGTCCTCTTCGTTTTTTAAGATGCAAACAAGGTTTCTCTTCTTTTTTTAATAATTTTTTTATTGTCGTTCAAGTACAGTTTTCTCCAATTTCCCCCATGATGCCTCCCGTCACCCCCCAGTCCCTGCCTCCCACCCTCAAACCTACCCCTTTTGGCTTTGTCCATGTGTCCTTTATACATGGCACATCCCTTCCCATATTTTCCCCCATTATCCCTTTCTCAGCTCCCCTCTGGTTACTGTAAGGTTTCTCTTCTCAACTCCCCCAGGTTCTGTCCTTTCTTGTGTGTGCGTGCCTCTCATTGTTTGTGTAAGTGGGTGTAAGGAAGACACCCACTTACAGAAAGCAAGTTCCTCAAGGAAAGTATCTTTTTGGTTTTGTATCTCCAGGATTTAAAAGTGTCTGGCTCATAGTGAGAAGTCAAAAAATGTTTGTTGAGAATTAGTGCATTTTCAGTAGTAAGCACTTAGATATCTCATGCCATGATCCTGGTTCCTGAAGTTGAACAGGTATAATCTCAGGACTAGGTGGCCTTAGAATCTGCCTCTTCTCTCAGACCCTTGGGAGGTTCTGCTGTCCTGTCTCAAAGTGGACATACATACATTGATATCCTCACCAACAAATGAAAATACTCTCTTCTTGAAGGTTTGCCCTGAGGTATTTCAAGGACACTTCTCCAGTCTTTCAAAGACTCTTTCTAGAGAGTTCAGATGCTAACCCAGTCCGCTACGGGCGCAGGCGGATGAAGCTGCGGGACCTAATGGAAGCCGCCTACAAGTTTTTGCAGCATGAGCAGTCTGTGTTCCGGGAGCTCTGGGACTGGAGTGTGTGTGTTCCTCTCCTCAGAAGCCATGACACCTTGGTCCGCTGGTGCGTAGCTGTTGGATTTTTCCTGTGCTTCTAGTGTGGGGATGGTAGAGGGAATGTAGAATTGTATGCATAAGGAGGGGAAGGAAGGCATTTAATGTTTGTTATCTTTGTGCTGGTGCCTTTTGTGTTCTTACTCCCTTTCTTTAATCTGTAATCACATGAGAGGAAAATGAGATGATGTGAGTGGAGGTGCACCTTTTTCATGTTCTATAAGTGAATTCATTATGCTTGATTTATATTTTCGCTTACATGTGTTATGTTAATTCTGTAAGATTTCCCTTTTTTAATGTTCAGTTGGCTAGCAAATTTTCTTTGTTCTTTAGAGTCACCAGCAGGCTGTAAATTTATATACTTTGATTTTCTCCAGGTACACAGCTCATTGTCTTGCTGTGGTAACTTGTATGAATGAAGAGCACAAATTATCATTCCTTAAGAAGATTTTTAATAGTGAGGAACTGATCCATTTCAGGTTGAGGTAAGCAGGAATACGTCTGGAGGTGTTGATGCAGCTTCACTCTGGATTGAAGTCATTCATGAGATCCTCATTTTACTCAGGTTACTGGAAGAGGCCCAGCTGCAGGATTTGGAGAAGGCCTTGGTTTTGGCCAATCCAGAAGCTTCCCTGTGGCGTAAGGAGAAGGAGCTGCAGTACTTACAGGGACACCTTGTTTCAGCTGACCTGTCCTCCAGGGTGACCGCTGTCTGTGGTGTGGTGCTGCCAGGGCATCCACCAACCCCTGGAGAGCAGGTATGTTGGCATCAGTAGGAAGGGTGTGTGCTTCCTTCCCCCTCCTAAACACTTATAATGCAGAGCCAAATTGAGTTTGCCAAATTGCTATTCTATTTACAGAAGATAGATTAAAAGAAATTTATTCATGGCTCTGCCTGTTTTATTTTCTTTGTCCCTCTTTAATGTTAAATTAGAAACAGTAACAATGCTTGTGTGATGCTCTTAATTTGAGCAAATCTCTTTCATATATCCTCTCTTTTACTTGCTGTGACAGCTGTGTGAAGTTGGGTGGTCTATGTTGTGGTACCATATTTCTGTAAAACAAAGGCAGAGAGACTTGCTCAGACACCCTTGTCACTTTGGCAGACATAGAACTAGGCCCAGGTCTCAGTCCCAGCTGCCTCTCTTTATGAGAGTTTTCTCTTTGTGGTGGGGAAGGCAGGAATCTGTACAGAGCTTCCCCCTGCCATATGAAATGACCTTTCCAAGAATGTGGCTCCAGACCACACTTTGGAAAGGTGTATAGTTCATAATCTGGCTCCATAATCTGGAACCATTGGGAGCCAGTCACTCTCTGTTTCCCCCAGCAGTATTTAATCAGTTGGCGTTTTGGTCAGACTTATCCAGGTTTTTTCCTTGGAACAAGTCCTGGGTCATTCCTTGAACCTTAGGTTTGTCACTAGGTAGTGCAATTAAAAAAAATTGAAGTACAGTATACATATAAAAAAGCACATGTCTTAAGTATACATTTTAGTGATTATTCATAAACTGAATATATCTGTGTAACCAGCACTAAGATACCAGCACTTCCAAAGCCCCTGTGATTCATTCCGGTCACTATGACACCTTCCTCCCCTCTTTAACCACACTCCTAACATAGATTATGTCTGGAGCATTAGAATTTTAATATACGGAAGGGTTCTGGTTGGGATGGGCTTGATGCTGGGTAGCAGTGGCAGGGCACTAGGGCAGAGTGTAGAATGGTCCTATGGCCCAGCCCACCTGCTAAATTCCTAGAGTAATCAGTGTTCAGAAAGTTGCGAAGAACTTTATCAGCCGTGAATCGTATTTTGTCCTCACATATCTTTAGGTGAGTAGCCGTGTTTGGAAAGTTACTATTCCTTAAAAGTTAATCATTTTACTTTTCCAAGAGATCATTTTTCCTTGTTGTATATTAGGTACGTTATTAAAACAAAAAAGATTTTCTCTCTTTATTTATTTAGAGAGAGAGGGGAAGGGAGGGAGAAGGAGAGGAAACATCGATGTGCAAGGGAAACATCAATCAGTTGCCTCTTGAATGCCCCCAACTGGGGACCTGGCCTGCAACTTAGATATGTGCTCTGACTGGGAATTGAACCAGCAACCTTTCCAGTCATAGGCCAGTGCTCAACCCACTGAGCCATACCATCCAGGGCAAAATTTTTTTAATTTTGTGGTAAAATACACATAACATTTATCATCCTGAACATTTTTAATTGTACGTGTTTGTGGTGTTAAGTATATTCACATTGTTGTGCAAACTCCAGAACTTTTCTTCTTGCAAAACTGAAACTCTATACCAGTTAAACATACTGGGTACATTATTTTAAATTTTTAACTTTTTAGCCCTGGCTGGTGTAGCTTAGTGGATTAAGCGTGGGCCTGTGAACCAAGAGATCACGGTTCGATTCCCAGTCAGGGCACATGCCTGGGTTGCAGGCCAGTTCCCAGCAGGGAATGCACAGGAAGCAACCATACATTGATATTTCTCTCCCTCTCTCCTTCCCTTCCCCTCTGAAGATAAATAAATAAAATCTTTAA
>CM052541.1:136719666-136745999 GCA_028533065.1 Trachops cirrhosus | reverse complement strand
AAATAAATAAATAAAAATAAATTTTTAACTTTTTTAAATGGAAAATGTCAGACATATTCCAAAATAGAAACAGGGTGTAATGATTCCCATGTATCTGTGCATCACTCATCTTCAGTAATTATAAATGCATGATCAATTATGTTTCATTTATATTTTTGCATACTTACCCTGCACCATATTATTTTTAAAGCAACTCCCAGATGGTTCATACCTAAATATTTTAATCTATATATAGAAGAAAAGCACTTAAAAACCCATATTCTTTATTATACCTGACAGATTTTTAATAATTTTATAATATAAAACGTATTCTTAGTGTCCACATTTACCTGATTGTCTTAGAAATGTATTGTGTACTTTTTTTTTTTGGTAAGAAAGAGTAACTTCCAATTTGTTTCACTTATTTATACATTGATTGGTTGATTTTTGTATGTGTCCTCACCAGGAAATGAACCTGCAGCCTTGGTAGCTCTAACCAACTGAGCTACCCAGCTAGGACTGTTGTATACATTCTTGACCTTAGATGTGAAATTCTAGAATATGGCAGGAGGAAGGAAAATAAATAAAATAATCCAGTTGTGCTATGTCCCACCCCCTGTGTGTCACCTTTTTTCGCTTTCTAAACTTTGGGAGGCTTTTTCTTAAATTTGTTAGTGAATCTTTCCCTTCCTCCTGCCAAGGCAGGGGTTGAGGGAGAAAGAAAAGAAAATGTCAGATCCTTACTTTGGACAACATACTTAGTGTTATTATGCTTCCGGTACTACTAATTTATTGGCAGAGGTTTATGTAAAGGTCAGTGGAAGCATAGTTGTATATATAAATTTAATGAGCCTGTGCCTTTTGGATAAAGGACACATTCCTGACTTGCCTTTTGTTTCTCACTTGCCTCCTTAGGCTAGTAATAGGAATTCTTCTCGTGAACAGGAGCTGGCCTTTAGGTCTTATGTGCTGGTTGAGTCAGTCTGCAAAAATCTTCAGACCCTGGCTATGGCCGTGGCTTCTCAGAATGCTGTGTTGTTGGAAGGACCCATAGGATGCGGCAAGACTTCCTTAGTTGAACATTTAGCTGCAATGACAGGTAGAAAGAAGCCCCCTCAGCTTCTCAAAGTCCAGCTTGGAGATCAGACCGACAGTAAGGTAATTGGAATTAGCATGCTTGTAAATATTTGCGTTAAAATACTGTTTCTGCTAAGGGTTTCTGCGAATAGTTACTGGTCTTTCATAACTGATGGAACCAAGCTCTAAAAACCTCAAGTGCTTGCTTATATCCCTATAGAAGTTTAATGGAATTAATCAAATGATATAGCAGTGGCATCTCAGGTGTGTGATTTCAGTAGCTACTTTATCCTCTTTCTGCAGATGCTGTTGGGAATGTATCGCTGCACAGATGTCCCAGGAGAGTTTGTGTGGCAGCCTGGCACCCTGACACAGGCAGCCACAAAGGGACACTGGATCCTACTGGAGGATATTGACTATGCCCCCTTAGATGTGGTATGTGGTTTCTCGAATTAATCGCTAATTTTCCTGTCTTTGAAGGGCATTTTGTTAGTAGTGATTCTAGGGAATGATTTAAACATAGGTGTTTGATTAGAGATTACATTGTAAGAAAATCATTCATGATTGCCTACCTAATCTGGTTTGAGCTCTTGAATTACTTGGCTGATTTCTTATTTGATAGAAAACCGATACAATTTTACTTGTACTGTTTCATTTAGTTGAATATGTGATCAACTTCACAAAAGTTGAGCTAAGGACATTCTTTGATGAGTAAGATTCAAGGCCTACTGTAACTGAAGATGTCTGTCTTGGTCTTCTTTTGGTAGTGTCTGGTAAACATCAGAAATTCCTGTGCTTTGAGTTCCATTTTGTGCAGACAGTTCCCCTTCTGTTAATAACATTTGTTTTCAGAAGGTGTGTTGTTCAGTTGATTTAAGCATAATTATCATTATAGTGAAGATGTGTTTACTTAGAAAACATACCTGGATTCCTTGATTATTATTTAGTTGTTTCCAGAACTTCTCAGCTAATTTTTGAAAATATTTTATTTATTCATTTTTAGAGAGAGGGGAAAGAAGGGAGAAAGGGAGAGAAACACTGATCAGTTGCCTCTTACCTGCCGCCAGCTGGGGATCCGGCCTGCAACCTAGGCATGTGCCCTCACTGGGAATCGAACTGGTGACCCTTTGGTCTGCGGGCCAGCACCCAGTGCACTGAGCCACACCAGCCAGAGCCAGATTTAATTTATTTGTTTTTAGAGAGGGGGAGAAAGAGGCAGAGAAACATCAGTGTATGAGAGAAACATCTATTGGTTGCCTCTGACACACCCTCAGCCGGACACCTGGCCTGCAACCCAGACATGTGCCCCTACTGGGAATCAAAATGGTGACCTTTTGATTTGCAGAAAGACACCCAAACCACTGAACCACACCGGTCAGGGCCCAGACTAATACTGGATTGGCCAAAAAGTCCGTATGGTTTTTCCGTAAAATAAAAGACATGCTTTTCATTTTCACCAATAACTATTGATTTGGGTATTTTGAGTATGTCACCTATCTCCCATGTTGTATAATGTTGATTGTTCTCAATTAATGTCTTGATTTGATTACTATCAAAATATCCACCTCATCTGGTCCACCCAGCCAATTGTGGAGCATTGTCCAGAGAGAAATCTGCAGCATGAAACTTCACAAACCACTTTTGACACTTTAAAAAAAAAAGATTTTTACTTATTTTTAGAGAAAGGGAAAGGGAGGGAGAGAAACATCAATGTGTGGTTGCCTCTTGCATGCCCCAAATCGGGGACCTGGCCTGCAACTGAGGCATGTGCCCTTGACTGGGAATCAAACTGGCAACCCTTTGGTTCACAGGCTGGTACTCAATCCACTGAGCACACCAGGCAGGGCCACTTTTGACACATTTGATCTGTCACAGCACCTTCTCCATATGCTACACAAATCTTTTTATGTGTTTCAGTTGTGTTTTTTACCTTTCTTGAAATAAGAAAGCATAATATGCTGAAAATATTACTTATTTCCTTCCATCTTCAATATTAAAATGGATACACAAAAATTCACCAGTTTTGATAAGTTTGTTTTTAAATGCACGTTGATATGACAGCTGTCACAATACAATCTAACAAAATTGTTTCGAGTGAAGTCAAAGACAAGAGCTACTAGAGCCATCTTTCGGGGGAAAAAATGAACTTTTTGGCTAACCCAGTATTTTAAGGTAACTTTTATAGCTCTCCTTCAGGTTGATGTTTTAATTAATTAATTTTTTAGTTTTAAATTCTGGAGTTATCTTGCAGTTGTCTCTGTTATTTTGGGCTTTCCTTTTAGCTCCTAGCCATGAATGAAATAATGAAAATTATGTCTGATGTTTTTGAACCCTCTTTCTTGGCTTTTTGTTTCTTTTCAAACTTCCCCTCTAAACTCAGGTTCCTTTAGATGCATATGTGTAGTCCACACTTTTCTTGAAATATCTCTAGTTGGATGTTTCTAAGCCTGTGCAAGTTCAAGTTGTCCAAAATGGAATTGTCTGCTCTTCCTCAAAACAGCCTTTTCTGTTCCATGGTTACAAAGCCAGAAGTTTGATGTCTCTCTTCTAGTCTCTCATTCAGTCTTACATTGCTTAGACTTTTCCTCATCTCTCTATTCTCTTTTCTCCTGTCCTACTGCCTTAGCACAGGGCTTCTTTTTTCCCTTTTCTTCCTTTCTTCCTTTTGTTCCTCTTAACCTTTCTTACCTGACTAGTGTTCTGTTTCATGTCTTTTGCTCCAGGCTATTATTTCCTTTTAGTTTATCTTCCATTGTGTTACATAGTTGGTTTTCTAAAATAAAAAAATGTAATGCTTTCTGACAGGCTACAATCCTCTCTATAGTTCACGAAAAAACTCAAATTCCTTAACACAGGAGGCCTTTTCTCATCTATCTAGAAGCCTTGTATTTTTCCGCTACTTCATATGCACATTCTGCTTTAACCATAAAAGAATCCCCTCATGTCACACTCCTAGATATATACATATATATTTTTATCCATTTGAATATTTTGCCTGGAGTATATGTGTATTTCACTCCCACCAAACCTGGCTAATTCCTGCTCATACTTTAAGACTGAGTGAATATCATTTCCTCTGGGATGGCTTCATTGCCCTGCCTCTTAACCACTCCGTGCTGATTTACAGCCACTCTCTGTCTTCACTGTCACTTTGTTCATCCCTGGAGTCACACTGGTCCTGCTGTCTGGTGCTTTGCATGACTATCTCCCATTAGACGCTAGGGTGTAAAGCCTCAGTCATGTCTAGATTTTTAGTGTCTTACTTGGTTCTGGTCCATAGCAGACACTCGATGAGTGTTGAATGAATAAATTGTTCGGCTGGAGTGTAGGTAGCCCAGCCTTTCCCACCTGCCTTTTGATCCCAGTTCATGCTATGAGAACTGGGGTTTCTTTCAAGAATGTTCATTATTTGGAGAGTGGGTGTTTTTTGTTTTTTTTTTGTTTTGTTTTACTACTTTGTCTTAATAGCTTTATCAGTGGGGTTTTGTGATTTAGGTTTCTGTACTGATCCCTCTCTTGGAGAATGGAGAGCTCTTGATTCCTGGCCGAGGTGACTGTCTAAAAGTGGCTCCTGGATTTCAGTTCTTTGCAACCAGGAGGTATGTTGCATTAACCTTTCTGTTCCCACTGTGGAGCCTCTTCCTCATAAGTCTACACGCTAGAGTGCTGGGTCCAAAAGTCCTGGAACAGAGTTCTCTGGGCTGATTTTAAGCAAGGTTAGTTGGAACTGATGACAGATCCAACCTTCTTGTTCCCAACTACATTTAATGGAGATAATTAATTTAGAAAATAAGGGGTTTGCCCTCACTTATTTATAAATAAGTACCCAGTTAAAAATTTATTTTCTTTTCATGTTTTCAAAAATTATCAGAGGTGAGACTATTGCAGATAGCCTTGGATTTGAGTCCTGCTGCTACTACTTTGTACCTGTGTGTGTACCTTGTTTGTCTGGTTGCAGTACCTACTTTACATTTTACATTAAGTTGTAAAGTTGGAGTGAAATGACTTGCATTAAAGACCTGCCACATAGTAAGTGCCCAACTAGTGGCTAGCCAGGATGATGGTAATAATTACATATAGATTTCAATTGAATATAAGCATCAACAAGAGACTAAAACCTAAGCAAACTTAGTATAGGTTCCTGTTTGCAGTTTATAATAGCACGAAGGCAGTTGGTTTACTTCCTGCTGCTAGTCTATACCTTTACAGCTTCTCCAAGCTGTTTAAATTCCCAGGAGTGAAACTCATGTCACGTTATATTTAGTGATTATATTAGTGTTTATTATATACCTCAGTGAATATTCATTCCTACATGGGATGTGGCACTAACCCAGCAGTTCTCAAGAAATAGCTTGTGAGGTCCTGTTAATTTTAATAGAGTCTGATTTTATTTACAGAGGTAGTGAAGTTCTTTTCTGCTAGGTACATTTCCCAGAAAGTCCTGGAACATTGCAGAAAGATGTCAGACAAACTTGAATTCAGTTCTTGGTTCTGCCACTTGTGTTCGTGGTTGAGTGAGCCAAGGACATTGTTCTCTTCCTTATGCATTAGGAGAAAAGAAGAGCACGGTCCCCTTGGGACAGTTGTGAGGGTTAAATCAAATGGCTTTGGTGTAAGTTTGTGGCTTGCCCAGAGTATATGTTTCATGAGTATTCCTTCTTCAGAAAGTTTTAATGATTTTGGGTATGTCGCTTTTGGGAATAAGCAGTGGACTTGAATGCTGTAGGCCTTTCTCTTTCCTGAAATTAGGTCCTAAGGAAGAGAAGCATGTTGTTGAGATCTGAACACCTAATAGAATCATTTGCAGTGACTTGAAAATCACTTGATTAAAGGTCTTTCACACCCCCTTAGAAGAGATTCAAACTTAGGTCAATTGACAACCTTTCATTTGTTTTCTGCCCTAGAAGCCAAACATAGTGGTATCTGGTACCAGAAGGGATGTGAGTTCTGTTATATGTGAGACAGTGTCTAGCAAGAGATAACCAGGGCTGTAATTCAAGATTAAAATTGGGAGTTTTGTGTGACTCTTTTTTTTTTTTTAATTTTAAAACACAGACTCTTGAGCTGTGGAGGAAATTGGTATCGACCACTAAATAGTCATGCTACTCTGCTAGACAAATATTGGACCAAAATTCACCTGGATAACATGGATAAGACAGAACTGAGTGAGGTATGTGGTTATTAGAGAATACTGATGCTTTTCTACTTTGCTTTTCATTGTTAAAAGTTCTAGACTTAAATATAGAGGAAGTAATATAATGAATCCCCAAAATATTCATTAACCTAATGTGTTAAGAGTTAATATGCTAACATTTTACTGTATTAACTTCATCTAGTGTTTTTTATTTGGTAATATATTTAAAAGCAAACCCCATAATATTTTATCTCCAAATACTTTCATGCATCTCTAAAAATTTAAGGGTACTCCCATATGTTACCACAATAATATTACTACGCCCAATGACAACAGTAATTCCTTGGTACCATTTAATTCTGAGACCATATTTGTTCCCCAGTTGTCCCTAAAGGATCTGTCTACTAAGTTGATTTGTAACTTAATTATCCTTTACACTTAACACTTCAATGCACATTTTGACCTGGGTATTAATGAAAATCTAGATGAATTGTTTTATGGATTTTATACCTTGATTCACTTTGTAGTATCACTGGTTATCCTTAATCGTTAAGCAGTGCTTCACTTTATTCTGCTAACCCCTCACTTCCCTTTGTATCTACCTCTTCTCTTGGAAAGCTTCCCATTCTCCAGTGCTTTATCTTGGAGAGTGGCAAATAAAGCATTGTCAGTGATTATTTAGGCATTGGAGGAAGGATGCTTTGCTCTTTCTTAGTGTAAGTTTTTAGATAATAAGTGACACAAGACAATCTTTCCAAATATTTTGTCTAGCATTTTAGGTGTTTATCAGCAGGGTTTTCAAGGTATCTAGTTCACAAAAAAAACTAGAAAAAGCTTGTTCATGTAATCTCTAAGAAGCCCTGCCTGCCAGTGTGATTTTATAATTCTGTAGCTTGTTTTGCATTTGAGAGTTTCTCACCTCACTCTAGTTTCCAGCTGTGTATTTCTGTGTCTGATAGGTCCTTATTTGCTGCCCTTGACTATGAGCTCCTCTGGTAACTTTGTGTCACCACCATGCACTCAAGTGCCAGACTTTGTAAATGTTTGTTATATGGCTCTACCGTAATGCAGCTCTTTCTTTTGGAATTGTAGATATGTAAATGTTTAATATTCAGATCTAAATTCTAGTCTGTTCTTTAAAGGAGAGGACTAAAGTTCATATTTAGGTGTGATTTATTGGGGATTAAAAGGATGAGAGCATTTGACAGCTACTCTTTTCTTAGTATTTTGTACTTTAAGTTCAAGCCAGAACTTAACCTTTTGTTCCCGACATGCAAAGCAATGAGGCATTCTGCTCATAGGAAGTGCAACAGGGACATTCATTCCTTCACTTAAATGATCCGTCATGTATATAGATAGTAGACTGTGAGAGGCTCACTTGTTATTTTTAAGCTTCTGGGCTTGGTAATAAATCCTCATAACCCTCTCCTGAATAAATAACTGGTGGTAAAAAAAACAAACAAACCCTTGTGTGTATTACTGAGAAAATAAAATAGTCTCCTATGCTCACCTCATAGGGCACGGGAGGAACTGCATTTCTGTTGGTGTTAACTCCAATCATCCTGCGCTTAGAGAGATTATTTTTTTCCTGCTGAAATACCAAATTATACTTTAAAAAAACGAGTTACTTATGTAGTGCTAGTCTCATACCAAATGCATACCAGGAACCCACCCATGGCAGTTTCTCAAGCCTTGTCTCCTCCGTATACCTTGTATGTGCCCAGATACCTTAATTGCTGGTACCTTACATGACCTGCTTTGCCTGCTGGCGGTGCCCACTCACAGCCACTGGTGACCTCTGCCAGGTGCATCTTCTCCATGAGACCTTCCTGGGTCTCCCAAGCAGGGCTGACTTTTGTGCTACAAGCTTGATTTGCTTGCATATTTGCTTATGCCAGAAGGAGTTACTTAAGGGCAGCCTCCATTCCTTATTTGTTTTGTTTCCCTTTCTCTGGAACAGTGCCTCATATAAAGTAGGAACTTAATAAATGTTCATCAAAGGAATGAATCTCCAAAATGCATATCATTTGATAACAGAGCCATATCATGTCAGATTAGTTTATTAAATGATATTATGTTAAAAAATTTTATGGTAATAACAAAAGCCATTTTTTGGCTAAGGTAGAAAATGATTGGTAGTTGAGTTTTTACTAAAGTGTTAAACTTCACAAAGTTTTTTTTCCCAAATAAAAATAGCTTTTTTTACCTTCATCATAAATATACATACTTATATAATGAAATCACTACTCAGCAGTAAAAAGGAATGAACTACTGATGCATGTAGTAATGTCTAGATGAATCTCAAAAACACACTAAGGAACATGAACTGCTCACCACATCCTGCATGATTTCATAACAATGACAGACTTAAAAACAAAACCATAGGGACCAGAGACGGGTTGGGGGAAGGGATTGATTATAAAAGGAGCACCAGGGAGCTTTCTATTTCAGGGGTGATAGAAATAGTTTATATTTTGTGGTGACAAGGTCATAAATATATGATCATTTTTAAACACAGAATATGCATTTTTGTGTGGGGAATGCCCTGTATTTTAAAAATCTGTATTTTAAAAGATCCACATCTGTAACCACTAAGTTGAATTTGTTGATTTTATTATTCTCTTCTGTCCTTACTTAATTTTAATCCATCTGGAGTATGTTTTCAGCAATATTTATTGTAAAATCCTCCAATAAAACAAGGTATAAAGTAATAAAATCTATGAGATACACAACTTGAGATGATTTAATATATACCAAATATGTGGATTATTTCATATACAAATTGGAATCACAATATACTTTTCAAGCTAAATTAAATGTATTGGATGATAATATTTCTAATACGTACATATTCAAGTAGATTTCATTGAACAGTTTTATATCATAAAAGCTTGTAATCATTATTATGAGCACTGAGTATTATACTGCAAAAAATTCTTGATAGTTATTGTAGTGAATAGGATGAGATCTTTTGCTTTTTAAATTTTATTGTATGCTTTTAAAAGATCAGCTGCTTTTTATCAGTACTTGATGCCTAGACCTTTTTACTGTGATCTGTTTTAAAAGGTTATTTTTTTTCCAGCTCACTACCTCCAATTTGCTTTTGGCTGAAAAATGACACAGTGAATGTTAGTAGAATTGTATTTACAATCAGTAAATAGTACTTGGGATTCCCTAGTGAGTAATTCCTGGAACTTGGGTGTATGTGTTGCTGGGAGAGACCTTCCCAGGTGGATTTTGCATCTTAAGCTCTGTTACACAGATGATGAAATTAGCTGGACAACTGAGTTCTGGGTAGGAAAAAATTCAGGGTCTTTGAAGGGGAAAGGAAAAGAGAAAGGGCAGAGGGTAGGGGTGGAAGTTCTTATATACTTGGTAAAAATGACAAATTTCATAGACATACATGGTTTTTTTTGTTGACTAGTGTCAGGAGCAGTTTACATGTGCTTTTAAAAATCACTGTGTCTGCTGCTAAATTTTCTTTGCTTTTTTTCCCCTCACTCTGTCAGGTTCTTCAGAGCAGATACCCCAGCCTCTTGGCAGCAACTGACCACTTGCTTGACATTTACATCCAGCTTACTGGAGAGAAGCATAACCCCGGGAGTGATGGTTCTGTTGGATGTGAACAGGCACCTCGGGAAGTGTCAGAAGCCGGAAGAGAAAACAACACACTAAGCCTTGAGGGAAGAGAATTGTCTCTAAGGTACTGGAATAAACACTTTTTTCAGTTGATATTTTAAAAACTGCTTCTCTCAAAAGTTCTTACCAGCTAGACTAAATGCTTATAAGAAAGAGGTCATGTTGGAAATTAAGAGTTCTGAGCAGCTGCATGGTGTCAGATCCCTTTTTCACATCTATAGTTACTGGTTAGGAAGACTTGTAAAGGTAACATTATTTTTGCTTTGAAAAAGAACTTTTAAAGGCAAAGTCAGGAATAGTTACTGACAGTTTTTTCACTGGTTATCCTTTTACGACACTTGTAGTCTTAAATAAGACCCTTGGATTTTCCTGTGTACAGTGAGTTCTGTGCCTTCTCTCTCTGTTCTCCATTGTGGACTTGCCCTTTGAGAACTGAGAATCAGAAACAAGCAGCTTCCCTCAGTTTGCCCTGAGATTTGCACCCCTCCCCTGTTGTGTTGTCTGGCGTGGATGAGGAGAAGTGAGTGAGTGATAAGTCATTTCCTGGTAGGCGCGGGGACTGGGACCACTCACTTATTCTTTCCTCTGACACTACTTATCTTCTCCTTGCCAGAAAAAAGGAGAGATTTCGTTGCCAGGTATGCTCAGACTTAAGTGGACCACATAATGGTCCACGTGATGCCTTTGATGTCCTAGCCTATGGTCTTTTATTTCTTGGCTTTTTATCTTTTTTTTTTTTTTTTTAAGGGATCTACTGAATTGGTGTAATAGGATTGCCCATAGCTTTGATAGCCTGTCTTCAGCAGCATCATTAAATATTTTTCAAGAGGTAAGCTACAGTCTTCTTGCTTGTTTTCTCTGTCTTCTATCAGGCTGTTGAATTCCATTGTTGTTTTCCGTCTCTTGACTGCTACCAGAGTAGGTATTGTTTATTATCCTTAGCTAGTTAAAATTGAACTAAAAACTAAGTGGGCATAATGTTTTATGGTTTTTGAAACTACTTAATGCAAATAAGAATAGTTTGAGGTAGAATAAAATAGGTACTGAAATTAAAGGTGAAATGAAAAAAACATCTCCCAGATGATAATAATGTTATAAAATATAAAGGATTTCTAGGATGTTTAATATTTATTCTTTTTTTAAAAGATTTTATTTATTTATTTTTAGAGAGAGGGGAAGGAAGGTAGAAAGAGAGGGAGAGAAGTATCAGTGTGTGGTTGCCTCTCACATGCCCCCAACTGGGATCCTGGTCCGCCACAACCCAGCCATGTGCCCTGACTGGGAATTGAACTGGCCACCCTTTGGTTCACAGGTCAGCATTCAGTCCACTGAGCCACACCAGCCAGGGCGTATTTATTCTTGCATATAACTTCTTAGTGTGTATGATAGATTTATATTTCTCTACTTGGCCTCAGTAGGGCCTTTTAATTTTAGTCCAGAGAAATTTATGTAGGGGTTGCAAAGTGTAACCTTGTATGCTGGGCTTGGGGAAAAGTGTGTCGTGCGGGCAGGAAGCCCTATTGAATTATAGCTCTGCCATATTTAATAAGATCACAGATTTGGTCCCTACTGCTTAAGAATAAAAGTGATACTGCCTGAAGATCTACGTGGTCTTAAAACATTGGCCCATTTTGATTATAAAGTGTTCTGGTGTCTGTCAGGTGGGACTGAGGAGAGAGTATAGTGACCCAGTTTGGTTTGCAGTATCTCTTTGTGTTTAGTACAGTTAACTTTGCGTAGAAAGAGACCTCGTGTGGAGTGCATACTTAAGCTCAGCTGAACCCTGACATGTGGTGTGCCAGTCCTTCGATCTCATTCTTCTCTCCAGCGCACTCTGCCCATTATCCTGCATTTGTGGTTTCTTACAGGGGACCTTGCTTTGTACTTTTAAATAAAGCTGCAGCATTGGTAGGAGTTCTCTAATTTTTAGTCTATTTTAGGATGGCATTGTGTGTTTGTGTGTAAAACCACTTTTTTGATATGTAATTCACTTACTGTAAAATTCACTCTTTTACTGTGTACAATACAGTGTTTTGGTTTTTTTTTTAGTATATTCATAGAATTATGCTGGTGGTGATGGCTCTCACCACTGTCTAATTTTAGAGCAGTTACATTACCCCCAAAATAAACCTTGTACTCATTAACCATCATCCCTATTTTTCCCTCTCTGTAACCCCTGCCAACCCACTGTCTACCTCCCATCTGTAGATTTGCTGATTCTGAACATTTCATATCCATGAAATTGTACAATATGTGACCTTTTTGTATTTTTTAAAATTCACTATATTCTCTCAGTTAATTCATGTTGAATGTAGCATGAGTCAGTACTGTGTACTGTTGAAAATAGGAAAATATAGGAAAGCGAAATGACAAAATATATGTCCCTATCCAGGGACTCCCCAGCGTCGAGAGTTTGGTGTTCCAGATCTTTTTCTTCATGTATAGGCTTAAGAGCTCTTACTGTATCCAAATCCTCCCTTTAAGGACATTACCATGTTGAAGATGTCAGGCCAGTTGTTTCGCAGAATGTCCCACCTTCTAGCTTTATCTGGTTACTTCTTTATTGTTCTGACAGCAACTGGGGTTCTGTAATTCAGTCCAATTCTGATACTGACTACTTGGAGTTACTGTAGACCCCATAAGGATAGGTTCAAGGGCTCAGTCCTCCACAAGACTGCCCCCACTTCAGACTCGAGCTGCAAGTCTTGTGGTGTACCCACATTTGTGACCTTGCTGTAAGTTCAGGGGTTCCCACAACCAACTCAGGTTCATAGTTGACTTACAGAGCTCACTAAAAAAGCACAGTATGCTACACATTACAGTTTTACTATGAAACGTATAACTCAGGAACGGTCAGATGGAAGAGATGCATAGGACAGGATCTTAACAGGTCTCAGGCAGAGGAGTTTCTGTTCCTGTGGAGTCAGAGTATGCTACCTTCCTGGTACATCACTGTGACCACCAACCAGGAAGCTCTCCAAGCTTTGGATGTCCAGTATTTTATTGGGGTCTTATGTCATTGGCCAAGTGTGAGCTCAGTCTCTCCCCTCCCCAAAGTTTGGAGGTGCAGCTGAAAGGTTCAACCCTCCAATCAGACCTTTCCTGGCCAGCCCCACCCTTAAGCTATCTAAGGGTCCATTCAGAGTCAGCTTATTTAGCATAATAAACTCAGGTACGGTCCAAAGAGGTTCTAAGAATAACACTCCTTACTCCTGGTAATTCCAAGGGTTTTGAAGTTTTGTGCCAGGAATTAGGGACAAAGACCAGATAAATTTTCTTTTTTAAATGTTTGCCTGAAGTTTATTGATAAAATATAATATACTTGGTGGTGGCAAAACCAGATACACTAAGTCCTCACTTAATGTCATAGATAGGTTTTTGGAAACTGCAACAGCAGATAACAAAACCAATTTACCATAGGCTAATTGATAAAACAAGAGTTAAGTTCCTGTGGCATATTTCTGGTCACAAACTTCTAAATAAAGACCTCAAATACTTCTAATATTAAAAATTGAAATAAATGTGAGCTATATATACAGTTAAGAAAGATTAATAAAAGCAAGAGAATTATTTTCCAACCCACTTATTCCAGTTCATGGTCATTGGTGGCTTCTCCCAGCAGCTCAGGGTGCAAGGGGGGACGCAGCCCTGAACAGAACACCCTTCCATGACAGGGTGCATTCACATACATGCCCGCATGCACTCAGACTGGGACAGTTGACTAAAATGCACATCTTTGGGACATAGAAGAAAACCGCAGTACCCAGAGAAAAACCACACAGACATGGGGAGACTGTGCAAAGCACACAGACTGTGGCTCCAGCTGGAATTGATGCTTTATTTTCTCATCTCAACATCATAATGAAATGACATTGAACAAAATGATATTACTTGAGGACCTGCTATATATTCTTTATTTTGTCACATTGATGGTGTCCTTCCCCTTGTCATTTTATCTGTTGTCTTTCCTAGCAATAGAAATTAACAAAAAGCTTGAGGTATTTAAATTGAACTTTTTGGGGGGTAGAATCCATTTTTGGTTGTGATACGTACTTTATATTTCATTACATCAGAAGACACATATCTGGTTGGCCTATCAGTAGTCACTATGGCTGAGAACTAGGTTAGAGTAAGCAGACTGGGATCACTTCATTGTACAGCAGGAGTTTCCCTTGTTAGCTGGAAATGTTTATGTGTTACTTCTACTTTCTGAGAGTCAGTTCCTCCATGGACCATACACTTGATGACACTTATTGCTATTTTTCCCTGAATGGGGTATTTTTTTCCTAATTAATCAATATATTAGTAGTAAAGCCTTTACACTTGTGTCCTACCTCTGTTATGGCAGAGTCCTTGAGTCTAGAGTTGGTACCTTGTTTGTACTGTTAGACTTGCAGAAATGTTCCTGCTGGATTTTATGTTTCTCCCTTTTGTGGCAGGGTAGTGACACTCTGTTATTAATGAATTATTTTCCAAATCAGTCAGCGTTTACCTTGGTTATTTTAATAGGCTCTGGACTGTTTCACAGCAATGCTTTCCAAGCATACAAGCAAACTGAAAATGGCGGAAGTCATTGGAAGCAGATTGAACATTTCCAAGAAAAAGGTATGCTATTTTTTTCCCCTGTTGACCAGCAAGCTGGAAATTTTAGCTTACTTCTGGTCTCTGGTCCTTACTTCGAACAGCTTTTGCCGTAATTGCTGCCTCTGTCAAAGTTGGTAGTTTCCTTGCTGCCTCTCATGACCGTAAAGCTCTCACCATCTCTAGATGAATAGTTTTCCATGTGTTCCACATTCTGTAAGTGAGCTTCTTGGTGTCCTGTGGCACATGCATGTCTTAGTCTCCACTGTTAGGATGTTATTCTGTAGGTTATGGGCTCAGGACTGGAATTGTGCCTTAGTAATAACACCTTTATAGTTTTGTGCACGAGTAGATTTTTTTCAGCCTTATTTTTAAAAAGATTTTATTTATTTATTTTCAGAGAGAGGGAATGGGAGGGGGAGACAGGGAGTGGAACATTGACATGCAAAAGAACCATTGATTAGTTGCCTTTCACATGCCCCCAACCCAGGGACCTGAACTGCAACCCAAGCATGACCAGGAATCGAACTGGTGACCTTCCAGTTTGCAGTATGATGCCTAACCCGCTGAGCCACACTGGCTAGTGCAGATTTTTTTCCCCAGCTTTTTATTTAAAATTTTTTTTTTAATATTTTGTTTATTTTAGAGAGAGGGAAAAGGGAGGGAGAAAAAGAGAAGAGATACATCGATTGGTTGCCTCTTGCATGCCCCAACTGGGGACCTGGCCCACAACCCAGGCATGTGCCCTGACTGGGAATCAAACAGGTGACCTTTTGGTTCATAGGCTGGCACTCAGTCCACAGAGCCACACCAGCCAGGGCTCTAGCTTTTTAAGTTAATATCTTCAGACATTGGAAAAGTTGAAAAGAATGATATTCAATGAACATCTGTATACACACTACTTAACTTCATTGCTGACATTGTTAATACTTTGCCATTCTTGTTTTATATCAAAATACATATATTTGGAGGAGAGAGCCTTTTAGCAGTGGTATTGGTAACTGTACAAGTGTCTGGGGCCTATCGTGAGGCAGGTATTCCCAAATAAACAGTGATTCAAAAAGCCTTGTGTCAGGAACTGAAATAGTTAGAGGTGCTCCTTAGGCTGTTGAAACTGTTGGGCTGGTTTTGGCTGCAAGTAACAGAATGCCTCCTTAAATGGGTTTAAGCAATAAAATTTTAAAAGCCTGTAGAAATCAGACTACCACCACTGGCTTTGATTGATCAGTATTCATTCCTTTTGGTTGAAGAGGGGTTCACCTTCCCTGAGACCTTTGCCCTTTCATCCTACCCAAACCTGATCAAAATCTGGGTTCTCTGAGTTAGCAACAAACGACAAGTGTGAGAAAGAGATGACAGCTGGGTAGATGTCCTGGAGCGTCTGTCACAGCTGCTTTTTCTGCTTCGGCTGTTGGTAGATGTACCAGGGTTTATTCAAGTCATTGTTTCCTGCATTATGTTAGAAATTCAATCTTAAATTTTTTTTTTTTTTTAATTTTGGTGGGGGGAGGAAACATTGACTTGGTGTTCCACTTACTAATGCATTCACTGGTTGATACTTGTATGTGCCCTGACTGGGGATTGACCCCACAACCTTGGTGCATTGGGCTGACACTAACCACCTGAGCTACCCTGTCAGGGCTTATTGTTAGAAACTTAAACTAGAAGGAGGCATAGCTGGAGAAAAAATTCTTTGATTTTTTTTCATATCTTTTAAGGGGAGAGTTTCTGTTCACTCTATTGAAGTACCGGTATGTCATTGTGTTCTAGATTTAGGTAGATCTCTAAGTAGATTTACTTGCATGAATAAAAAGTACTATCACAGGGAAACATTCATAGCCAGTGTTTTTAGAAACGTTAGAAATTTGGAAAATTAAAAGACAAAGTCATTAAAAGCTAACTTGCCTTTCTTAGAAGTACAAAGTGCCTCTTAGTGAAGGGCCAATTAGAGGGTCACAGTAAGCCTGATGGCTGAGGAAATGTTTGAAGAGTATACAAAATGTTACTCAGATAAAATCTTTCCCTTTCCATAGGCTGAATTTTTCTGTCAACTCTATAAACCAGACATTGTGATCAATGAGCTAGATGTGCAAGTGGGTCGAGTGCGGCTTCTACGGAAACAAAGTGAGGCTGTTCACATACAGAGGTAAAGAGGGTTCCTGACTAATACAAGAACTGCGGAGTTGTTAGGAACTTAATGGTAGGCCTCGTGCAGCAGCTTTGAGCTACACATGTATCTGAATGTGATCTCTCCAGGGCACGGGATGGCATGGAGCAGTGTTTTCCCAAAGTATGTTCTATGAAACTAGATAAATTTGGGAGGAAAGCTGTTCAACCCACTATAACTAGTAACTGTTGTTATCCAAATTTTACAGATGGGGAAACTGAGGCCAAGTGAGATTAAGTAATTTGCTCAAGGTATTATAGCTAGTATAGATAATGTCTTATCTTACTGGTGGTTTGAAATGCCAGAGTATGTACTCAGTGTTTGTAGAATGAATGAGTTCTGCATTTTGTATGTTGTAAGGATATCTGTTATAGCATGAAGACAGTTACTCTGAGTTGTCTTCTCATTCTTGTTTGTTGAGTCTAGAAAATCTGGTTCCTCGAAGCAACACTAAGAGAAGCTTGGGACCATTCTTTTACCTGCTTTCTTACTTCCCCCTTCCCAGGGAGAAGTTCACTTTTGCTGCCACGAGACCTTCCTCTGTTCTTATTGAACAGCTTGCAGTGTGCGTTAGCAAAGGAGAGCCCGTGTTGCTGGTGGGAGAGACCGGGACTGGTAAAACCTCTACTGTACAGTACTTGGCTCACATTACAGGTAACTACTAGGGGCCAAGCATCCCAGGAAATAAACATTTCACACTGACTGCCTTTCTTCCCCCTGAAAATAAAGTTAAAAGAATACTGGAGTTTAAAATAAAGTGCTACCACTCCACTTTTCCTAGCAATAACCACTGTTAATAGATTGGCATTAACTGATTTTAGTTCTACACTATGGTCTACAAATACATTTGCATATAGATTTGATTTTGTTTTGAAATAAAAGGGATATGCTCTGTGTATTGCATTTAGTTAAGCAAATTGGACATCTTTAATAGCAACTGCCTCACTTCTATTCTGATGGCTAAGTAACATTCCACACTGGACATTTATTTCATTCTAATTTATAGACATTGACTTACTGAAGGAATTTTGTTGCTTTCAGTTATCTGATTCCAGAACAATAATACACAGTGAATCATGTTATACATATTTCCCTGGGGTAGGTGAAATTTTTGAATCTGAAAAGCAAAGTGAGAGAATCAGAGGAAATGCACATTTAAAGGTTTGCCCTGTGCCCATGTCCACACATCCTTAGGGAACACACTGGATTTTACCAGTTTTTACATTTTTGGAATGACCCTTTTGCCCTTTCTTTTGTAAAGGCCACCGTTTGAGGGTCGTCAATATGAATCAACAGAGTGACACTGCAGACTTACTTGGAGGGTAAGTGTGGCTTAAATTTTTTTTCTTGTTATTTTGTGTTCACTGCTTGACATAGGAAATACTGTTCTCTTACAAAGCTCAAAACTAGCCTTGGAAAAATGTTCAAATTCTTGTGCCCCCGCCCCAGCAGGGTATTTATTGGAATTTATTGAGGACCTTTTGTGTGTATCGCTGTTTCTCTTCATTTTAAAGAACACTTGAGGTTCTGGCTGTCGGGGGGTGGGGGAGAAGATAAATATGTAATCAACTAATATTTGTGAGTGCAGTTGCCTGTGTGAACATATGTTCTGGAGTCACACTATCTTCTAGCTATATTCTGCCACACTCAGATTGTGTTTGAAACATTAAGTAGTTCTCTGCTTGATTAAATGTTGCCCATGGGCTCCACTGTGGTCATTAAAATGCCGCCTTCCCTGTTGGGTGTTTTTGAATATGTTACTTTCATGAACAGTTTTTAGTTTGGTCTGAAGGCTGTAATGCTGATGGATACTGTTGGCATGCCTTATGTTGAGCGACATTAGGATCTGTCCTACTAATACTATAATTGCTTTTAAAAATTATAACAAGAAACAACATAAAATAGTCATAAAATAACAAATTTATTGTCCTTTTTGCTCTTTATGCCATCTTATATAAAGCTTTTCACTTACCTCTTTTTTTGAGGACATGCTGTAGCAGTATTTTTATTTTCACTCTTTCTTTATTTTTCATCTCTCACTGCTCTGGGCATTGTCCTATCAATACCTCAGAGTCCTGCTTCAATTGGTGCTTTTCCTTAGCTTACCCTCCCAACCCATTGCTTATTCAGCTCTATACATATTATTCATTTTGAACTCAATTAAAGCTTTTAAATTTATATTCTGGCTTAAAATTAATTAGCTGAGGCTCATCTGTCCTACTCTTAGTTCAACTTTGTTATTTTTCCCCAGTGATCTACCTTGTTTTTATTTTACTTTTGTTTAGTTAACTGATACTTAATTTCCCCATTTTTTCATTGAGATACTTGGCATCCTGTTTTTACTACTATATGGAATTTGTTATTTAACTAGGCATGTCTATGATACTATGTTATTTCTATTCTATATCTATATATATTTTTATTAATATCCTGTTAAGTATCTCTAACACAAATGGTATTAATCTTATAGTAATTGAGCATGGGCTAGGTATGTCTCTTTTAAAAATTTTTAGTGTTATATCAGCCATTGCAAGTAGTTTTAAATGTAGCAAGTATGTAGGAACCCATTTGCGTCCTGATGCAATTAATTAATAATACAAAAAAGGTTGGAATCAGTGTGATAACTGGAATTTTGGGTTGGTGCCAACTTGGTAAATAGAATAATATCCATTTTTCCTTCTTATTAGGTTAACATCAATTATCCCAAGAAAAGTTACACTTCAATTTTTGTATGGCTGGAAATATGCTATGTTTTCTATACTTTTGTATTAATGGGAAGTGGTATAAGTCAAATCATTTTAATATATAATGTGATGTATGGATGACTCCCTTGCTTAAGATTCCTTGTATATAAGCTAGGAAGACGAAAAATTATTTTTAAAAGGCAGGGAAGTGGAAAACAAAATTCAGGAATAGGCAAGGAGAGAGGATTAGAAAAGGCGTATAGTTCCATTCTTGGTATGTATGGTTATTTTCATCTATTTCATTATATTTTACAACTTATTACATATTTTGCATGTATCAAATACTATGGTAAAAAATAATAGAAGGAATTTATAGACCTTTAGGTCTATTCATTAGTTTGCAAGTCTGCATCTTTTAGATTGGTTTTTAAAAAACTATTAAGGCTAAAGACACTTTCTAAAAAAGACCTTTAAACTTAAACTACATTACTACAGAATGCCTCTGATCTTTGTTAGTGTATTACCCCTTGTTTTTTGGTTATTGTTAATGTGATATATCTTTTCCTTCATTTAATTTTAACTCATTTTGTCATTATATTTGAAGTGAGTTTCTGGTAGGCAACACATAGATCTTCAGATTACCTGTGAGTAGAGAACTAAACCAAAGTTCAGTAGAGTTGAGGGTGGAGAGAGCTTATGTGACTCTCTGAAAAAGAGCAGAGGGAACAGAGGACTTAGAAGAAACAGGTGATATCATTTCAGAGGGAAAGTCTAGAAAGTGGCAAAATACAGAGTAGTTTCATAGCACTGACTGTAGGAAAGAGCATTGGGAGGGACCCTCTCAGGGAGAAAGAGAGGCATAGTGAAAGGGAGGGGGCCCTTGGAGAATTTGGCAGTAAAGAAGAAAATGGGAGGAAAATTAAAGGTCTCAGAGAGAAAATGGCAGTCCCTGCCATCCTCCTCCTCCTGCTCACCCATAGAAAGATTCGTAAGAAACTGCACAGGGGAGAGCAGGCCAGAAGTGCATGCTCACAATCTGGGAATCCTGACCCCGAAGTGCAGAGAAGTGTTTATTGTTTCAGTTACTCAGTATACTGTTTTTGGTTGCTTTTACACTTCATGTTCTTTCACATACTATAATTTTGGAGAGTCATTTTCCTTTGAGATGCTTTCAAATGAATGCCCATATGCAGTCTCTGTGTATGTAACAAGGATTGGGTTGGCCAAAACATCCGTATGTTTTTTTTTCATAAAATAAAGACATATTTTTCATTTTCACCAATAACTTTAATGATTTGGATATCCTGATTATGTCGGCTATCTCCCATGTGTTATAGCATTGACTGTTCTCAATTAATGTCTTGATTTGATCACTGTCAACTTCAACTGGTTTACCTGACCTTGGAGCACACGTCCAGTGAGAGATCTCCAGCAAGAAACTTCACAAACCACTTTTGACTTGTTTGATCTGTCACCGTACCTTCTCCATACACTGCACAAATTTTTTCTTGTGTTGCTGTTGCGTTTTTACCTTTTGTGAAATAATAAAGCATAATATGCCAGAAATGTTGCATATTTTCTTCCATCTTCAATATTAAAATGGCCACACAAAAATTCACCAGTTTTGATAATTTTTTTAAAAATACACGCTGATACAACAGTTGTCACAGTACAATCTAAAAAAATTGTTTGGAATGAAGTTAAAGACAACCAAGCGCTACCAGAGCCATCTTATGGGGAAAAAAAACAAACAAACTTTTTGGCCAACCCAATAGAACTTGAATTACTTTCCATGGGGGCTAGGTATCTTAGGACCGCCGCCCCCTCCCCTTTAGGTTGCTCTTGAGGCACCTTTTCTCTGCAGAAGACACTTGGGAAACCCTGCTCTGTAATGCTTCATAGTTTGAGTTGCCAGTTCTCCTGTGTGTCAGGTTGGTTCCAGTTGAGATTTGTGTCATACTTCATTTTGTTTTTGTTTTTTCTTTCATGAAATGTATGTATGTTTGCTCATTTTTAATCACTTGAAATGTGTATTGACTTAACTGTTTCAGCCACTATGCTGAGCTTTAAATGAATGGACTTTTCAGGAACTCAGTCTAATCTGAAATATTAAGCCACTTCTTTCATTCATGAATTCAGTAGACTGATACAGTTAATAATTGTTATGATTATAACAGCTAACTCTTTAAAAATGTTTTATCATAAAGCTAACTGATATTTTCGTTCATGCCCCAGGCACTAAATGGAACATTTTATTTGTGTTAACCCACTTGGCCTTCTTAACAACCATGAGGCACAGACTGTTAATTATCTCCATTTCATACAGGAGAGAACTGAGGCACACAGAGATTGAGTACCTTGTTCAAGGTAATGGCTGGTCTGTGATTTGGACCCAGGCAATCTGCCTTGAACATCTGTGTTCTTAATTATTATTCTGCCTCAGTTAGCTTTGAATCCTGTTTATAGTATCATCTTTAAGACTAACAGCCTTATTTAAATAACGTGTATTTTAATTTCTTACCACTTCTCTTGTCTTTCCAGTTCATCATCTTTTGCCTGGTCCAGAGCATGGATCTGTCATCTTTGCTTTCACTGCTAACCTCCTCGCAGTGTCTTCCATTTAGTAGTTACAATGATCCTTTAAAATGTAGACCACATCACATCAATCTCTTCCTCAAATATGCCCCCCAGTACCCTCACACACTTCTTAGTCCATTTTGAGTATAATACACAGGCTTTCTTTTGGCCTATAAAGAAAACCCATCACAATCTGTGTTGGCGGTTCTCTGACATGATACCCTTCCTTTAGCTGTTGTGGATTAGATTGGAAATGGTGAAGGGGCAGGACCTTGTAGGTGATGTTTATTCAGTGCCTAACACATGACGAGTACTGAGTAAATTTTTGTTGAATATATGTTGTAAAGAAATGCCTTTACTAATGACTGGCACTTACTGGGAAGTAAAAAATGATTTTGAAGTTCTTACACTTTTACTTTCTGGAATCAGACTCTTTGATACAGATTCTCAGTATTAGGACATTGTTTCTCCCTTGCAGGCCAATGAGTAAATAGGATCTGTGAGCTCTCTACTGTGCTCGACTGTTCTGAAACATACTTTGGTATCATTTCAGTTCTCAGATTACTTTTCTTGGAAATAAATTTTATAACAGCATCCTTGAATTGTGACATTTAGTCTTTTAGGCTGTGGAAAATTGTATATTTGAGATCGATTTCCCAGGAACAATTAGTGCCTCTCAGGCAACTTATTTTTTAGCTAGAGCAGTGTTTATTGACTCTTAATTATTAACTTCCTCCCACCCCCAGCTGTTAAATTAAAATTTAATTTAAATGAATTTCCTAACTTCCCAGAGAAATTAAATGGTAAGGAATAAGAGAATCTAAAATACAATGGAATAAAAAGTTGAGCTGTGGAGGGTCACAGACTTTTGCAATATTTAAGATTATTTTTACCAATATTTATACCTTTGGAAGCAATACCTGCCCTCCCCCTCATTTGAGAAGGCATGAACTAAGTTCACATTGTTTAAGTAAATCACTTGCAGATGTTGTATTTCTTATTCTACAATATCCTGAAAAATGTTTGGTTGATCTTAATAAAAAAATGTTTTATCTTTAAGTCCTATACATGACTAATATTATTTAAACATTAGTAAAATAAATGACATGCCTGTCAGTGCCCAACTAGGAATTTCATTTTTTTTTTTACGTTTACCTAATGCTAGTTTTTACCTTTAATGTAGACCCTTTTTCTGCATTGTAGTTTAAAACTTTAACAGAGTTTAAGTATTTTCGTATTACTTCTGATTTTGAGTAAATGAAATTCTAGACTTATTCCTGTTTTCTAAGTCACTGTTTTTACGCTCTGTTAGCTTCAGTAGTTTGTGAATCACATTTACTCTTTGTTTCAGGTATAAACCAGTGGACCATAAGCTTATTTGGCTACCCTTAAGGGAGGCATTTGAGGAACTCTTCGCCCAGACATTTTCCAAGAAGCAAAACTTCACGTTCTTGGGGCACATTCAGACCTGTTACAGGCAGAAGCGGTGGCATGATCTCCTCAGACTAATGCAGCATGTGCACAAGTCAGCTGTCAGCAAGGATGGAAAGGAGAGCGAAACTGGTAAGAATGTGACCCAGGCTGCTAATGAGAGGGCATGAGGCTGGGGCCAGTTTAGTGGAATAAGAAAAAGGTTTAGGTAGGGAATGAAGCAATGCAAATTGGGGCTTTCTAGGACTTAGGGCAGACACGACTAATTTTGAAGTATTGCTGCTCCCGTGGTTCTAGGCATGATTTTTGTAAGGACTATTGGTTGGCGTGGCGATGTGTAGGCACCACTTTAGTGTCAGTCACATTTCCTTAGAAAAAGGTTAATTCCAAAAAGCTGGATTCCACAGCCAAGGGGCTTTTGGTAGCTTAGTTATCTTCTCTGTGCTTTCTCTTCTATGAAATGGAAGTAAGAGTATCTACCTCAAAGGGGTGTTGTGAAGAACAAATCGGTTAATTAATACATGTACATGTGCATTTGAATGAATTGACTAATATAGTAGCCAGCACTTAGTTAAGTGTTTGGGCTTTTTAAAAATATACTTCTAATATGTTTGATTTTTGTGTGTTTTGTTAATTGTATGATTTTGTGTTTTTATATATATTACAATTTAAAAGGTGTTACATTCTGGTCTTTACTTTTTCTAGGGTTACTCCTAAAAGAGAAATGGGAAGCATTTGGTCTTAGACTCAACCACGCCCAACAACAGATGAAAATGACTGAAAATGCCCTCTTGTTTGCCTTTGTAGAGGTATTTTTGCTTTAGTTATTAAAGTTAAGGGACAGTTGAGTTGAATCAAAACACAAGTTTTATGCATGTTTCTGTTTTGTATTTTCATGTTGATATTTTTAGTGCTTGCTGTTCAAGACTTACATACTTAATGAAATAACATGGGGAAGATCTTGAAAGATGTTCTTTATAGAAATTACAAAGTTTTGATGAGCACTATTATTCATAAAGATGGCTGTTGCAGACTGCTAGTGAGCTCCTTGTTTCCTTGCTGTGTGCGTATGAGAGCCAGAGCAAGCACACTGGCTGGGGTCTATTCACGTTACGCCCCATTTTTGATCTACAGTGCGTGGGTAGCTCTACTCTTTTCTTTCTTGTGACCCTATAGGAAAGATCAGTGTAATTAAATGTTCATGACCTAAGATTTAAATATTTCTTTTTAAAAATTTGTTTCTGTGCTATTCCTTAGATCAAATCCTAAGGGAGGTGGGGGTCTTACTTGATATGGTGTTTTGGTATGAGAGAAAGTCACTGAGCCATATGTCCATCAGTGTGGGAAATTGGGTCATCAGTGCTTATCATACTGTGATTATTTCTAAAATAGCCAATTAAAATGTCAAGTGCTCTTAGAGTTTATACCTATTCTATGACTTAGCATCATACTATTGTTTAGTACATTTGTTCTTTTTTAAAATTAAATTTGTATGAGGTTCTTTGTCAGGATCATTATGAAAATAAAAGTACAAAGCGATTTAATAATAGTAAAACAATTCAGTTTTTTTATGTCAACATTAAGATTTTTATTACCCTTGGACTAGATAGAACTCTTAGAAAAACAGTAAAGCTAGGAATGATTCATTTTGATATTCTTCAGCAACTGGGAGAGGCTACATATTACAACTTCTACACATCTTTGATTTACTCCTTTATCTGATATATTCATAGCTTGACCCTGTAGTTATGTTGGTGCTTTTAATAAACATCTGGGTACCTTTAAACATGTAAATACGTTGTTATCATTTACCTCCTATCCTTATAGTGAGATGATCTAGTTTATTGCATCTCACTCTTAGGCTCAAAGTTATTCCCGTGATCTTTTTAGACATAAAAAGTTAACTTGGTCTTAACTCTGGCAATCAGCAAGCAGCCATTTGGAGAGTTTTGGCCTTGCCTCTAGTTTCTAACCCTGCTTATATAACTTTTTAGTAAGTGTATCCTTATTTGATGTGGATCTTACCATTTTTCTTTATCCTCTTCTAGGGTACGTTAGCTCAGGCTGTAAAGAAAGGAGAGTGGATCTTGTTGGATGAGATTAATTTGGCTGCTCCAGAAACATTAGAATGTCTCAGTGGTTTACTTGAAGGCTCCTCTGGCTCTCTGGTGTTGCTGGATCGAGGGGACACAGGTAAGGCTTGATCCCCTTGGAGTCTGACTTGCGGCCAGGTCTATTGGCCTCTTCAGAGTGAGAATCTGTTAGGTGGAATACATGGGCTGCCCAACTGGATTTGTTTAGTCCATAAGTATTTACTTTCTGTAAAAGTCATAATTGTTAGGTAGTATAGGGAATTCAAAGAAGAAGATAATTTGTCAAGGCACTTGGGTAGTAGATAATAGACATGCACAGTTAGTGGGAAAATATAATATATGCTGGTGAATAGGTAATAAAACATAAATGACAGTGAACAACCATATCTATAAAAGATGACAGAATGGCAGCATAAGGTTAAGTGTGTACATAGGTCTGGAAACATACACGTGGGGTATCAGAGGAAGGATGGTTTGACTGGCCAACAACAACCTTGCTGAGCCTACGGCAAGGTTGCTTGGCCTGGGGTCCTATATAGTTAGATAGTCATCCCTTAGGGGGCCTGTGGCTAATGACTGACTTGATTGACAGGTTCTTGAGAATTTATAATTTTCTCTTAACAGAACCACTGGTTCGTCATCCTGACTTTCGTTTATTTGCCTGTATGAATCCAGCAACTGATGTGGGCAAAAGAAATCTCCCACCAGGAATTAGAAACAGGTGAGGGGACATGGCCTGGTTCCTGGAGACTTTTTAAAAGTTCTCCTTTTTTTTTTTTTTTTTTTTAATTTTAGATTATTCAGTATAGTTTCAATCTTTTACTCCCATTCCAGCCCACCCACCCATCCCTCCCAACCTCCCTTCCATTTCCAAGCCCCGTAGTTTTGTCCATGTGTCCTCTATATTTGTTCCTGTAAACCCTTCCCTTCTCCCCTGAAATTCCCTCCCCTCTCCCCTCTGGTCACTGACA
>CM052541.1:136654571-136709399 GCA_028533065.1 Trachops cirrhosus | reverse complement strand
AATTATTAACAACCACACCTAAAACAAAAACAAAAACTAAGCAAACAACTAGAACAGGAACAGAACCACAGAAATGGAGAACACATGGAGGGTTAGCAACAGGGGAGTGGGAGGAGGGGGGGAGGGTATGAAGAATAAGTAGCATGGATGGTAGATAGAAAATAGACAGGGGGAAGGCAAGAATAGGGGAAATGTAGAAGGTAAAGAACTTACGACACATGGACATGAACTAAAGGGGATAATGTGGGTGGGAGAGGGTGTTCAGGGTGGAGGGGAATGAAGGGGGGTAAATGGGACAACTGTAATAGCATAATCAATAAAATATTTTTATTAAAAAATAAAAGGTATCATAAAGTATGTACTCTGGGTCTGGCTTCTTTCCATTCCCTCTGATGTGACCTGCAGCCATGCTGTTATGTGTATCAGGACTTCATTTTTTAAAATACTGCTGTGCTATAACCCTCTGTATGAAGATACCATAATATGTTTAGCCATTCTCATGTTGACGGACATTTGGATCCTTTCCAGTTTTTTGCTATTATAAATAAAGCTGCTCTGATTATTGCTGTATATGTTGTTTGGTACACACGTGTTCATTTGTGGTTGAGTCTACTTAGAAGTAATGTTGCTGGAGCATAGGGCAGGAATATGGTTAGTTGTAGTAAGATCTCCCAGTTTTCCAAAGTAGATCTTCAGATTTCTTTTCCTCCAGCAGTAGCTAATGAGGGTTGGCCCCTGCTTTGTATTCTCAACATCCCTTGTTGTTGACACTTAATGGTTCCTCATTTTTATTTTTTTAAGGTTATATGCTTCTGGCAGGCCGAGTCAGGAAGCAGGAGGAGGTTGAAGTGATTCAAGAAGTCCTTGAAAAACATTTCAAGAAAAAGTTGTGTCCTCAATCCCTCTTCTCCAAAGAAAATGTCCTAAAATTGCTGAGTGAGTTGGCCAAAATATACAAAGGAGAATGAGTTGGGCTATAGTCATATTAGAACCTAATTATTTATTCTATTTTGATAGGTAAATTGTCTACTCTGGTGTCCACATTGGAGTCCAAGTTCAGCCATATCGTGTGGACTGAGAGCATGCGGAGACAGGCAATGCTGGTGGGAAGGGCGTTGGAATTCAGCGAACCAGTGCTGTTAGTCGGAGACACTGGGTAAAGCTCTGTGACAGTAACTGGTTATGAGGGTTCAGTTCAGTTCCATAGGATTCCTTGAGTTATCTCAGAAGGACTCATCAGGAAAGCAGTCTTTGTTTTTTCCTTTTGTTTCCTCCCTCTTTTTTTTCCTTTTCTCCCTTTTTAAGAAGCAATAAGAGATCTGTCATTTACTTCCCTCTATCTTTGGACCTCTGTGATGGAAGAGAATGATTTCTTGCATCATTGTAACTGGGGCTTTTTTTTTTTTTTCTATGTAGTTATTTTTTTTCTGTGTAGTTTTTCCTCTATCTATCCTATAGATGTATAAAGGAAAGTAGCACATGAGCTGTGTGTCTTGAAAGTCTGTAAGGATTGGCTTTCTTTTCCATTGCTTGGTGGTGGTTAGTAGAAGTAGGAAAGACTGGAATTCATATACCATTGTGCCATTCTGGAACATGTCAGGGTGCTGGTGTTTTGGGGAAGTGCGCCCCGGGCTAGGGGTGCAGATGTGTGTTGGGCAGTAGTGTCTGCTGCTACAGTGAGGCTCTCACCAGAGCTCCTCTCTTTTGCTGACTGGGCTGTTGGTGGGTGTGTATTTAGAATTCATGCTGCTTGGTAATCTGGTGTGTATCTCTGACAGGTGTGGGAAAACTACCATTTGTCAGGTGTTTGCAGCCTTGGCAAATCAGAAATTATACACAGTCAACTGCCACTTACACATGGAGACATCGGACTTCCTGGGGGGACTGCGGCCGGTGAGACAGAAGCCAAAGGACAAGGTTTGTCCCGTAGCAAATGAAGACATTCATTTAAAGGACTGAGTTAACTCTGTGCATGAATCAATTTTGTGCATGGCAGGGTGTTTGATTCCGGATTTTATATGTATCTCCAGGTTTTCACTGGTCTGCAAGGGGCCTCATGAGCATCCTGTTGTACAGGATCTGTTCCTTGTTCTCAGTCCTTTATGGGGGGCGACCCCCAAAATCCCGAATTAATTCATTAAAAATTGTGAATTCTTACATGTTTAAGCTTTAGTCACCTTTCAAATACTCTCCATTTAATGCAATACACCTATCAATATGTTTTTTTCATTGTTGAAAACAGTTTTTGAACTTTTCTATTTTGATGCCTTTTTAGTACTTTGGCCAATTTTTGTTTCACTTCTTCCACATCACCAAAATGTTTCCCTTTGAGGGTTGTTTTTTTTCTTCCAGAGGAGCAAGAAATATCTCTTGGGGTGAGATTGGATGAATAGGGAGGGTAGGGCACAGGGTTCGTGCTGTTTTTGGTCAAAAACCAAAATTCAGTGTGCTATGGGGCAGGTGTGCTCATAGGTACCCATCGTGACATGGGCAAAGACATTGAAAGAGTCTTCAAAAAAATTTCACTGAAACTGAACGTAGCCTTTCACAACAATGCCAGCTGGTGCACTGATACAGATGGGTTTCTAGAATATTCGCCTAGTGAGGGAAACCAGTACTATAAGGGGCCTGCCCTCCACCACAAGATCATCCCATTTATTTTGAGGGGGATCCCCCTTGTGCTTTCTGACAGAATGATCACTTCCTTCCAGCAGACACCAGCTAGCTACATGTGTGTTGTCTTGTGGACAGTTGCCTTTTAATTTCACCTTCTCCTTTTCCAAATTATAGGAAGAAATTGATACATCAAGACTCTTTGAGTGGCATGATGGGCCTCTGGTTCTGGCCATGAAGGAGGATAGCTTTTTCCTCTTGGATGAGATCTCGCTGGCTGACGACTCTGTCCTGGAAAGACTAAACAGGTATATTCCCTATGTTTGGTTTTGCTCATCTTGTTTTTATAGATATTAATTTTTGTGAATAGTAAATACTTGATAATGAGTTACTACTCTCTTTTGGCTTCAGCATGTAGAATCTCCTTTAAGAGGCCTAGTTTTTCTGTTTCACCATCAGTAACCAGAAAGGTGGGACTCTGGGATGGCTAGGCTGAAACAAATGAACCTAAGTTAAAATTCTTTTAATGGCAAATCATATAGCCATTGTCTTAATTTTTTAGAAAGTATTAGAATCTGCATTATCGATATTATGGCTGTAAGGCCTCTCATAACTTCAGACCTATATGAATATTGATGATACCTATTTTTCACTCCTTATTGAGGTATAATTTACATATCATAAAGTGACTCACTTGAAATGTATAATTTAATGAATGTTAGTAAATTCACCCTTTTGCAACCATCACAATACAGTTTTACAGCATGTCCATTATCCCAGTACGATCCCTTGTGCCCATTTACAGTTTATTTCTGATGCTACCTCCTGCTACTAATCTTTTTGTCTCTTGATTTGTCTTTTCAGGACATTTCATATAAATGGCCTTTTTTTTCAGTTTGCAGTAATGTTCTGAGGTTTATCTGTGTTGTAGGCTATCAGTAGTTTGTCTCTTTTTACTTCTAATAGTATTTCATTGTGTGGATATGCCATATTTTTTATCCATTCACCACTTGGTGGTTTTGGGGTTGTTTCTACATTTATGAATAATGCTGCCATTAACATTTACATGCAAGATTCATTTTTAAAACAAATGCTTTCCTTATTAAGGGCATATGTGGAAAAATGAATTCTTTTTGTTTTGATCAGAAATACTGTTCCATCACACAGGGATTGAGATAATGAGTCTTTTTAAAATGTGTGAAACCATTTACTAACGTGAAAGCTCAACAGAGGAGATAACTTTCTTTTTCTTCTTAAAGAATGTTGGAACCATAAAATAGGAAGAATACATCAGTCTTTTCTAATAATATATTCTCCTTTTTTTCTTGTCATTTAGTGTCCTTGAAGTAGAAAAGTCTCTGGTATTAGCAGAAAAAGGCAGCCTAGAGGACAAGGATAATGAGGTAGAGCTGTTGACTGCTGGGAAAAAATTCCGTATCTTAGCAACCATGAACCCTGGGGGTGACTTTGGAAAAAAAGAGGTAAAACCATGTTCTCAAAGCATGATTTATTTTAACTTTTTGACCATAGCTCATTGGTGCCCTTAAACATGCAGTATGTAAAAATGCATTTAGAATTTTTATATGGGGTAAAACTTGGGTGAAAGGTAAAAATCCAGAAAGATAATTTAGGATTATTACAAGATTAAAAAATGTTTCAGACAGATAGACATTTCCTTATTTGACATCTCACTTTGTGTATGTGCCTGAAATTTCAGTGTTCCATTCACTTTGCCCAGGTGTTTACATACATTAGTGTAATAAATTTTCCCAAGAGCTGTGTGAGAAAGTTATTTTTCTACTTTCATGGATGTGAAAATTTGAAACTGAAATTTAATCTCAAGCTGTGCTACTAGGCTTTATTCTCTTACACATGAGTGTGGCTTTAGATTTTAAAGTGTTGAGAAGTCACAGCCAAGAACCTCTTTTGGTTTTGCAGGTGGACCATATCTCTTCTGTCAGGGTTCTGTGGGTCACTGTCAATCTTTTAGAAAGAAAAGGGTGGAGGTGTTTCCTTCTCTACAAAAGGTAGTGTTAGGATTCAGCCAGGATCTAACACTCAAGCTCTGTGGCTTTCAGGCTCGTGAGGCCTCTCTGTGTGTATTGTGTGTGGGACCCTAGCCTGTTACAGTTAGAAAAACGGTAGTGCGGTAGCAGGTCAGGGATGATAAGAACCAGGGGTTGGTTGTGAGTGAAAGCAATTCAGATTCCTGGTAACTTGGTGGGTGCTTAAGTGCAAACATGGTATATTGGGCCTAATTTTTCTCAGTAACTTAAGATAAAAGTTTATATCACTGTCCTTCAAGAAATGTTCTGAAGAGAAGAAATAAAATACACTACAGTTTCAAACAAAATATGAAAACTGGTTCTTTGGCAAGTGGAAGTGACACAGAGGATATGATTTCAAGGTTGTGTATGTTAACTTGCTCAGGTTAGCTTATGTTTTTCGTAGCCAAAGATTGCCAACTTTTATTTTGCATACCTAGCAAGCAGAGCAAGGTAGGATTCTGAAGACCAGAGGCGCTCCTTGTCTAGGCTGGCTACGAAGAACACTCATGTATTCCCTGGGTCTTAATCGAACTGCTCTGAGTACAAGCGTTGTTCTTGGTTTTGCTGTGGTAGGCTAGATAGACAATGAAAGGACTTTATTGTCAAGTAAAAGTAAAGTGGTAATCACATACATGCGTCATTGCAGACATTTGTGAATGGAGGTTAACTGACCAATGGGACGGGTAAGGGGAATCCAAACTGAGGGCAGAGGCCTTAAGACCAGAGGGACTGCGCAATTCTTTGTTATACAAGAGGTAAAATATATACCTCATGATCCTACTCTCTTTGAGCTACATAAAAGCAGTTTTCCTCTACTTCAGACAGCTCTGCCTATAGGAAGATAGCATTATTTTCTCTAAAGCATTGGTTATATAATTGCAGGTAAAGTCAAGGAAGGTCCTGTCTTAGGGGAAGGTGTTCAGGGTAGGGAGTTGCCCACTGGGGCTGGAATCCTGTTTGTACCACTTACACCACGTACTACTTTGAACTTCTGTGCCATGTCTGTCCAGAAAGTGATGGTAATACTGACTCAGAAGCTGTGGTAGAGATTAATGAGATGACATTTAGAAGGAACCAGGAAACAGTAGGTCTTCGTTAAATTGTATATAATAGTAGAAGTAATAAAAGAAGTGTCTGGTACTTGCCAGGCTCACAGCTAACAGTTTTTAAAAGGATTTGTTTCCTAGCTTTCCTTATAAGTATTGTATTCACATTGCAGTTTGTGTTCCTTACAGCTGTCTCCTGCCTTAAGGAACCGGTTTACGGAAATATGGTGCCCTCAGAACACAAACCGTGAAGATTTAAAACAGATTATCAGCAGTAATCTTCGGCCAGGATTATCTCTGGGCAGAATAGATCATAAAGGTGAGAGTCTTCGGGTGGTAGTGGTGGAAATGGGATGGAGCCATCTGTATGCTGGACATAGAGGTGTGATGTAGGGCATTTGCAGTATGTACACATGGTCTATTAAAAGGAGGAGGGGAGATAGAGAAATAGGAACAAAGTAGATCTAAAAAAACATGTTATTAGCCTATTACCATCTATTAAAATGCCCCTTCTTCCCATTGCCTGCTTCACTAGGGTTATTAAATTCTAGTTTCCTTATTGCTTCACCTGTTTATAGAACTTTTTTTTAAAAGATTCTATTTATTTATTCCTGGAGAGTGGAAGGGAGGGAGAAAGAGAGGGAGAGAAATATCAGTGTGTGGGTGCCTCTCATGCTGCCCCTACTGGGGACCTGGCCAGCAACCCAGGCATGTGCCCTGACTGGGAATCGAACACTGCAACCCTTTGGTTCACAGCCCTCACTCAGTCCACTGAGTGATGCCAGCCAGGGCTTAGAACATCTTTATAGAAGGTATGTTAGCTAAAGATGAGGAAAATTTGGGTTTGATTTTAGTTTTTTTCATCTTTAGAAAATGTTTATGGCACTTTCAATTATATTTCTTGAATTGTCATCAGCTAATTTATTATTTCACTTTATTAAAAATTTTTATTGTAAAAAATTTCTATAACCTGTAACCTAGATTTAATGTAGTTAAAGGTTAGAATTTATAGGTTAAAATTTATAACCTAGATTTAACAATTTTTAAGATACCCAGTAAGAGTCAAAGAGTCAAAACATTTATTATGTGATTCATTCATTTTTTTTTAAACATTCTTAGTTTATTAATTCTCTTAGGAAAAATCTGCACAGTCACAACAGATAAAGCCACTGAAGAACTTTTATTTCTTTTTGCCAGCACCAGCATTGGTCTTTGGAGTCCCTGACCTTCATTCTGTTCTTATGTCCCTTCTTCTGTTTTCTTGAGGTCATCTTCTCATACAGGGCACATCTTGCAAGTCTGTGTTTAGGTTTATTTTTCTTTGTGTGATTCAAGGACTCATAAATCATGCCAAAGCCAGTTGTGTAGCCACCACCAGACCAGGTTCTGAATCCAAACACAAAGATGACATCCGGTGTGGTGTTACACATTTTGGCTACTTTTTTCCAAATTTCTGTCTTAGGTGCTGCTGCCTTCCCAGAGTGGAGGACGTCAGTGACCGTTTGTTTTCACTGAAGTAGTGTGTTGGTCAGGGACTTCCTGCTCCAGATAGTTACTGTGTCGTTCATGATGGTGGTCAGTATTCAGGTAGCCAGGGAGGAAAAGCAGGTGGTTATTTTTGAATTGAGCCTAGATTGCTTTGATACATATTTTTAAAATTTTTTATTGAGATATGATTGACATACAATGTTAGTTTCAGTAGACAACATAG
The DNA here is from genome assembly GCA_028533065.1 of Trachops cirrhosus. NCBI lineage: Eukaryota > Metazoa > Chordata > Mammalia > Chiroptera > Phyllostomidae > Trachops > Trachops cirrhosus. The sequence goes on along the minus strand of CM052541.1, from coordinate 136,701,981 downwards.
TGATTTGATATTTTTTATATGTTGTGAAATGATCATCACTAAATCTAGTTAATATCTGTCACCATACTGTGTATGCATGTAATCCTAAATTGTATTTCTAAAAGTGGAAATGAAGACTGTCACAGCCTCTGTTGGTTATGGCCAGCTTGCTCTCCAGAAAGATGTTCTCATTTGCAATGCTGTCAGCAACTTAGTGAATGTGCCTTCTTGGTAATCCTTCCAGTATGGACTTTTCTTTCTTTCTTTTTTTTATTCACCTGAGGACATGCTTATTGCTTTTAGAGAGAGGAAAAAGGAGGAAGAGAGAGAGGGAGAGAAACATAGATGTGAGGGAGACATCGATTGGTTGCCTCTTGTACATGTCCCAATTGGGGACTGAACCTGCAACCCAGGTTTGTTCCCTGACCAGGAATCAAACCAATGACCTTTTTGGTTTATGGGACAGTGCTGTAACCCAGTGAGTCACACCAGTAATCATTATTTATTTTTGGGTAATAATTCTTTATTACATTTATCACATAGGTTTCTATATTATGTCACCCCTTAATATTTTTTGTAAAAAAATACATACATGAACCTGTCTACTTTATCACTTACCTTCTTTGTGTTTAATAGTCATGGTTCAGTTCCTCTTTAACAGTGGATAAAATTATCCATTTTATTAAGCTGTTGATATAACTCAAATTTATTTCACTCTGAAATGTGGACTCAGGTACTCATATTTAATATCTAGTTGAAACAGCATTTAATTTCTTTCCTCATTATTACTGGACTTTTCCCCTTGAGCTGTCATTTTAAGTTCCTTCTAAAGATATGTGTTTTTTTCTGTAATTAGTATTTTTTGTCCTGACCAATTAGTTTTCTTCTAACTAGTTGTCAGTGTAATCTTGAAGAACGTTGTTGAATAATCTTTTCATATTATAACAGGCCGATTCCTCCCATCGTGTTTTCTTTAAAAAAATCCTTTGGTATTTATACTTTTTATTTATTTTTTCTTTTTGGATAAATGTTTATCAACTTCAGAAGTTATATATGTAAAGTGCTCTACTAAATTTAATTGGCAGTGCTTTAATCTATATGTAACTATTTAAAAAGTATTTCATTTCCAAATATTTTACAGCATGAAACTGTGATAAGTAGAATAGCCATTTAACCTAAATCAGGAAACAAAATTTATGAATTCTGTAATTTGCTAAATTTTGATAGATTTAACAAAAACACTCTGGCCTTAGTGCCACTAAAAATGTGGTAGTCCCTATTCCAGACAGTCATTTTATAATATAGTAAAATTTATATATTTGCTAAGATCTTTGTGTCTTCAGAATGGTGTCTGAACATGAACCAAATGATTATTTCTTTGAGTTTTCAGGGTATAATTTCTTATACTATAATTCTCAAGTATTTTTGTTTAAAAATTTTTTAAAATTTTGTATGTGTGGAATGCTATACATGAAGCCTTTGGGAATGCTGTAAGAGCTATGGACCACCCCCCTTTTTAGAAAAATCATTAATGTGAATTCCCAAAAATGTGCATATACTTGTAATTTCAAGGATCATAGAGTAGCTTTAGGCCATCTGTGGGTCCCAGGGAACAAGTCCCTGTTGTAGAGTGTTTGTAAACAGTGCACACTTACTTCTTTGTGTCATAGGGGCTGATGTAGCTGAAGTGATGCTGGATTTCATTGACTGGCTGACCCACCAGGAATTTGGCCACAAGTGTGTGGTCAGTATCAGAGATATCCTGTCATGGGTTAACTTCATGAACACGATGGGAGAGGAAGCTGCTTTGAAAAGACCAGAGACCATCTCCACTGTGACATCTTTTGTCCATGCTGCATGCCTGGTGTACATAGATGGAATAGGTTCAGGTATGTCATATCTTAGCTGGTGGGGACAAGGGGTTCAAAGTAGAGTTTTAAAATGGAGCAAACCTAGACCTCTTACCCAACTACTTTATTAGAATCACTTACTTTAATATTTCTAAGGCTCAAAATGGCTTTCCTTTCTTTCTTTCTTTTTTTTTAACTCATCTTGAGAAAAGATATGCCAAAAACTTCTCATTGTTTATAGGCAAGGGACTTAGTAAGCATGAAATGATGATTATGAGTAGAAAGCAGACTTTTGGAAATGCCCTTGCTTCTGAAAGACTGGATAATTCTTAATATGAATGGTCATTTGTAGTTAATGGGTCTGAATCCTCTAGTTTGTTTTAAATTTAGTGTAATTTCATAAAATTCAGTATTTAAGTTCTGGTTTTTTTTAGCCACAAAGATTAGAAATATAAACCAAAGCAATCAGTAGTACCACATTGGTTATTCATATATCCATGCTGATTTATCTTGGAGTGCCTGGAGTGCTTCCTGAATTACCCTTTGCTGAATCGATGATCTATAAATTGTGGAAAGAAGGAAGCCAGACTTCTTCCTTAAGACCACTTACTTTAGCAGTTGTGTTTCGGCTGTCATTCAGCTAGGGCTTTGTTTCCCCAGGAACCTGCTCAGAGCTCCTGCTGAATGGTTGTGAAGCTTGGTGTTGTGCTGTTTGATGAACTCATCTGTCTTTTAGGGGTCACTTCCTCTGGGTTCGGTACGGCTCTCTTGGCTCGAAAAGAATGTCTGAAATTCCTAATCAAGAAAATTTCCAAAGTAGTCCGACTTACTGAATGTCAGAAAAATGAATTGAAGATTTATGACAGACTCAAAACCAAAGAATTCACTGGGATAGATAACCGTTGGGGAATTCATCCATTTTTTATACCAAGAGGTAAGAGTGATTTTTAAATAAATGAAGATTCTCTTCTTGTACATCACAGATACTTGACTCTTTGTTTTAGTGTGTCATGTTCATAATTATTTTTGAACTAGTTATCTGAGTTAGAATATGGTTTGGCATAACCATAATTTTGTGAATGGTTAAAACATAACCTTTCACAAAACATAGAAGCATATAAAAATAGGGGGAAATGTAGTCTTTAATCTATGATTAAATCATCTTATAAAAATGCATGTATTTGTTTATTATTTGGTACTCAAAATAAGAGCTTTCCTATGTACCAACTCTAGAACCTCATCAGCTTTTGCAAAAGTAGGTGTGTGAATCCTTGAGGGAAGGTTGGTGTCACCCATTTTCCTGTCCCTGGCCTCTGACATATGTAGCCTAGCAGTCATAGACATTCAGAGAATGTCTGTTGATTGAGTGCAGGGGTGAACAAATGAATGATTAATTGGGAAATGCAGGTGATGCATCATGAGTTGTCTTGGTGGCCTAAAACCTTGGATGGGATTGTTTAATATGGAACCACGTGGCCTACATGCCTAGTTTACACTTGACTTTAAAAAAAAATACCTACTTAGAAAGGTAAATTGTACAGATACCTGTAGTATTTCCAGGTATAGATTGTGATAAGAAAGAATAGTGCTTGCAGCTAGACCTACGTAGTAGGCACATGTGTAGGTGTAAGAGATGGAGAGATTTGTGCATCAGGCACAACTGAGGAAAGTGCTGCTGTCTCTTTCTCTAAAGCGTTTTATGGGCCCCAAAGGGGGGAAATGTTGAAATAGGGTTGAGCATTAGACTACAAATGCTACCTCATTTACTGACAGTCTGCTTGGTGCATCCTTATAGTCTTGGGTTGGCATGTATATGTTATTTGGTGATGTCCAGATTATCTGTGGATTTTTTCCCCTCCACTTAAGGACCTGTCCTGCACAGGAATAATATTGCTGACTATGCACTCAGTGCTGGCACCACAGCCATGAATGCCCAGAGGCTCTTAAGAGCTACAAAACTGAACAAACCCATTCTCTTGGAGGGCTCCCCTGGCGTGGGCAAGACAAGTTTGGTGGGAGCATTAGCAAAGGCTTCAGGCAACACCCTTGTTCGAATCAACCTGTCAGAGCAGACGGTAAGTCATAGGCAGAGGGAGTACTTTCTTATCTGTTTCCAGTTTCCTAATCAGGAATAGTATGACATTTTCAATATCCCAGATATTTCCTGGCTATCAAAGAGCACAACAACTTGACCTTCCAAACTAATCCTCCTTCTGAATTCATTAATAGCTAACATCTGTAATAATACTCTGGATGTTTTACTTTAATTTTCTTTTGAGAATTACCCACATCAGTATTTATTGTAATACAACCTCTTTTTATTTTGGTCCTTTCTAAAATAAAAAGTTGTAAAAGTAAAATACCCGTTAAACAACCTTATGAAAATATGGAACAGAGATGACTAAACAAGAATCTCTTGGAATGGGGTCTGGGAGCAGAGTGTGGGCATTGTTGTTGGGTTTTTTTTTTTTTTTTTTTTTTTTTTAAAGCCCACCAGTTAATTTCTAGGTATAGCAGCCAAGAACTACTGATTTGGAGCTCCAGCTCCAGTCATTGATACTGGGGCATTGTGGTGAGAAGGTTCCTGGGGGCGTGTCTGGGCTCCTGGTGGAGAATGCTGGGGTGAATTATTAGTTCTGTCTTGGGAGTAAGAAGGAAGAGTGGCACAAGACCCAAGCATTTAGTATTTTACATTTTGACTCTTGGAATCCAGTTAATTTTTTATGTAAGTTTTGCTTTTTCTCACTTCTACCCCCTCTCAAAGGACATCACAGACCTGTTCGGAGCAGATCTACCTGTTGAAGGTGGCAAGGGAGGAGAGTTTGCCTGGCGTGATGGCCCCTTGCTGGCGGCTCTGAAGGCTGGTCACTGGGTTGTGTTGGATGAGGTGAGGGGACTGTCCATCATGCCATGGACGGGGTCTCACATGTGAAGAGCAGTCATGCCTTTCATAGCTCTAGGGCATTTCTCATTGGATGATCATGCTGTTGCCTATTTAAAGACATACTCTCTATGAAAAGAATCCTCCATGGTTTCGTTTAATAATAAAAATAGTCACTTGCTGGAAGGTACGTTTAGAGGCCCCTCTATATGTATTACCTCCAAACTTGCCTACTTTTGTAAGTAGCCTCCAGAGCAAAACTACCTCCTGGCTAGTATTTTCTTACGGGCTTTGGCAGGTATGCTCTTTGCACTTATTTCATGGGTGTTTTACAAACAGTGTCAACCACCTCATGTTTTACCAGTGCAACAGAGAGACTGGGGAAAGTTGTCTTAAGAAGAAACATACAGAAATGGTGAGGAGATGATCAGTGTTTTATGCTTATATTGGATAAATTTTTGACCAGAACAGAGCACTTTATCAGACTTGTAATTAGTGCTAAATAACAGTGACAGACAGGTAGCTTGAAATATGAAAAAGTGATTTTAAAAAATTAAAAAATTAAGGCTGTGGCCATAGGAGTCAAGTCAGAGTGAGATGTGCCATGGAAATTCAGGAAAAGGCTAGGAAGTGGTGGTGGGGTGCTTGTGTGATTCAGAGTCATGAAAGTGTGACAGGCGAGACGTGACACAGGCTCCAGCGTTTCCCAGGTTCGCACCCATTTGGTCTGAAGTCAGAGGACATGGTGGGGCATTCCTCTTCTGCTGAGCTGCTAGGGGATGTATTAAGGAGAGAATTCCCTCCCACTCCAAAAATTTTTTTTGAAAAAGATGTGGGATACAATATTCATTATCCAGGAAAAAAGAGTGCCTAGTTTTAAAGCTTAAGACTTCACTCCAGTGGGTGAAAATTCATCCAGAGACCACAAGGCATTCTGGACTTGGAATCATACCTCAGTGCAGCTTTTAGAATTTAGCCTGTTTGGAAATATACAGTGGAATTTGTGTTTTAAGTGGTTGTGTAAATATGACATTTGAAAGTCTAACATAGTTAGGGTTTTGCCATTTGAATTTTATTGATTCATATTTTTCCAATTGAATTTTTCCATGTTTTCTAAAAACCACCCATACATCCCATCCCTGAGCTCTGAACCTAATGTGGAGACCTCCATTCAGCTCTTTTCATTTTGGTACAAAAATCTTGTATTTGTTCTTGTTCACAAAACTGTTGGTGAAAGATAGCTATGTAGATCCACTTTATGTAGTTTATACCATGACTTTTACGCTCATTTAGAGATTCATTCAGTATTTGAGGTGGGAAAGTTATGTACTTACCTGTGTATGTAAAGAGCTATCTTTCCTCATCTTTTAAAATTTCAGAGTGCAAAAATGAGATGTCTGTATATTGGCCAATTTTTTTTGTAAGCTGTTATTTATAAAGAAGGTCAATATGGTGCACATAATGGATACCGTTTAATTTTAGAGATTTTAATTGCTTTTTAAAAATTCAGTCAATATTTATTTTGTTTACTGAAAGATTATCAAAAATTTATATGCATCACATCTAACATGTATATGGTATAGTAATAGGATGCATATACTTCAATCCATCACTCAAGTTAAGAAATAGAATGTAACCAATATTGTTTGAGCTTCCTACTCTTGAAGATAGCACTGTCTTTTGTGCATATTGTTCCTTTGCTTTTTGTTATAGTCACACACCACATATAACACATGTATGCATTTTCTTCTCCATGTAGCTCAACCTGGCCTCTCAGTCCGTATTGGAAGGACTCAATGCTTGTTTTGACCACCGAGGAGAAATCTATATTCCTGAATTAGGGATGAGCTTTCAAGTACAGCATGAAAAGACGAAGATTTTTGGATGTCAAAATCCCTTTAGACAGGGAGGTGGGAGGAAGGGCTTGCCCAGGTCTTTTCTTAACAGATTCACTCAGGTAAGATTTCCTGTTACCATAGACACCACAGTAGAGTGTTGGGGGTTATATGACTGTTGGTGTGTAGCTATTAGGAGGTTCTCTGTGAGAATGAGACAGAGTCAATTTAATGATCTGGTTTTCAACTCCATGTCTTTATATGATGAATATTAATGCAACTGATTCCCATCGTCACTTGTCTCCTGATGTGAATCCCTTTGTCTTCTGCCTCAGAGGACCCGGAGTATTATTATCAGTTGGGGGAGAGTAAGGTCACACCACCCTCTGTAGGATTCTATTACTGTGCTCAGGATTAAGGCCAACATGTGACCTTTTCAAGTATCTATCAAGACATCAAAAGAATTTTATAATGAAAACATTGCATTTTAATTAAAGACAAGTGAGAAAGAACACAAAACTACCATGAAGAATTAAAAATCTATATTCTCCATTCTGAAGTCAACAGTAACGCAGATTTGGTATATTATTGCCTTTATTCACATTTGCAGAGATGGTAGGGTGTCTGTGTGTACATATGTTCCATGGTTCTAACATCTGTTTTTTACAGTTTGGCTAAGCTAGAGGTTTGGAAGTGGCTTTAGATGTTGGCTTTGTTTAATGTCCCTGTCCCTTGATAATTAAGAATTTGCTAAGTATCTTCTAAGAATAGTTATTATAAAACATTTCAAACATACTGAAAAGTTGAACAGATTTATAGTGAATGCTCATATGCCTACCATCCAGAATTTTTGTAGGATACTTAAAAAAATAAATATACTTAAAAAATACATTGCATGTATCTTTTTCTCTTTATTAGAGTTGAGCTAACAGGAGAAATCCTCAGTTGCTTTATATTTCAAAAACTATTTGATTCTATATCCTAAAAATGCAAGAAAAGATATCTCTAGAATGGAAAAATTATATATATATATGTATAACTAAGGTATTGTTATTTTGATGATAAATAAAAATTTTACATCACCAGTGATACTAATTTCTGGTGTTCAGTAAAGAGAAACTTGCATCTCTCCATGTTATTTTTGGATTTTATAGGTCTTTGTGGACCCCCTTACAGTAATTGACATGGAGTTCATTGCCAGTACTCTGTTTCCAGCTATTGACAAAAATATTGTTAAGAAAATGGTTGCTTTCAACAACCAGGTAAGTACCTATTTGTATTAATTCTTCTTTATTTTCCTGCCTGTAATTGAGCTGTCGTTTCCTGAGCATGGGACACTACCAAATTACTAGTCTAAGATAAATCACATAGAATTCTACAAGTTTACAGTGGAAGGGAAGCTACTCATTTAAGGGTTACAGTATTTCATTTCTATTGTATGTTTCAATGTTAATGTTTACAGGGTATTTCTGACATTTACAAGTCTGGATTGGAAAAGGGGAGACATCTGAATCAAGCCTGTTAATTTCTGTTTCAGATTATGTATGCATTTATAATACATCAATGGTACTTAATACAGTGCCAGTAGTGGGACATGTTTTCCAATAAAGGCATTTTCTTTCCAGATTGATCATGAAGTGACTGTTGAGAAGAAATGGGGGCAAAAAGGAGGACCGTGGGAATTCAACCTCCGGGACCTTTTCCGTTGGTGTCAGTTGATGCTGGTTGACCAGTCCCCTGGCTGTTACGATCCTGGTCAGCATGTGTTTTTGGTCTATGGTGAAAGAATGAGAACCAGGGAAGACAAAGAAAAGGTGTGTTTCACACTTGCACACTTGCTCTTTGTTTCTTTCCGTCTGAAAGTTAATTTCTTCCTAAGGGAGAGAAGGGGCATACTCACAATAAATATGAAACTCGGTAAAGCTGCTTGGAAATTCAGAAGTTAAGGGAAGAGACTGTACTTCTACTTACCTCAGGGTCTCACAGTATAGAATAGTTTGCTTTGGAGTACACACTTTGCTTATCCATCTGAACCTTCATGATTGTAAATTTACCTAAAACAGCATCACCTCCTGTAATAAAGAACTAGTTTTCCAACATCTTTCCACAAACAAAGGGAAGAAGGAGAAGAAGCAGGAGGAGGTGGGTGATACCCAGTAAGAGAGGAGGGTTTTCTGTTTATAAGTGTTTTATCTAGAAAGTACAAATAGATATAAAGAGAAGATAATCTAAATGAAAGTAAAAATCTATCCCTTCATAAGTAGAAAATAATACTTGAATTCTCAGCGTGATAAACTGTATTGATGCGTGCATTTTACTTTGTGGTATTTAAGGCTGCACTGAACACCTCAAACAGCTGCAGGTAGGAGGTGCTGTTGTGGCCTCTTACAGATGAGGATCCAAGGCTCGGAGTTGTGGAGTCTCACAGGTAGCAAGTGGTAGAGCCAGCTGTCAGCCCAGACCGTTCCACTGTGCTAATCCTTCTGCCACATCACAGCTGCTTAAAAACTAGTTAATGCACAGATTCATGCGTTAGAAGCAGTAACCTCTTTCTTGAAATGTGAAGCTGTGACCATCCCATAGTACATGTGGCTTTCATACACCTTTTTTTATGCCAAATGCCCCGAGTCCTTTTTATGTGTATTCAGAATCTGGTCAGATGTTAACAACTCATTTATTATGTGTAGTGGCTTTCAGTCATTATATTAGGACAGAATGTTCAGTTACTATTCCTTTAATAACTTTATTGTTACACAACTCATGTACCATTAGCTAGTATTTTAAATTTTCATTCTCTTAGTAGGTACAGTGCATTGTGGCCAGACACTGGCCAGTTGTTGGGTAACTGATGTTGTTCAGATGGTGTGACATTATAGGCTGTGGAAGGTTTCCATCACTCTTCTAATTCAGAGTTGTTATAATTGACCAGATAGGTTTTTCTGAAAAAGAAAAAAATGTTAAGTGACAATAGTAGAAGGAGAAAGGCTATAAAAGCTGGAAGGGTTGAGGTAAATTGAATATGACTTTAAAAAACTAAGTAAAACAGCCATTATAGATTGTGAAAGTATTTATGATTTTAACTCTGGTAGATTATTGAGAGAGGAGATTATACACTTTAGAGTGGATTATATAGAAAGCCAGTATTCACCTGAACCCAGGGGTAGGTGACAAGAGTACTTTCTCCTATGCTGCCTTTTGACCCATAGTAAATATTTGACATTGGTTATGATTTGATCTTCTTTTTCCCCCTTAATGTTTTCCAAACTCTACTCGTGTATGTATCTTAAGGTATAATTGACATGTAACATTATATTTCAGGTGTTCAACACAGTGATTTGATATTTGTGTACATTGCAAAATGATCACCGCAATGAGTCTAATTAACATCTGTCATATAGTACAAAATTTTTTTTTTGATGAGAACTTTTAGGATGTACTCTTAGCAACTTTCAAATAGGCAATACAGTATTAACAGTAATCACCATTCTGTATATTGTTTCCCCTTTACTTACTATACCATTATTTTTATTTTCTGACTTAGTCTAATGGCCAGTTCTTTATATAAGTGTTTGCCACTGCCACTTTGTTAGAAACGAGTAACTTGGCGAAAATATTTTTCGTGGCTGGAATTTTCCTGCTGCTATGGCCTATATTGATTTTTATTACCCCTCCCCCTTTTCCACCATTACCCCAACTCCTTTTAGATTTTTAAAAGAAATCCAAAAAAGAAATAAGGTTAAGAGAAAGTTTCCTAACAGTATTCCTACTAAGAAAGGGATAACTGGAAAAAATCAGAGATTTTTTGGTTTTCTTTGGTTTTCATTTTACATAAGTATTTAGACGGATAACATAGTGCTTTTGGAGTCAGACTGCTTTAGATTTAAAATCAGTTACTAACTATGAGCAGATCATATAACTTGTGAATCCTGTTATCCATATCTATAAAATAGAAATAATACCTATTTTGCAAGGACATGAGGAGCAGAAATAATCTCTATTAAAGCACCCACTATAGTGTCTGGCACATAGTACGTACTCAAGAAGTAGTCATTGTTCTTCACATGACTGTTCTTCAGTCATGTTGCTGTTCTCTTCCATCTTCTCTTGGGTTGTATTTTGAATGATGAAAGCAAACTTTTTTCTTCTTTTAATCCTCACCTGAAGATATGTTTATTGATTTTTTTTATTTTTTATTTTTGAAGAGAGGAGGGAGACAGAGAAACATCAATCCATTGCCTCTCATATGTGCCCTGACTGGGAATCAAACCCACAGTCTTTTGGTTCATGGGATGATGCTCCAAACCCAGCCAAGGCATAAATTTCTCTCTTCATCTCTAGATTTGCTGTATTATCCCATGGCTTTATTTTAATTTATGGTACATTCTCACTGGAATCTCAGATAGTTTGAGATTGTTACACTGCTTTTTTCTTGAGCTTCAATTTGCTTTCATTTTGAAGAATTAAATGTAATGTATCCTTATAAGAGAAAATTCTAAAAGTTAAGGATATCGTGACTAGTTTGCACAATATTGTGACTTAAATTGCTGTGTGCAATTTAAGAAGTGTGTATTTTAGAAGGTTTGACTCAATTTGGTGGAGTGATTTGTGTGCCGATTATATCATCTTCTTCTTTTAGGTCATTGCTGTATTTAAGGATGTGTTTAGTTCACATTCAAACCCGTACATGGGAACCAGACTATTTCGTATCACTCCCTATGATGTTCAGGTGAGAAGAACTGGATGATCCTCTCTTCTTTTACAACTTTCTGATTTCTTTTGCTCGTACAACCAGGCACACTTGTGAAGTCTCATTGGCTTGTCTTTTCAGCTGGGCTACTCAGTCCTTTCCCGTGGTGGCTATGCTACTCCCCTGTCCCGCCATCCTTTGTCACTTCTGCACCAGTCGTTGCAGTCCCTGGAGTCAGTTATGAAGTGTGTGCAGATGAGCTGGATGGTCATCCTTGTGGGTCCAGCCTCTGTGGGCAAGACCAGTCTGGTCCAACTCCTGGCACAACTTACTGGTCACACGTTAAAGATCATGGCTATGAACAGTGCAATGGACACTACAGAGCTTCTGGGTGGATTTGAGCAGGTAAGTGGTCTGATTGACAGTCTTCTGTGTTGGTAGTATCTACAAGAAATAGTATTCTTTGACTCTGGCAAATAGCTATTATGAATTCACGTGCTTTGGATATTTCAGGTTGACCTTATACGACCTTGGAGGCAGCTGGTAGAGAAGGTGGAGAACACGGTAAGGGCACTGATAAGAGACAGCCTCCTTATCAGTGCTGATGATGCAGAAGTAGTCCTGAGGGCCTGGAGTCATTTTCTTCTGACATACAAGCCCAAGTGTCTTGGAGAAGATGGTAAAGGAGTCACAACGGAGATTGTCAACAAGCTGGAAGCAGTATTATTACTTATGCAGCGACTCAACAATAAAATCAACTCGTACTCCAAGGCAGGTGTGTGTGTATTTGGTTGTGTGTATCAGGTACTTATCATTGTTCATTTACAGGTAATATATTTGTAAATGCAGTGTCTGTAATTTTTTTAAATAATGATTAATGCTCAACATTTGAAAATCTTTGTCTTAGAAAGTAAACTGAAGTGTTGTAAAGTATCCACAATTGGTAATCCTAAACAAAGCAACCAAGGAAGAAAGGTGTTTCTGAGCAGATGGTTTATTTTGTGTATAACCAGCTGTAGTGATGAATCACTTGCATGTAAAGTTGGTCTTACTGTTTATTGGCCTTTTAAAAAGTCCTAATAATTTCTCAGGAAATTATTTTAAACTGAAGACTAGATTCCTAAATTGATAGTTAAGATTTGTTTAGTAAGTTTGTATAGAAAGTGGAAGAAATTATTCAGTTAACATGGAAACATAACTTCTCTGATTTTGTGGATCAGCTTTCCTTAGGTATCACAGCTCTGTGCTGTCTCTTGTCCAATGTGTGAAAGCAGTTTCATATGTATTTTTTATTATTATTTATGCTGTTAGAGTTGTCCCAATTTTCTCCCCTGTCAACCTGCCCCCCCAGCCCATCCTTCACTTCCATAATCACTCCTTGCACCATTGTCTGTGTCCATGAGTGTTTCATATATTCTGCCTAGTTTTCCAGTTGTTCCCAATGGGAGGGTAAGTATAAATCTTATTATTTCCTCATGGCTAGAAGCAGGAATTTAATGTATATTACTTACCTGGTGATGTGAAAAAGTCATACAACAATTTCCAACAAGAAAGAGCAATTGAAAGATTGCTAGGGATGGGCTATATACACTATAAAGAAATACCAGTTGTTATTGTAATCATATGGGCATTATAAAGAAAGCCTGGTTTAATGACATTGATTGTGTCATACGAACTAACAACACATTCATTTGGTATAAATGCAGTAATATAGGGAGACTTTATTCCCCTTCTGCTTTTTGAAAAATTACGACACATAAAGATTATTGATCTTCTCCATCACCCTCAAGTTACCTCTAGTAATTCAGAAAGCCATTAAAAAGTATTTTCTGTCCTCCAACCTAATTTTCTTACCTATCTTGTTTAAACCAAACTAAAAATTTTATCCTATTGGCTCTATTTTGGAGCTTTAAAATATTGAGCCAGAAGTTTCTGACTTTCTTTTAATAAACTTTTAGTATTTTTTTATTGTTGTTTTTATTGTCCTGGTTTGAAATGAAGAGCTGTGCCTGTGATGTTTCAGAGTTCACCAAACTTGTGGAAGAGTTCCGAAGCTTTGGGGTGAAGCTCAGGCAGTCATCCAGTGGCTGCAGCCATGGCACATTTGAATGGGTTGACAGCATGTTGGTTCGGGCCCTGACGTCTGGAGATTGGCTTTTGATGGATAACGTTAATTTTTGCAAGTAAGAACCTTCTGTCCAATCACGTGTGAACCTGACAGAAATTTGGGATGTGCTTATCAGAGTAGAAACTCAGGTAGTAGATCTGGTGTTTTTAATCCACTGATTCTTCACCAGAAATGCATCCTCAGCCATATTCTGTAGACTTTTCCCTGTGGGGAACAGTGGTAGTTGATCATTAGGCAGCTGCAAGATTTTAGTGAGCTGAGCTGAAGGCTAACAAAATTGGATTGCATTTCCAGCCATTTTTGATTTAACTGTTTTATTTAACATCAGAATGACCCAGTACTGACCATTCTTGAATGCAGATTTTTGAAATGGAAGATCTGACCCAGAACCCACATTTAGTAAATGTGCATCAGGGTATATCAAATTGATTCTAAAAGTAACACAAAGGGCAAGCATAAAACCATTGTAATTACACAGCCTAATAGAAGCTACTGCAGTTCATATAATATGTTTCTCTACCTGGAGCATTTTTGAGAATGTTTTGAGTTGAAATCCAAGTACCTTTAAATGGATTTTATAATGTTGGGAAGTGGGGGAGGGGGAAGGGGAAAGAAAGTTCAGGGAACTTGCCATCGTTTTTCTTATTTTATTTATTCAGCAACTATTTTGTGGTTTTACTATGTATGGATCTCTGGACTCTGTACCTTGGGTGTGAAAACAGGAGTTGATGGGGAAGGAGATCACAGTTCTAGGGGAGTGATCTATGCTGAAGGAAGACGTGGGTTGGGGCAGCGGGAGGCCTGTGCGAGGAAAGTAGGGTCAAGGCGGCATGTCAGCCTGCTCATTTGAACTCTCTGTGCAGCCCCTCAGTGCTGGATCGTTTGAATGCTTTGCTTGAACCTGGAGGTGTCCTCACGATTAGTGAGAGAGGAATGATAGATGGATCTGCTCCCACCATAACACCACATCCCAATTTCAGGTATTTATGCCTCTTATATCTCTGGCTAAGAATCTGACAGCCTCCCTAGCAGCGGAGGACATTGAGCAGGACCTGTGTAGGTATTGTATTGACATACCCAATTATAAGTATGTTCACTCATTCATTGGTTCAGTTAACATTATTTATGGAGGTTCTGCTGTTTGCCAAGGTCTGGGGACGCAGAGCTTGGTTCCTGCCATGGATTGGTGGTGAAGGGTAAAAGCAGGGAGACCGTTAAAAGCCTTTTGCAGTAGTTCAAGGAAGAGATAATGATAGCTTATACTAGAAGAGTCAGATGAATGGGACTTGCCAGTGTACTTGTGGGTTGATAAAAAGGAAGCAAGGATGGCATCTAAATTTTTGACTTGAGTGACGAGGTAAATGGGGGTGCTGTTTATTGAGAAAGGAAAGACTGGCAAAAGATCAGGTTTTGTGTGGGGAAGGTCATCAGGAAATCGCTGGTGAGTTTTGGAGATGTCAGATAACTAGATGGAGGTGTTCCTGGACATTGAATATATAAAGCTAATTATTTCAGGAGAACTTAGCGCTTCCTTTTCTGCTATCTGTAGGTAAGTTAAATGATGAATTATCACGACCTGACTTTGGAGGAATATCTGGAAGTAAGAATTTTAAAGTTCTCAGCACTAAAGGTGCACTGGATATACAAATTCCTAAGGAAAGTAGGTTTAGAGAACTGGTTTGCTGTATGATGCATTTTGGAACTGGAAGACAGAATACAGGTGACAGTAGCTGACTTTTAATTAGTGGTGTCTCTCTTGATAAGCTCCCTGAAGATGAACCAAATAAGATTTGGCCTCACCAGTTTTTGCTAAGATGTACCATTGGGTACACTGGGATTTTAATTTTTTTTTCCTTTGAATTGCTGTATTACTAGACTTTTTCTCTCAATGGATCCCATTCATGGTGAAATATCTCGAGCTATGAGGAATCGTGGACTTGAAATATATATTTCAGGAGAAGGGGATGGGAGCATCCTGGATGACCTGGATCTGAAAGTTGTGCTGCACAGCCTTGGGTTGGTGGGGGACAGTGTGTGTGACATCCTCTTGGCTCTACACAGAGAGACCCAAAGTGCTGTTGTAGGTAAGGTGCTTGACTTGTAGGCCTCCGCAGAATTTTATTCCTGTCATTCCATTTGACTGTTAGTCCAGGAGGTCACATTTAGTGTACATAGAAATAGAAATTACCACAAAAATGTAGACGTTCTGGTACTCTTTTTTTCCCCTAACAGCAGGTGTGGGTGAAGCACAGGATTTAATTTAAAGAAGCTTCTCAGGCCGTTCTGACACGTGCGTTCGGAGGCCTACACTTTGAGGAACTGCTCTACGCACTGAGGGTGGTGAAGGTGTTCCTCCAATCTTCAGGATCATCACTGAGTCTTTGAAAGTGGAATAAAGAGGGAACTTGGAATTGCTTAAAACATACAGATGTTACTTTTTCTAAACGTCCCAATGTACAAAAAAAGCAATGTAATAACAGTAAAAATAATAAATGAAATTTTATTTATTGAATAACTGCTGTGTGTTAGGTACAATGTTGGCTGCTTATTTAGTACTCATGTTAGTTCTGCAACGCATGTGTTTCCATTTTACAGTTAAGGTTAAGAAGTTGAGTAACTCATCAAAGCTAAGTAGTTAATAATGACATCTGGAATTTGAAAGTAGGTCTGTTAAATTTCAAAGTCATGGTCTTTTTGAGGTCATTTTGCCACCTTCAATGTGTGTCAATAAGGATATTTATGACCAGTTTTATCACACTTGTAAATGAGTCATCTGGTCACTTCCCCACAAGATACTGTTAGAGAGCAGGGAGGTGGCATAAGAGGGAAAGGAATATGAATGTTGCCACAAGTCCAAGAGTCCCTAGAGTCCAGAGTCCACTTAGAAGGCTTTCTAAAATAAGTATCTGGGTGGAACAGAGTTTGATGTGAAGGTGGAATTTTTTATCCATTTTCATTGGCGATTTTGCAGAATCTATTGCTCATAGATGGCAATGTTTCTTTATAGGTTCTCCAACATCATCTGTTTCAACTCTAATTCAGACGGCCTTACTCATTGTGCAGTACCTGCAGCGAGGGCTGAGTTTAGACAGAGCTTTTTCTGAAGCATGCCGGGAAGCATATGTCCACTCTCAGCACTCAACAGCAAACCAGAAGGTACCACAAAGAGTTTCAAACAGCTTTCTAAGTTGTGACACTACATTGTTTAGTACAAGGAAATTCTTTTTGGTTGGTGATAACTTTAATGACCTAAGAGAGTGGACCACAGCAGTGACTATTTAACAGAGATCTGGTATCCAGGTACTTTTCTGAAAAGTAGGTTAAATGTAAATATTACATTCTTGAAATTTATCATCATAAAATGTAAAAGTTACCTTGTAATGTACATTTTTGGCAATAACACATATACACCATGTGTTTTTATCTCCTACCAGGTTGCGCAGGCTTTACTGGAGAAACATGTTTCTTCTCTGCGAGCACATGAAACCTGGGGTAGCTCCATTCTTGCCTTGGGGCTGTGGCCAGATTCTCTGCCCTCAGCTCTCTTTGCTACGGAAGATTCTCACCTCTCTACAGTGCGAAGTGATGGACAGATCTTAGCGTATTGCCTCAACAGGATGAGCATGGAGACAAGCAGCTGGGCACGGTTAGCAGAGCGTTGAGCCTGTGTGTCTCTCCACTGTCTTCACTGTGTTGTTGCTTTTGATGGTGATGGTCGTCACCCAGCGTGCTAGGCCAGAATGTTATGTGGCCATTTATGACCCAGCTGTCATAGCTTCATTTGATGCTACTCCCTACATGTTATTCATTCAGTATATTTTTTGATTGTCTTCTTCATAGGAGACACACCTTTTCCCCGATACCTGTTTGAGTCATTATTTGTAAAGTTACTTTCCTGGTTCTTTGAAGTGTGAAATGAAAGTTCGTTTCGATACTGACTTGGCCTATTCCATTCCATTTCAGGATTCAGCCTCTTACCTTGCCAGACTTAGAGAAAATTATGCAGTCCTCTAGCCCTGAGAGCTTGCAGTTCAGTTCAGTTGAAATGGATTCTTTTTGGATTGATGGACCAGATGTTCTGGCCATGGCTGTTAAATTGCTTATAGAAAGAGCAACCAATCAAGATTGGATGCTCAGAGTTAAGTGGCTTTATCATCTAGCCAAGAATATACCACAGGGGCTTGGTGAGTAGAAAAGGATTTAGTTGTGTAATGAGTGAATTTATGTATACTTACCCTGTTAAGTTCTTCAGCAGCTATAGTATTCTGTGACTACACTGCTAGTATTACATACAGAAAATATCACAGCCAGAAATTTGTGATATAGCATTACTGTCTGTGTAGGTGTTAAAAAATATTTAAGGAATGTGCCCTGGCTGGTGTGGCTCAGTGGATTGAGTGCCAGCCTGCAAACCAAAGGGTCACTGGTTCAATTCCCAGTCAGGCATGTACCTGGGTTGCAGGCCAGGTCCCCAGGAGGAACTGTGAGAGAGATAATCACACATGGATGCTTTTCTCCCTCTCTTTTTCCCTTTCTCCCCCATCTCTAAAAATAATGAAAGAAAATCTTTATTTAAAAAAGGCACTAAAAAAATTAAGGAACATACCTGCTCTTAGATGTGTCCCAGAAGAAACCTTTTTCCCCCCGTATAGTGCTCGGCATTTTACAGTCTGTCCACCTTTCTACTAGATCCAAAAGGAAAATGAACTGTATTATGTTACTTTCTGTTTGTTTGGACATCCTGCTTTTTGTGCCACTAGTGCTGCACAACCATTCTGTCTGGTAAAGGTGCTGCTTTTGATGACTTTATTTCCCCCAAAAGTGCCTAAGAGGTTTACTAATACCAGGTGCTCTAAGTTCTCATTCTTAATTTCTTGGTCCATTTTCATTCTAAAAGAGGTAAAGCCAACAGTAACAACATCGCATAGGTTGTGAAATACAGGACATGGAATTTGTTGGTAGAACTTGTTGCTTAAAGTAATTGAGTTTACATGAGCCTTTTTGCTCCATGAGAACTTGTAGATGAGCTATTGAATGTTTATATTATTGTGGTACATGTGATCTGTCCAAAAATGTGTAGAGAGTATTTGTATAATTATTGTTATCTGCATTGCTCCATATGATAGCTACTAGCCACAGATCACTATAAAAGGTAAGTAAATATGAACTAATTAAAATAAAATGAAATCTAAAATCTAATCCCTTAGTTGTGCTGGCCACATTTCACCTGCTAACAGATGACCAGCGGCTACTCTGACAGATCAGCTATAGAACGTTTTTGTCATTGCACAGTTTTACTGGACAGCTTGCTTTAGATACTAATATTTGCATGTCCCTCTCCCACAGAGTCAATTCAGATTCATTTGGAAGCCAGTGCTGCATCTCTTAGGAAATTTTACTCAACTTCTCTCTCAGCTGGGATTAGTAATGTCATCAAAATATTACAACCAAATATAACAGGTACTGTACCTGATTTGATTTCTAGTTCTCGGCTCCACTGACCCATCTTACCGAGCCACCTTTAAATTAATATTCCCATTGTTTGGTCTTACCTCTGTCTCTCTGATTCTCACAACCTGGGAGGGTCAGAGGCTGTTCACTGCTGCTTTATAGAAGTGCCGAGTTTAAGCCAAAGGAGCTCAGGGAGGTGTTAGCAGCAATAGATGTTTACATCTTATTATTGTAAAGGTGTGGCTTTTAAGTGTACTGAAAGCAAATAACGAGATGTATTCATTTATTTTCTGCCATGTAAGTTAGTTGTCTTGTGGTTAATGGCAAATGATTGGGTAATTAATAAGTCCATTGATTTTTTTCTGACCAATAGTGAGATCTCAGCAAGTGAATGAATGCATTGGTTTGAATGTTTGTGTTCCATTAATGAATAATTTTATATCCTACACTGGAATGGATTTTCAGGACTGGTAGAAATTTTGTATTTAGAAGGGAAATAGTATAAAAGCTGTTGAACTTTACTTTTCTAGTACCATGGGCTGGAAACAGCATTTCTCTGTGCCACCTCTTCCCCATCAGGACTAAATGTGGTCAAATTAAAACAGTGAAAATTGTCAGCACAAATTTGCCTGGTGAGTTGACTCCAAAATTCTTTGTTTTGTTTTTTAAACCAGATGAATTTGTGATCCCTTTGGACCCTCGATGGAATATGCAGGCTTTGGACATCATTAGAAGTTCGATGGACTTTGACCCACAAACGGACCAGTCTGAGCAGCTCTTTACCCTCTTAGAGTCTATTGCAAATAAGTAGGTGAAGCCTGCTGTTCTGGGCATCGTTTGCCTCACTGTACACTCTGGCTTCACAGAGCATACCTTTTCTAAGTCTCTGTCAAATACCACTTAGGTGTGTTTAATCTTGCGAACCTACGAAGTGGTGGGGGGTGGTGGACATGATTGCCTCTGTTACCACTACTCCTGTCTGTTCTGTGCTCAGTGAAGGAATTCTGACTGTGATGTTAAAATTCCTAGCATTTTTGCAAGTTCTTAGTAATTGAATAGGATGCTTTAAAACATAAACCAGCTTAGCATTAATAGTGGGATTTATTTTATGGTTAATTCTTTATAATCAGATAATCATATTTCTCCTGTTTCCTGGTTGATTCCCTGCAGCTCCTTCCATTTGCATCTACCAGTTCCCTCACATGTCCTTTCCTTAGCCATTGGCCTGTCACATCATTTCACATTCTTGAGTATTAGAGACATGCGTAGTACCTACACGCTTACGTTCACACTCACACTTAAATTTACCTAATTGTTATATAAGCTGGTGTTTCTTGTTTCAGTTTTGATTGATTTTTAGAGAGAGAGAAGGGAGGGAGAGAAACATTGATTTATTGTCCCACTTATTGATGCATTCATTGGTTGATTCTTGTATGTGTCCTAAGGCTTAAACCTGCAACCATGGCATGTTGGGACAATGCTCTAACCAACTGAGCTACCCAAACAGGGCCTGACCAGCAGTTTTTTTAATTGACCATCACAGTAATAAATTCTTTAAAATAATTTTGTAATTGCAGTATAATGTGCATTACAGAAAAGTGCGCGTAATGAATATACGTGGTTTTGATGAGTTTTCCCAAAGTGAACACATTCGTGCATGTGATACGTACTAGCACCTCAGAGACCCCCTTGTTTCCTCTTCCAATAACTCACACCCGACCTTCCCAGGTGACTTCTGACACCACAGATTAACTCTGTGATGCCTGATTGTAAGGGTTCCCAGCACAGCTTGTCAGATCATGGCAGAGCAACAGAGTGAGGCCTGGCCATCTACCTAGACACCACTTTCTCCAGCCATCTGTCCTTTTCCCTCCAGCTTAGCTGTCATCACTTTTGCCTCTGTCTCTCTGGTCCAGACTTTGTAGAGGCAGGAGAGGAATGTCAGGTTGAAGAAGATTGATGTTTCAAGGAGTTTCAGGATTCAGCAGATATGAAAAGTATATCCACCAATAATGGTTTGTTATGTTATCGAATCTCATTTCAGGACAATCATATATCTTGACCGGGAAAAACGAATTTTTACTGAAGCAAATTTGGTTTCTGTTGGTGGCAAAAAGTTAAGAAATAGTGTCTTGAGAATGTCCTTTGATTTCCATAAAGGTAAGACCACTGCCTTCTGTGTTCTTCAGTTACACATCTGACTGCAAAATATTGCTGAAGTTAAGAAACATATTCAGTAGCTGTTGTCATTTTACTGATTCCTTTCGGTTCGCTGGCCTGATTTCAAACATGTGCCCTTATTCCATACTAATGATGAGCTGCTCTTTGCACGTCCTTGGTTCCTTTACTTTTGACAAGTACATGCTGTGTAGGCCCCGTGTTATGAAAGAGGAAAGGGAGGCTCAGAGATGCTCAAGGTCACATCTCTAGCAAGTAACAGCTACAACTTGAAATCTAGGTCTATTGGCTCAAAAAGCAGCTCACATGCTGCTAAGTATTTGATTATAGGTTCTTCTTTTGTCCTTCCTTTTTTTTTTTTTTTAAATTGAAAAGAGACCCATGCTTGTTGGAAAAAATTAAAACTATATAGAAACAAAAATTGTAGATGTCAGCTTTTAGAGCTGCTTCTATTAATGGTATATTCATTTATATCTTCTCATAACTGTGTTCTCTATCTATTAAACATATATGCATTTAGTTTTTGTTTTGCATTTAAACATATACTTGTTTAAAATTGCAGTGTTTAATACATCTGTGAACATCTATAGGTATACATGCCTGATCCATAAGGTTTAATAATAGTAGGCAAAGAATTTGCTTTCGTTTTGACCTTTGTACTGGGAATATTAAGTTTGACGTTACAGTTGATTTTGAAAATGTCCAGAGATTAATTTAAATCTGATGGAATGTTCTTATTTTATTTTTGTCAACTCTAAGATCCAGAGAGCTATCACAGCCTGCCCCATGAAATTGTGGTCAATCTTGCAGCTTTTTTTGAACTTTGTGATGCATTAATCCTGCTCTGGGTACAGTCCTCCCAGGGAATGGTATCTGATACCAATGTCAATGAGGTAAGGAAAAATATACCTGTTTTTATCTTAACCATTTGTCTTGGTACAGAGATTCTTAGGGACGAGACTAACTTCGGTGTTATTATCTCAGATACTATTTGAGAAATGTAATTGTTAACAGTTTAAAATATATACACATTTTAAAACTTTATGGGGACATTATTGACATATAACAAATGGAATGTATTTAAAGTGTACAGTTTTATATGAATACACCTGTGAGACAATGAACCACAGTCAAGATGGTGAGCATACATCCATTACCCTCCAACCTTTCCTCTTGTTCTTTTGTGTTCCCTTCCTCTCCTGTCTCCACCCCTAGACAGGTATCTACTGATCTCCTTTCTGTTACTAGAGTGTTTTCTATAAATGAAATTATTCAGTATATGTTTTCTTTTGTCTGACTTCTTTCACTCAAAATACTTACTTGAGGATGCATTCACATCGTTTTGTATCAAGAGTTCATTTGGATTGCTGAGTAATATTCCATTAAATGTATGGTACTACAACTTACTCATCTGTGTTATGTGTTGCTGGACATCGGAGTTTTAACAGTTACATTTTAATTTACTTCAGCCTTTCTAGACATCACTGTCACATAATGGATTTGAGTTTTGAATCCAGATTATACTAGGAAGTCTAGTAAATTAGAATAGCAGGTCTTAAACTCTTTGGTCTCAAGACTCTTTATGGTCTTATAAGTTATTGAAAACCCCAAAGAACTCTTTGGTTACATTTATCAATATTTATTAAATTAATATATAAATCTGAGAAATATAAAAAATAGTTATTAATCTGTTTAAAAACAGCAACAAATCCATTTCATGTTAATATGAATAACATTTTAAATCTGTCTTTTTAATTTCTGACTTTACTGAAGAAAGCTGGATTCTCACATCTTCTGCATTCAGTCTCTTGCAGTATATTTTTTGGGTTGAAGTTTGTGAAGAAAAACTGGCCTCTGTTCATAGTTACGAGGTTGGAAAAGAAAGGAGTATCTTAGTAGCCATTACATATAATTGTGAATATTTTTCTTTGACACTATACCACAACTTGACAAGTAGTAGTATTATAAAGGTTACTTGTAACGTGGAATCTGAAAAAAGTCACTGAAGCTGTCATGCATTAAAATCCATTGGACTAGCTTGCACTTTGGATGGATTTGGATGTGTGTTTGGATAAACACATACCCTTGTGTGTGTTTATAGCTTGTGTGTTGGTAATTCGGAAAATATTGTTAACTGAGTTGTCAGGTGTTCTAAATGCTGACACATTTCATTCTTCAATATAAATAAAGTCACAGTCATAAATTACCACAGACCTCATCAGACAAATCTTTCAGTATTGGGAAGTTTTTACAGTCTCAGTTTTTTAAAGTTCTAGGCTGTGCTTAAAAGCTTGAATTTATCAGTGGTAGCAGAACTGAATTATTTTCATAACCTGACAGATTC
Source organism: Trachops cirrhosus (assembly GCA_028533065.1). Lineage (NCBI taxonomy): Eukaryota > Metazoa > Chordata > Mammalia > Chiroptera > Phyllostomidae > Trachops > Trachops cirrhosus. Next base: position 136,678,648 of record CM052541.1, on the reverse strand, counting down.
ACTTCATTCATTTTAAATACAGTGTTTGCTGGATACCCACTCACGTTTGCTTATCATGCTTTTTTGGGGGGGGTACCATCAGTACAAATGTCTATAGAAAAAAGACAAATAATTTGATATTATGAAAATAGCTTTTACTTCATGGAAACTCTAAACAGAATCACTAATCTTGAGACTGTTTTGCTGTAAAAATACATTACTACAAGACCAATTTTGGAGGCTTACATTTACCTAATTCACATTAAAAAGCTATATAAATGAAAATGGTAGGTATTATAAGGATAGATATATAGACCAATGGGGAAAAAGAGAATTCAGAAATGGACCCTCACATAAATGGTCAGTTGATTTGTTGTTATTGTTTTTGTCAGATATGCAAGTTCATTTACTGGGGAAAAAGAGTCTGCTCAGCAAAAGGGGGTGGAGCAGCTAGATCTGTATAATAAAGTAAAAAATGAGCCTTTACCCCTACCTTATGTTTTATAGAAAAGTTATCTCAAAATGGGTCATAGGCTAAATGTAAAATAGCTAAACCTATTAACTATCTAAAAGAAAACAGGAGAAAATCTTCATAATGAGGATAAGCAAAGATTTTGGAGGATTGTTTATAAAAATTTCATCAAAATCAAAAACTTGTCTTAAAGTTGTCTCTTGTAAGAAAATGAAAACCCTGTGAGCAACTGTTTAGAAATAATGCATAAATTATGTAAACAGACTAATAAGACAAATTGAAGAACGAGCAAGATTATTTGAAGACATGCTTCTCGGAAGATAATATGAATGCCCAGTAAGAACTTGAAAAATCATTCATTATCAAGGAAAAGGGAATTGAAACCATAATGATGTGTTGTTACCCATTAGCATGACCAAAATTACTAGCAAGGAAATGGAACAAACTTGAACTCACCTTCTTCTGGTCGGAAGACAAAACAGGCTGGAAGACAAAATAGTGCCGCTGCTTTTTAAGACAAGTTGGTGGTTTCTTATAAAATTACTTATACACTTAACCATAGAACCCAATAATCCATGTTCTGCAACGGAATAGCTCTGCACTTCCAAGTACTAGGAGGAAGGAGGATCTTTGCCTTCTCTGTAAGCTTTAATGTCCCTAACAATATTCCAGTGGAATGGTAGGCCTTTCGTGTATGTATGTTGACTGTTGATTAGTAATTGAAGTTTGTGTCCTGTATCTTCTCTGGGGACTGTTTGTGAGCAGTTTTGGTTTACTGTGTTTTAGGTCTTGGAGGCTCTGCGGTGGCGGGACCGGTTTTGGACTGTGGCTGACACAGTAAAAGTGGATGTTGCAGGCCTGGCCCTGCTTGCTCTTCACTGGCACTGGGTTTTAAAACATTTGGTGCGTCAGCTCCCCCAACTCCTGATGAACCATGAAGACAAGTAAGACTCATTTAGAGTAACAATGTCAATATCTACAGTACTGATAATGTTAGAGAAGATGGTTTAGAATTCAGACTGTTTCCTCTTTCTTTACTTTGGTTTATTCCTTTGGCCTACCAGTGAATGTAAATCAGATATAAAATGTAAATGATGTCTCTTACTATCCAGCATTTTCCCCTTTCCTTACTTTCCCTTGCTCTTTTTTCTCCTTCTCTAAAGGTACTACGAAGAGGTTCAGACTGTCTCAGAACATATTCAGAATTCTTTGGGGAGCCCAACTGGTGGCTTCACTGGTATAAAGAGGTTGCAGAAGTTCTTGGGACGACCATTTCCTTTTAAGGTACAGCTTGGAATTGTAGTAAAGAAAGATTTGACCTCTTTTTCTGAAGTTCTTCTGGAACGTGGGGACTGCCATTCAGTTGGACTCATCCTTGCCTGCAAAGCTGACCTTTTAAATGGTCATTGATATTAACTGATTTGTTAAATGTTATCATTTTACCTTTTCTTGAGACTATTAAAGCTAGGAATAGTTTCAACTTTACTACCGTAAAAAATCTTCTGGCAGCAAACAGGAATAAACCCTATGTTTTCCAGAGGCATTGTGGAAATAGTTTAAATTTTTTCTCAGACTTGAATATGTTGCTAAAAAGAACCACATTTCTTCTCTATAGTAGGCTATCCTTGGTTTTATTGTTTCAGGACAAGCTGGTGGTGGAGTGTTTTTCACAACTGAAAATCCTTAGCAAAGCCCTTGCCATCAGGGAGCAAATGGCTGCCCTTGGGGAGAGTGGATGGCTAGAAGACATCAGTCGGCTCCAAACAGTCGCTTCCGAATGGACATTAAAGAAAAGTCTCCTGCAGGCCTGGGGATTGGTCCTCAGAGCTAATATTCTGGAAGATATCGACCCAGGTAATGTGCTCTGGAGTCTAGCCTGCTGAAAAACACTCTTAAGAGCGTGTCTACTACCCTGTAGCCAGTATGTTTTTCGTTTTTCCCTTATATATTTTTTGTTTGGTATACTGTAACTACCATTAAATAAATGTCAGGCATAGAGCTAATCTTTATAATACAGAGTGGGGCAAAACTAGGTTTAAAATTGTTGGTGAGGAAAATAGTACTGTGATAAGTAATAATACAAGAATAAACTGTGTTTCACGTACTTACAACTCTAAGCCTACTTTTGCCCCACGGTGCACATTGTTTAATTCTGTCACTAGGTTTGTGCAGGTATTAACCCATTTCCTGTTTGCCCTGAGAATACTCACAGGCGGCACTTGCAGCTGCAGCATGTCCTCTGAGATACACTGGGATTAGAGGCAAGTTCTGTTTAGAAGTTAACTCCAAGAACAGTTTTTATATTTTATTTCCAAGTTGAAAACCAGTCAGATTTGCTTCAACTTCAGTGAACATGTTCATGTAAAATTAAATGAATGCTGGCAGTGAGCTGCACTTTTTTTTTTTCCTAAATGGGACATGGGTTAACATTATTTCAAATTGGAAACTCAGCTCAGGTTTACTGCACTTTGGTTTAGCTCATTGTCACTTAACTGGCTTTTGAAAATCTGAGCCTGTACTACTGACTGTTATGCAGTAATACCTCATGTGTCTTTTTGTCCAGATGAATTGAAGAATCTTGTGAATGATCAGTGTGTAAAACTAAAAGCCAGAGGAATTTCACTTGGTTTTCTGGAGCAGAAACCCAATGAAGCTTCCACCCTATCCCAGCCAGACTTTACCTCCTTAATTCAACTCACTAGGAGTGTTCAGTTATGGCCTGCAATGGAGTATCTGGCTGTGCTTTGGCGGTACAAAGTGACAGTTGACTTTATGACACAGGCTTGTCTGAGAAGGTAAGCCGTTTTCCTTGGGGGAACTTATTTTCTTGTTGGTTTATTCTGTGTGTCCTACCTGGGAAACAAAGCATAGACTTGTCTTGAGGCAGAATAGTTGCTGAAGCAGAGGGAGGTCAGGTGCCACTTTGGAAAGCCAAAACTTCTTGAGGGTTTTTGCTTGTCTTTGTTTCGCCTTTAAATGTTACTACTTATTTTTCCAGTAATACTGCTTGCTCATTTTTAAATAAATGTGTTCTGAGTTATTTGTGTTTCATATTCCCATACATAGCAGTTTTCTGCCTGTTCATCGATAGTCCACAGACCACTCTCTCTCCCTCTTTATGTTTGGAACAGGTCCAGCGAAAATCAGCAACCACAGATAGAGGAGGAAATAAGTCATCACATCACATTTTGTCTTAAGCACACACCTGTTGCTCCTCAAGAGCTTCGAGACCTTTGGTCCTTACTCCACCATCAGAAGGTAAAAACCAAAATCAAAAAGAAATAAACCTCCCTTACACTGTGAGCTGAGTAGATTTTCTATGGCAGACAGGTTGCAGAACATTTTATTTATTTAATCTCAAAATTGCATGTTACAAACTTCACTCTTACCTGAATTAATTTCATAGGGGATAATTTTAAATGATCTTTTGCAGTAATTACCTGGGTATTTCTCGACTTATTGCAGAATCATTCCATTCAGTTTCCAGTTAAAAGAAGCTAAAATATTTGCTTATTTTATTTTGTTTCCTCAAAAATACATTGTGAGTGTGTTTTTTACTCTTCCTCCAAGAATAACTATTGAATGTGTATACTGGGTAAACCATATTTAATATAGCTTCAGTGGTACAACCTTAAGTTTTTCATGTAATGTTTTACTCATTTATTTTACTGACACTATAATTGTGTGATATATTTTACTTACATTTTTTCATACAACCTTACAAAAGAAGATATCTTTTTAGTTTCATAAAATTATAATCAGGATAAGAGACTTTACCAAGGTGGCCAGGGTGGCAGAAAATTAGCAACATCAGGATTAATATCATTACACCCGTATTAGTTTTAGATGCTTCTTACAAGATAAAGGCCATATAACTTGATTTATGAAATCTTTCTCAAATATTTTCTTATCTAATTATTCCACTATCTCTAGGTGTCTGCTGAAGAAATGATCTCTCTGTGGTCTGATTTATTTAATTCCACATTCATGTCTTTCTGGAGCAGCACAGTGACCACAGACCCAGAGTACTGGCTCTCGTGGAGCCCCCTGCCAGCTGTGCAGCAGAGGGAGAGGCCCAGGTCCCTTTTGGACTCCACACTGAAGGTTTGTTGGCATAAAATCACAAAAAATGATAATCGTGGAAAATATTTTACAATAGATCTAGCAATAAACATTTTTTCCTAGTGTAAAGCAGTAACTAAGTAATTGTAATACTTTATTTTCTACAGGATATTAATAAGCTTACCTTCACAGAAGATACTCTATCTTAAATGATTTGGGAAATTCTGAATTAAAGTAAAAAAAGTCTCCTTAAAGAAGTATTTTGTTTTCTAATTAAAGTACTCTTCTTTACTAAATATAAAACATTTAGACAGTACATGAATGTGTTGATGTGTATGCACACATATATAGTAGAATTCAACGGAAATAATAACGCTTTGCTCCGTATCTTGTTTACATATATTTCATATTAAGTTTATAAGCAAACAAAAATGACATGACTTTTTTGTTTACATAACACATTATGAAAGCCTATACCTGTCAATCCAGCTTATTCTTTTTAAGGTATTTCATCCTTCATGTGTGCTGAAATTTGTTTAATCACTTTTTTATTCACAGGTTTGAGGTTTCTTGCCTTTATTTCCACCCTTTCCTATAATAACCATACCTGTATCAACTACCTTTGTATGAATCTTTGTCAGGTTTTGTATTTCTGTGGATATGTTACAAAAACTGGAATTGAACACTTGATCAAAGTGTGTACAGTTAAAGAAACTTGTAGTTGTTACCAGAATGTCTAGGAAGTGGTTTTTGTTTTACTTTTTAAAATGTACTAGGAGCCTGTGAAGAGGGAGATCAGTAAGCCCTGGGATGACCATAGGAGAACTTGGGACTAGAGCACAGCTTCATTTATTATATATATGAGGACCTGTTTCTCTGTAACATTGTGATCAACACTTAAATTATTGCCAGTCTTATGGTTTTTAAAAACCTCATTTTAATCTATGCTTCTTTGTTTTTGAGATTGAACATGATTACACATGCATCATATTTTGCCATGTATGATGCACACTTTTTTCCCAAGTTTTTGAGGGAAAAATAAGGGTGCACATTATACATGAGCAGTACTAATTGTTAGGTATAATGTGAATTAGATATGCCAATTAGTACCACAATGTAGGTGTGCATTATACATGGCAAAATATGGTATATTGATCATTTTTGTTTCTTTTTTTAATTATTTTTTTCTTGATTATGCTATTACAGTTGTCCTGATTCTTCCCCCTTTGCACCCCTCCATCTAGTGCCTCCTACTCCCTTGAACAACCCCCCACCATTGTTCATGTCCATGGGTCATGCATATAAGTTCTTTAGTTACTCCATTTCCTATATTGTACTGTACATCCCCATGGCTATTCTGTAACTACCTGTTTGTATTTCTTAATCCCCTCACCTCTTCACCCATTCTCCTCCTTCCTCCCTCCCATCTGGCATCCTTCTAGTAACTAACTTCTTTTCTCTTGCTGCTTTTAAAAAATTTCTCTTTATCTTTAACCTTTGTCATTTTAATCATGATGTGTCTTGGAGTGGGCCTCTTTGCATCCATCAAATTGGGACCCTGTCTCAATTATGTCTCAGATGTAGCACCCTGGCATTGTGGGAGGAGGGTTTAGCAAAGGGACAATGACCTCTGCTGGCCTTGATGCCAGACACTTCAGTGTCTCCCTGTATACCACTGGTGCCTTTCAAGTTGCTACCCCAGTGCTTGAGCTCAGAGGAAGTGAGTCTGTGTGGGGGTTCTTTAGTAGGAACTGCTTGGGGCTCCAGTTTGTTCCACTGACTCAATTCGCACTGTTTTCTGCAGCCAGAATTTGTAGGGGCTTATTTTCCTGGGACTGGAACACTGGGCTGGGGGGCCTGGTGTGGGTCTGGGACTCCTTACTCCCAAGATATCCCTCCTGAATTTTTATCCATGTGGGTGTGAGACCAGCCCGTTCTGCATCTGCACCCCTCCTAGCAGTCTGGATGGATGTGTTTTCTTTAATTCTGTAGTTGTTGGACTTCCATTCAGCTCAATTTCTGACATTATTGAGTGATGATGGTTCTGTATTTTAGTTGTAACTTTATTAATGTGGTTGTGCGAAGAGGCGAGCCATGTCTGCCTATGCCACCATCTTGACTCGAGCCCCGTTCTTCTTTCTGAATTTTTAGTCATGTTAATTGCCTATTTTGTTAAAGAAAGAAAGTGGATTTGTTTATCATTTTATTATTGGATATCTCTTTACATATTAATGTTAGTGAACCTTGAACCAACATATGGTTGAAAATCTATTTCTTATGTTTTATTGTTTCTCAAGATTTTATTTTATTTTTTTAGTATATGCGTCTCTTTTTATTTCCTGGCTTTGGTGTCATGCTTTTTATTTTTTATTTTAGCATTACTTTTAATTAAATTTATTGGAGTGACATTGATTAATAAAATTGTATCAGTTTCAGGCATACAGTTCGGTGATACATCATCTGTACATTTTTAGGGGTCATGCTTTGTAAAAAGTCTTTCTTCACTATTCCTAGAGCTAAAAACCATTTGCCCATATTTTCTTCTATATTTTTGTTTTTGTTTTGTATTGAAATCAAGTTTATCTGGAGATCTTGTTTTGTGAGGTAGACTTGCAAATTTTTTAAATTTTATGCAAACAATGTATCTGAGAGCAATATAAGAGCACCATTTTTGACTAATCCAACCTTTCCACTCTCATTTGAAATGCCACCTCAGTTATATATTTTATTCCCATAAACGTTCATGAATTTATTTTGGAGTCTTTTCTGTTAGGTTGCTCTATCAAAATTTATTTTTTTAATGGAAAAATGTCTTTCTGAGCTCTCGGTGATAAACATTATGGGTCCCCAAGAGTCGCATGGAGTGTACAGTGCTTCCCGTCACCTCTAGTCAAGCTCTGCTGTGGGTGGCCGGTACTGTGCCCCAGATGAACAGTCCAAGGGGCACAGGCACGGCAGACTTTGTCTCTGGCTCTTACATTGAATTGTTTTCCCTGCCTCTGAGTCTCACCTTCCTGCAGTATGTTCCCAGCTCTACTGCAGAAGTGGTCTTCTTCATGTCCCGGTTCAAGGGGCTTTCTTCTGACTGAAGTACCCATTGCTCTTCACTCCTGGAATTGGTTTACATTCCTCTAAGGCTTGTTAACACTTGACCCCATTTAGTCCTCCTGGTCCGGTCTCTCGTTGATGTTTATCTGGTCCTAGCAACCTGAACCCCTTTTTCTTACTCACTTTCTCCCCTCTAAGGTGCCAGTGATGCTCAGTGAAATCCTTTTAACTGATTTCTAAATTAACTTGACTCTTCTTCATCTATCAGGGCCCTGGCAGTCTCAATAGAGCCATGTTCTCCAAGTGCTGCTTTGAAGTCTTGACCAGCAGCTGCAGAGCAAGCCCCTGGGATGTGAGCGGCCTCCCCATCCTATCCTCCTCACACGTCACTCTGGGAGAGTGTGTTGAAAGAGCCCAGCAACTCCAGGACATCAGCTCAGTGCTTTGGACCAACATGGCTATCCCTTCACTAGCAGAGTTCAGGTATTCCCTCCTCCCTGGGTAGACTGTAAAGCTCCTTTTGTTTCTCCAGAGCATGCAGCCGCTCAGTCAGAACTTGATTCTGCAGTGGCTGCTTCTGGTGGGTGAAGGCAAGGGTGTTTTCTGGCTGGATCAGCAAGTTTTCAGCCCGTGACAGAGGCTGTAGTGAGCTGGCCAGCTCCTCTGTCAATTTTAAGCACATCGTGTTCAAGAGAGTGATGTTTGGAAAGCCAGCTAAGATTATATGAGAATAGAAAGTAACCCTTAGTATTGGCAGTGCAGTCTGCCATGTCAGTCTTTGAAGGAATGATAGTGGGAGAAAGGACTGTTGTTCGATGCAATAAATGCAAGCCCTTAAGTGCTTCCTTGTCCCCACAGGCGCACAGATTCCCGGCTTCAGGGGCTGGTGCTGTGCCGGCATCTGGCAGGCCTGGCGGAGCTGCTCCCTGAGACCCAACGGCAGGAATATATGCAGAACTGCGAACATCTGCTGCGTGGGGACAGCCAGGCCTTCCAGCATGTGGGCCAGACTCTTGGGGACATGGCCGGACAGGATGTGCTGCCCAAAGAGCTGCTGTGCCTCTTGCTCACCTCCCTGCGCCACCTGTTTGGAGAAGGGGAGGGTAAGCAGGACCTACCTGAGCCAGCCCGGCGTGGGAGCCTCTGGGTCAGCCTTGGCCTGCTCCAGATTCAGACATGGCTTCCCCAGGCACGCTATGACCCTGCAGTGAAGAGGGAAATCAGGCTCAAATATGCCAAGGAAGAGGTATGGAGACAAGATTTAGGAGGATGGGCTCCATCCCTGACTGGCTGGGTTTGCTTGGTATATTAATCCTCTTACTCCCTTTTGGGTGATTTTGCATATGCTGCCCTGTGACAGTGTGTTCTAAAGGCTATACTTTCCTCTGAGGGTTCCTCTGAGTTGGCTCAGGCACTGGGCGGGCCCTTCCTGAGATTCTGGTGTATCTGCCTATAGGCCACAGTGGGCAGAGGACACGACAGTATACCACCAAAGGCACTGCCACACAAGTACTAGTAGCCCTCACTATCCAGACTTCCTCTCCCTGAACTAAGTTTTAGATGTTCGGAGTTGAATCAGTTCTTTAGATGGAGTATAGTATTCCTCAGGTTTTGAAATTTTCGATATTTGTTATCTAAAAGTCAAGAACCAAGTAGGTTCAGGTCACGTGGGTACCCTTGCTATTTAAGTCAAGCCCAGGAACTGCCTACAGGAAGATAGTGATAAACTAGTTGTGTATTTTGAAGAAGGAAAATTGTATTAATTGGGCGAAGGCCTGGCTGCTATAGCAAAGTCTCAGAAGTTGAGTGTTGTAAATAAGATAGTTTCTTTCATGTCACCAGTCTGAGGTGGGTGGTCCGGGTTAAAGGAGGAGTGCTCCCTGTCTGTCCTTGGGTCATTCGGGAACCCAGGTTCTTTCTGTCCAGTTGCTCTACCCTCCCCCAGGACATTGTTCTTTCAGACATGGTCCTAGCTGGGCACAGTAGACCAGCTTCTTGCTTTCCATTAGTTTCACCAGCTGCAGTGCGAGTGGAAGACCCGAAACCTCTTGTCCCAGCTACAGACTGGAAGAAGCCTGGAAGATGAAGTCATCATCAGTTACTCTCATCCTCACATCAGGTAACACAGCAGAGTGATGATTACTTGTGTTGGAGACTATAGTCTCTCCTTCTGAAAAAGACATTTGAAGGTTGACCTTTGTAATGTAATTACAGTGTCAGCAGAGGTGATGGTACACATCCCTGAACTACACTAGCAATTAGATCCCAAAGCCATGGTTATAGTCAGGAAAAGATAAACTCAGTGAAAGGAGGGTGCGGATTCACATGGGGCCTAGAGGGTTGAAGCCAGAACTTACTCTCAACACGGAGAAGTCGAATGTGATGATGTGCACTGTGTGGGTCTGTTGCCTTAGGAAATACTGTCTAGTGTTGTGGGTTCTGACTTCCAGTTCTATCGCTGCCCTTGGACTTCAGACTTTGAGTAGACCACTTAATGCCTTTAAACCTCAGCGTCCATATCCATAACAGAAGGATAATGCTCTTCAGTGAGTTGTGATGAGAATTTGAGCTAGTCATCTAAATTGCTTAACATCATGTGTGGCATGTGGTAACTGCTCTCTCTATATAATCTATTTCATTGTAGTTGTCACTGTTATCTTATTATTCTTTAGTAACTGAAATGTGTTTATTCTCTTTCCATGAGGGCTGTCTAGATTTCTTGTTCTTCTTTTGACGGAATTTGCATATTGTGCTAATTTGCCTTTAGGTCGCTTCACCAAAGAATGGATCAGCTGGAGAATTTAATATGCAGCCTGTCAAAGAAACAGGCTTTCAGACCCCAGCTGCCTGGGTATGAGTCCCTGGTGCAGGAGATCAGCCACTACGTCAGCAGCATCGCCAAGGCCCCTGCCATTCAGGATCTGCTCACACGGCTCCTACAGGCCCTCCACATGGATGCGCCTCGGTCCGCCCAGGTGATCCAGAACCTTCTGAAGGAGGAGGCGTCCTGGCAGCAGTCTCACCACCAGTTCAGGAAGCGACTGGCCGAGGAGTACGCACTGTATCCAGACTCTGTGGCCCCACTGCAGGCTTCCATCTTGCAGATGCAACATGGCATGAGGCTGGTGGCATCTGAGGTCCATGCCTCACTCTACAGCAGCATGGTCCGTGCAGACAGACTGGATGTCCTGGGCACATCCCTGTTGGGTTTCCCATCAGTGGGCCCTGCTTTCCCCACCTACTATGCTCATGCGGATGCTTTGTGCTCAGTAAAGTCTGAAGAGGTTCTGCGAGGCCTCGAGAAGTTGGTCTTCAAGCGCTCAGGAGGAAAGGAGCTAGAAGGCAAGGGCCAGAGACCCTGCCCCACCCGAGAACAGCTGCTGATAAATGCCCTTCTTTACCTGCGCTCCCATGTGCTGTGCAAGGGAGAGATGGACCAGAGGGCTCTGCAGCTCTTCAGACACGTGTGCCAGGTGAGCCGCCTCCTGCGGGGGCTGGGAGCACAAGCAGGGCGCCTGCAGGATATTAGTGTCGCCCAGTGTCCATAGAGACTGTGTGGTTACTGAGTGGGGTCTACTGTCTGTTTCTTTCTTTTCCTATTTAACTATCAGATTCATGGGCCTTTGTTTCTCAGTTTTTAAGAGATTAAAAAAATTAGTGATATTAGCTCTTTATCTGTGTTATACATGGTTAATAGTTTGTTGGTTGCCCTTAGACTTTATGGTGTTTTTTGCCATTTAATTGTATCAACTTTTATTAATATGGTGAAAATGACTTTATTTTTTTCCTTTACCAACAAAAGCAACTTGTTCTCATTTTAAAATACTAAATATTAGGAAAAATTATTAGAATTTACCAAACTTAACATATTGGCATATCCCATTCTAGGCCTGCTTATCTGTGTGTATATGTATCTGTAAATATATGTCTGTGGCATTCTAAATTTAATTCACTTGTCCCGGTGGCTTATAGTTTGTTTTTCAGTAGTAGAACCTTTTAAAAATAAAAATCTTAACATAGTGAGTGACCTAATATTTATCTGATAAAATAGCCACTCTGGTTGAGCAGTTCTACCCCTGAGATTGGTCTTCAATCATCAATGTTCTATAAAAACCAATAATAAAGTCCATTCTGTTTTATAAGTTGCTTTAAAAGAAAAAAAACCTAACAGTACTTGGTGTTTATTTTCCCCATAATTACAGTATTCTTTACCTACATGATATTTAGCAGCTGCCTAGTTTTCTATTATACGAGAATGACGTAAGTCATTTAAATAATTTATCATTGAAAATTTATATTGTATGTACTCTTCTTACTGTTTTTGAAGAAAAACCCAGTACCACCACCATAAATAGTCTTATAACCAGGTCTTTAGGTACAAATTCTAGAAAACAGAATTGCTGGGACAGAGATTAACTGCTTAGGCTTTTAATATAAATAAAAAATTATTTATTTGTTGTTAGAGGGGAAGGGAAGGAGAAAGAGGGAGAGAAACATCAATGTGTGGTTGCCTTTCATGTGGGCAACCCTAGGGACCCGGCTGCAACCCTACATATGTCCTGACCAGGAGTCAAACTGGCAACCCTTGGTTCACTGGCCAGCCCTCAGTCCACTGAGCCACACCAGCCAGGGGTTAATACAGATTTTCTTACTGAAGGGTGAATGCTTATTTCCTTAATCCTTATCAATAGTCTGTGATTTCTTTAATTCATGCTTTTTGCCAATTGAAGGGCTTAAAATCTTAGAGGTGGTAGGGGATTTAAGTGTCTGATAAGGCATAGCCCAGTTTTGCCTGATGGTTGCCTCTCAACCTACCTGAGCCCTGGAGCCAGCTCCTTGAGGTGCCAGCCAAGTTCAGTCTGAATCACACCCCCACATTGCCCACCCTGAGCCTGCCCTTACTGCAAAGCACCATGAACTCTCGACAGGGAGTTCCCATAGCTTTACTGTAACAAGCATTTACACTTGTGAAACTAACGCTACAGCAAGGGGGAATTTAGGAAACTTGGGTTGCTGCAAAAATAGTTTGAAATCAAAGCTCATTTGCTGTCTATTACCTGAAAGTAGTTTCTTGGATATTGGCATTCATTTGTTTTTGAACCATGGTATTTTTGTTTCCAGGAGAAATTAAGAGGTAAGCCTTGAGTTTTTTAATTGTGCTTCAGCAAAAGCAAATAAGCTTCCTCCTAAATGTGTGGCTTTTCAGGAAATTATCAATCAGTGGGATGAACAGGAACGCATAGCCCAAGAGAAGGCTGAGCAGGATAGCACCCTGTACAGATACAGGAGCAGGAACTCTAAGACAGCCCTGAGCGAGGAGGAGGAGGAAGAATGGGAGTTCAGAAAGCAGTTCCCACTGCATAAAAAGGTCAGGGTTTGTTTTGGAATGATTTCCCTTGGTATTGCGCACACACAGACACGTGCATGCACTCCCTTCCAGTGGTTTTGTAATCTTTTTACTGTTTCTTCATACATATAAGTAGCCACCTATTTTCTTAATTGTTCACATTCCATCTTTTCCCCTTCCTTTTAGTCTGATTACAATCACTTTTTTTTAATGTTTGATTGTTCTAATGTTATTTACAGGACTTCTCGGATATTTTGGTAGAACCAACACTAGAGGAGAAGGGAACTTCAGATGGGCAAGAAGAGGAGGCAGACTCCGCCCTCCTCTCTCCTAGCTCCATGCAGGCTGTGATGCTGATTCACCAGCAGCTGTGCCTCAGCTTTGCTCGGTCCCTCTGGTACCAACAGACTCTGCCTCCACATGAGGCAAAGCATTACCTCAGCCTGTTTCTCTCCTGCTATCAGACTGGGGCATCTCTCGTGGCACACTTCTACCCGCTAATGGGTACGGCAGTTTACTTTTGTCATACTCTTGGGAAATCAAGTCATTTGCTAGTTCTGGACAATGAAAACCATTACCTCCCTGTTTTTCTTAGATTGTTTTATTGATGGAATTTTGTTAGTTTAGGGACTTAAGCTGATTTGAAAAATTTGAAATTCTGTAACAAAGATGAATATTAATCATTTTGAATACTTTGGGGTAAAGGGATTGAGAGAATAAAAGGGCTTAGTCTAAATGGTCTTGTCATTATTTCCAGTTTTTCCTCTAATAGCTTCAGTGCTTTTCAAATGAAAACATGTATTCCTGGGGGCAACCTCAGAATTCAGAAATTCTCTCACAGAATATGGATGTAGTTTTCTCCATGACCTCATGAGTTATTCCATGCAAGTAGGAAGGAGGCTTTAAATTTCATTTCACTCTACAAAGATCAGCTACAAAAACTGGGAATTTGAATCCATCAAACGAAACTTTGTTCCTTCTCAACTGCACCTAGGCAGTATGGAGTTCTGTCTATACCCTAGAAACTTGGCAGATTTCTGTGACTGCTGCAAGTATTAGGGTACAGTCCTCTAGGCCTGCGCTACTTTGGGGTGGATGGCATTGAAATATTTGCTTCCTTAGTTCTTAATAGTTCATCATGTTCAGGCATGTTTCTAACATCTTTTTAACTTACTGATAGATGAAATTATGGGATCTATTGACTTTACCCTGATGTTGTTAACTTTACAGGAGTTGAGCTGAATGACCAACTCTTGGGCAGCCAGCTTTTGGCCTGCACTCTCTCCCATAACACTCTCTTTGGGGAGGCGACCTCTGACCTGATAGTGAAGCCCGTTGGACCCTATGACTTCTACCAGCACCCCAACGTCCCAGAAGTACGACATTGTCAACCTGTGCTCCAGGGTTTCTCAGAGGCTGTCAGTGGGCTGCTGCAGGATTGGCCTGAACATCCAGCGCTTGTGCAGGTAGGGTGGCTGGTTTGGAGGGGGCACTGAGGATGTGGCCTCTCGCCACTTTAGTACTCTGAGACTTTGGATGATTGACATTAACATGGGGATATGCTAATTTCCGCCCCCCCCCCCTGCAGCTTCTAGTTGTAATGGACAGAATTCGTAGTTTCCCACTTTCCAGCCCTATCTCAAAGTTCCTGAATGGTTTAGAGATTCTTCTGGCAAAGGCACAGGTATGATGATGCCCCCTCTTCTCCTCATTTTCGTTTGTAATCAATTGAAAAACAGATTATCTTGTGGTACCTTTATTGTTAGAGGGACAGAAAGTTATAGTCTGTGTTGGGAAAGGATAAACCTTGTTTTTTCTGGGATTGGGTCAGATCATTGCAAGGGAAGCCATCACCTCTGGGGGCATGGGAGGATCCTACCTGTTTCACCTGTTCTCGGGTGGGATGCATCGTCCACAGGGACTGATGGGGTAGGATTTTTAGGTGGGCCTTCAGACTGGCTGAGTGCCTGCACACACTGTCCCCCTCTGTCCTCTCAGCCTCTGAGATAGTTGGTGCTTCCCTGTTAATCAGATCAGGGCCCTGAGCTTTGGAGGGGGTCACGATAGGAAATCAGGCACAGGTCTCCAAGTCCTGTGCCTTCTGTCTGTGTTTAAACATGGCTCTGCTGGGGTTCTGTCAAGTGACCAGAAAGAATGGGAAGCTGGATACACAGTATGTAAATTCATTACTGCTACTGGTAAATTAGCATACAAGCTGTTTAAGGACCCAGTGGTCTTCACACAAGAGAAGTCCAGGATGTTCTTGAGGGGAGGAGGTGATTTAGGGATTGAGGAATGGCTATAGTGAATTTTGTCTTCGTTTCTTCAGGATTGGGAGGAGAATGCAAGTCGAGCTCTGTCTCTGCGAAAACATCTGGATTCGGTCAGTCAGATGATCATTCGCTGGCGTAAACTGGAACTGAAGTAAGTGGTACACTCCCCTCCTGACCTTATGTTGCAGGGGCATTTGTCTTCTGATTGTTGTTTATGTAGTATAGCTGGAGACCAGTTAGAGACTGCTTTTCAGGTATTAATCACAGAGTTAAAAGCTAGACATTAAAATGACAGTTAGTAGAGACCAGAAAATAGCATAATGTCCTGAGACAGCAAACTGGGAGGCTCCTCCATCTGTTTAGCTTCTGCTTCTGTGGTTTCAGACATTTCAAATGGCTTTCCTTAAGTGCTTCTGTGGCCTCTTCTCTCATGTTTCAGCTGCTGGTCTATGAGTTTGGATAATACCATGAAGCGCCACACTGAGAAGTCCACCAAGCACTGGTTCTCCATCTATCAGATGCTTGAGAAGCACATGCAGGAACAAACAGAAGAGCAGGAAGGTAACATCTGTCAGTAAATCCCCTGCTTATTCAGAAGTTTCAAGCTAAACTTGGCATGCTCCGAAGTGTGGGGTTAACCTGCACCCATGTCCTGTTTCACCACTGCTTTCACGTAGGAGACCTCATTTGACTTCATGGTATTTCCGAGAGGTCAGCCGAGAAAGCTCAGTAACAAAAGTCAGAGAATGACTTGAAGTTATGTGACTTGTCCTAAGTCTAGAGAGTTCATCATAAGATGAGGTTTCCTTCTCGAAATCCATGACACAAGTCAAAATGAACATTACCTTCTTGGTAGGTAGCAGTTAATGTGCTTAAGTTAAGAGTGTTTCATTTCATACTTAGAGTAAGCATCTCATAATTCATAATTTGCTGTGATTGCATTTGATACACACCCTGGGTGCAGCTGTTTTTAAATCAGTTTGGAATTTAGCTGTGGTCCTTGCTTCAAAGCTTTGCTTTAATTGTGGTCTCTACTGGACTGCCGTGCCTCAGTGTCTCCTCCAGTGGGTGGTGTGCATGTTATGAGTAGGGAGTGATGGTCGCAGGCATGTATGTGATGCTCTTTGAATCTCTGAAGATGACAAACAGATGACCCTGATGTTGCTGGTCAGCACGTTACAAGCATTTATTGAAGGATCCTCACTGGGAGAATTCCAAGTTCGACTACAGATGTTACTAGTTTTCCATTGTCATGTCTTGCTGATGCCACAGGTTGAAGGAAAAGGTAAGGAGATATATACGTATCTTTTTTCTCTGTGTGTGTTTTTTCTCTTTACTTTTTTTCCCCACTGTTAATAGATTAGACTTTGAATTCTCCACATGAGACCAATATCTTGTTGCCTACCAGGTTTCAAACAAGATACTTTTAGTCGTCTTTTTACTTTAATGTAATTCATGTTAGGTGTAGAGACAAACATTCAAAGTAAATTGCAGACTGGTTATCACTGAAGGACTGATGACCGAACTCGGGCGGAAGGTGAACTGCCAGATGCGGATCTCGGGTTCAAACGGGCATGTCGAGGCAGCAGTCTTTCTGTCTAGACAGCGTGCGTGTCCTGTGAAGCTTCTGCTTGATCCAGGCCATGATTACATTCACCACTACAGTTCAGGCAGCTGCACACACAGTGACGGTCAGTTACCATCCCTGACCACAGCAACTTGGATCACACTGTCACCGTAAAATGAGTGCAGATGGTATGTGAATGAGCAATCAGGGCGAGTCTCTTAAAACAGGCTCAGTTTCTGCTGACTTTACCAAAAGATTTGGTGAAGGTTTGAAATTGAGTTTAGCAGAATGTCTGAGTAAACTACACAATCTTTAAGGGAAAATGTGCAACAAAAAAGTTCACTATAAGCTGAAGTGAAAAATAGGGTAGTGATGTCAGCCTGCATCTCTGGGAACTTCTAAATTCAGACAGGCTCCCTGATGAGCCTGTGAAACGTACTGTCATCTCATGGCCTAAATAGTAACAAGGAAAGGACATCTCTGGAGCCAGTAGCACATGTAGTGAGTGTAGTGTTTTTGTTCCTTTTCATTTCTTCCAGATTCACTTTGCAGTGTTCTGTGGAATTTGTACCATTATTACAAGCAATTCTTTGACCGGGTCCAGGCCAAAATTGTGGAACTTCGTTCCCCCCTAGAAAAAGAACTTAAAGTAAGATGAACAGCTGTCATGATCACTCGGGCAAACAAAGTCAGCAAATTCTTTTTATTTAGTTCTGTTCTTTTATCCATTTAACAGTGAGGCAGGGGCTCTGGGAATTGGGGGAGAGCATTGCAACTGCCAGGAGGATGGCAGGGTTGACATTCTGTGGCATGGGCTCCATTGATGCCTGGCTCAGTTTGTGAGGGGTTAGTGGAGGGGCCCTGTTAAAGGCTGTTTAGGAGGACTGCCCCAGGCATCTGCTAGTGCTGGCTCCCTGGTCTTGTCCAGGCTGATCTTCCACCCCAGAGAAGCACTCTCCATGTGCCATTGTGGTGCCGCGGGCGGACCCTCTCTTTGTGATACTTCAGTGGTGGTGGAACCAACCCTGGTATGAGCCAGAGTGTGTATTGGGCAACCTGTTGATTGTAGCAGCAGTCTTTTTGCAGTCCTTTGGGACAAACATTGGTTCCTTTTTTAGACTTGTTGTACTTGTTCACTCTGTCCAGTCCCGTGTTGGCAGTGTAGTGGGCTCTGGTCTTTGGCAAAGAGATGGTCTAGAAAGAAACAGAATGACACCAGGTTTATAAAGCCATTCCTTGAGCTTCATTTCTCTTGCAGGAGTTTGTTAAAATATCCAAGTGGAATGATGTCAGCTTCTGGTCCATTAAACAATCTGTGGAAAAGACACACAGGTAATTCATCTTTTAAAACCGGGGGTGACCAAGGCTCAGAATTTTCTAATGGTAGGCAGCAAGACTACATTGTTACGATGGCCTGACTTAGTGCCACCTTGAACTTACTATAAAACACTAGACTGTTTGGGTAAGGACTTTTCAACACCATCCCCTGCCACCCAGAGCACAGTCTACCGGTGGGCTGAATTGGTGTGCTTTGAGGTAAAGCAGACTGCATGCTATGGAAGGGGTCAATCTTCTGTCACCCACTAGCTGTTTTAACTTGAGTAAAGTGATCCCACCATTCCTGGCTTTAGTTTTTGGTTTTTTTTTCCCTAGAAAAGGAGGGTGACAGTGCCTGTCATACTTCTTTAAAAATACATGATTATGAGTGTGTAAGGAGCTCATTGTATACAAAAGATAAGTCATGTGCCTATACATCATTGATGTTATTTTCACATTTCCTCACTTCCATCCATTTTTTTTCTCCTCATCTCTGTTATTACCTGGGGCCAGGACCCTCTTTAAGTTCATGAAGAAATTTGAAGCTGTTCTCAGTGAACCCTGCCGGTCATCTCTGATGGAGAGTGACACAGAGGAACAGTCTGACTTTTTGGCGCAGCCAACAGAAGCAGCCACGAGTGAAGCGTCCCCCATTCAGAATCTGAACAAGGCTCTGAGGGAGACCCTGTTAACCCGGCCAGCAGCTGTGCAGGTACTGGCTTGTGGAGTGATGTCTGTGTATTCCTGGGACAATCAGGTGGGATTCATGCTTTTTGTGTAAGGAGTGTTCTTAGAACTAGTCAAGGAAATGCCTTTAAAATCTTGCTCTTTGTACGTACAACATACAGCATTTGTATTGTCTGCCTGACCCTGCTGAAAAGCACGGATGCTGGTACTGAAAGTTTAACATTAGCCTGTGGGAAATGTTTGCTTACCTGTGAACGTTTCGTTTACCAACAACAAGAGATTTGAAGCATCAGTGTAGGAATATGCCATTGAAGCAGAGGCATAGGGAGTGAGCGTGTGCAGGGATGTGCAAGTTTGTAGTGGTTGCTGATGACCATGGTGTAAGTATTCTCATTGTGGCCAATTTAAGCACCAACAGTTCTTCAGCCAGCTCTTAGCTGGCTTGCAAAATTCCTGAACATTTAGCAGTCACAGAGACTTGGAGTGAACAGGTCTATTACACATTGGTTGTTCCTGCTTTATATTCTTGGGTATACAGAGATCCAGGATTTGGGGAGGGACACATCTCAAAAGAGTAGTCATTTTTGCTTCTTACTGTCTGTCTCACCCTGGGCCCACAGAGTTAGCAATGGAGATCCTCAAGCTATTTTTAATATTTTAATAGTACAGAAAGCACAGTAGATATTGAGCATTTAGGCATGATACGGCTGTACAGATCAGATGCTGCCAAGTTTGTTTTAATTGTGTTTGTCAACTCACTGCTTCTGTCATGCTGATCAGAAACTGACTTGCTATTGATGACAGCCCAGGAATATCAGAGATTCTTCAGGGAAAACAATAATGAAAATATGTTCCTATGGCTGAAAGCTTTTCTCTTCATCTAATATCTAAGTTCTTGATGTTTGAACAGGAAGTGGAGGGTAGGAGAGAAGGCAGCAGAAGTAGGGTTTGGCAGATCAGGTTCGCCTTGCTGTGCAGCAGAGCACCTCAAAGGCAGCATGTATTATTACTCATTCTGTTGCATTCAGCAGTCAGAACCGGAGTCTCCTGTGGCTGGCACAGAAGTGTTGCTGGAGGTGAGAGTCGGGGTCCTTCACTACCCTGGTCTCATATGGAACAGCAGTACAGTTTTCTAAATACCCACAGTACATGACTATTTTAATTTTGGTTATGTTACATTTGTTCCTGTGAGACTACAGAGATGGTGAGGAGAGAATTTAATATTTGCTGAGCTGTGTGTGTGTGGAGGGGTGCAGCATTTAAATTTAGTGCCCATGCAGGTTAGTGCTGTTACATTTGTCCTTGGCAAGAAGACTAACCTCTGTTCCGTCTCGTAGGCCACAATTCCAGAGCAGTGTCAGGGCGCTCCTTTCCCCTTGGAGGGGGAGCTTCTGTATCGCTTGCCAAAGCTCCTGAAACGAATGAGGAAGATGTGCCTGACACTCATGAAGGACAGCTGCCTCCCTCACCTAGTGGAGAGCCTCGATGAGTTCACCGGTGGGTGCCAGCAGCCCGGGGTAGGGCTGGGATTTGCTCTGTTTCCCCCAGTGGCCCAGGAGGGCTGGGAATTTGTCATCTGTGTCCTTTTTTTGATATCTTGAATAATGTTGAGCAATTAATTGAATAAGGAAGTGGGCTAAAAACCAGCAGAGCCCAGACATAGGAGCCAGCTGGGGTTACACAAACTTTCATCATAATTTTTATCCTGTCCTCCTCTCATGTAAACTCGTGCTGTGTTGTGCCATTTTCTAAGCAGCTTTGTTTATAGCAGCTCTTGTTGGTGGGGGCGTGAGTAAAGGGCACAGAGATGGATTTCCCAGAGTCTCGAAGCTGTCCCCACCTCTCAGAGTGTTTTTCTGTTTGGATAAAGGAAAAGGAAGATACATCCACAGCCCCCTTGCTTTCTTCAATTCAGATAGGCGTAGCAGTTTCACCTCCCTGGAAACTTTTGCTCAGGGGAGTTGAGAGCTGAGACTTGCTCTGTAATATAACAGCAATGGCTGGTGAGAGGATTCCAGAGCCTAATAGAGAGTTTGGTCTCTTGGCAGCCCTTCACCACTTCCCCCACAGTGTGTGGTGTCAGAGTGAGGCAGGCCCTCCTTTAATTAGGTTATGGTCCAATATCAGGAGCTCTTCAATTTGAAAACTTGTTAGAGTAGTAGCCTAATATCCATTGCTCAAGATGACATTTCTGCCTGAGCCTGATATGGGTAAATGGAATACTGTTCCCATGTGCATCTTCTGGAAGGGGCACCCACTCTGTATGATACAGAGCATTCTCTTCTCTAACCTCCCTACAGTGCCAGTGTAATGCACATGGTGCGCTTTCCCTCATCTGAAAGGCTAGGCTGCCTATGTTAGTTCGCTAGTATGGCCTTAACAAAGTACCGCCTATTGGACAGCTTAAACGACAATGTTCTCACAGTTCTAGAAGCTGAAAGTCCAAGAACAAAGTGTTAGGCTTTTTCTGAGTCCCCGCTCTCTGGCTTACAGATAGCTGTTTTCTTACTGTGTCTTCTATATCTGTGTCATAATCTCTTTCAAGGACACCACTCAGAATAGATTAGGGCCCACCCATATAACCTCATTGTACCTTAATTACCAGTATCTCTTTAAAGGCCCTATCTTCAAAGATAGTCGTATTCTGAGGTACTGGGGCTTAGGACTTCAACGTGAATTTGGATGAATACAGTCAGCCCATAATAAATATTGCCTGTGGCAGGTAACTGTTACAGGTACCTCTGGGTATTCAGGAAGGCAGCATGGTACTGGAGAAATAACTTGGTCTTGTGTAATTTTAACACATTGATGAGTCTTTGGGATTTTCATGTTTCTCCCTCAGGTGAAATAATTTCCTCTGTGAGTGAGCTGCAAAACTTAAAGGTGGAGCCCTCCGCAGAGAAGGAGAAGCAGCGGTCAGAAGCCAAACATATTCTCATGCAGAAGCAGCGAGCATTAGCAGACCTCTTTAAGCACCTTGCAAAGATGGGTAAGATTCTCAGTTAATACCCCATAAAGTATAATCACCAGCTTTTAGGGAGAAAAACAACATGGGTGATTTGGAGGAACTTTCTAGAAACAGTTGAGACAGTGCAAAATAGAAGGTGGCAGGCAAGGTTTTGAAATGCCATTCTAAGAGTTTTAGTCATACACACATGAAATCCTGTGATGAACCATTTGTGATTCCCAAATACTTCCACAGTTTTACAGTGAGGTTTCTCAGAAATCAGGTTTTTTTATTTTCTTCACCATATGTTGTACAGCATCCACTCTTCAAGCATAGCCTAGCGAGCAGTGCTTCTCAAACTTGGATGCATGTACAAGTCACTCAGGGAACCTTGTCCAAATGCAGAAGTAGGCTCTGTTCTGGTGAGTGTGGGGCAGGGCCTGAACATGTGCTTTCTGACAGGCTCCTTGGGTGATGCTGTTCCAAGGACTTGCGTTTGAGTAGCAGTGGCAGAGCAGGCAGGAGCAGGGCATGGCACATCCATTCTCTCCTGAGCTTCTTTATTTAAACACATGCTATTTCTTCCTAGGTTTGTCATATCGTAAAGGTCTTGCCTGGGCCCGTTCAAAAAACCCTCAAGAGATTCTTCATCTTCGCCCATTAGATCTCCGGAGCTCATTGTCTATAGTCAGCAGCACTCAGGAGGCTGATTCGAGGTTTGTTTGTTTGTTTGTTTGTTTGTTTTAATTATAAATGAAGCCAGTCATTAAAGCCTCCATGTCCTCATTTGCCGAAGTGGGAATAGCAGTACCTGCCTCTCTCCTAGAGTTGCTCCAAAGGTAGCATTTAGAAAAGAGCCTGGCTCAGGATCTGCCTTGTGGTGAGCATTCAGCAAATGCTAGTTTTCTTTTCTTTATCTTTCTTCCTCGTATTTGCCTCTCCCATTAATTTTTTGGTTCTTTGATTTTCCTGAGGTCTGTTTACTTCTTTTGAATGTGCAGGTGAAAATCTGCTAGAGAATAGACACAGTTTTAGCTGTTTCACATCTATAAGCCTCTTATAAGCTGTAATATATTCTTGATTTTGAGAGCCTATAAACTTGAGACAGAGCTGCCTCTTTTAACTACAGCCAGGTTGTTGTGAATGATGATTTGCATGAACTGGGTATGGCATATATTTGTGTTTGATTTGCTCAATAGCCTCAGCACTTTAAATTCAAATTCAACGCAATATTGTAAAAAGTATAAATTTTACATAAACATTCTGGATTTTCAGTCTTTCAGGAAGATTTGGCCAGGTGGGCTAGCTTTCCCATTGGTCAAAGTTGACTGTAGCTCCCTCCTCTTGACAGGTCACGTGCTCTCCAGTTCCCTGTGGTCCGTAATAGTCCCTGCTCTTCCATGCTGACGCCAGCTATCATTGCCATGTACCACTTTGTGCTTGGCTCTCCTTAATCATTTATTATCTGCTTGGCCTCTGTAGGCATCAGAATTTAAAACCTCTAGTCTCCATTGCTAAGATAGTTATAAAGTTTTCATTAAGGAAACCACGTGGTTATAATTCATTTCCCTACTATACTTTCAGTGCTAAGTGCATAATATAATACATCCTTTGCATGAAGGACTGATGAGTGCCTGACAAAAATAAATTTATTTAGACTCTTGGCTTTTGCTGAGGCAAAATGTATCAATCTCTGACTCTTTAGGATCTGAGTTTGGAAATAGTGGTTTCAATTAAGTAAATTGCATTTTTTTTTTTTGCAGGCTGCTTACAGAAATCTCGTCTTCGTGGGATGGGTGCCAGAAGTATTTTTATCGCTCTCTTGCACGGCATGCCAGACTCGGAGCAGCTCTAGCAGCCCCTGCCAAGGTTAGACTGGTAGAATCTTAGTTGCAGGACCCAGGGAGAGCTCCAGCTCCGTTCATCCCATGGGAGCGTTCTCAGACCTTGTCAAGTAATAACAGTTCGTTGGTGGAAGTGATTGATCTTTGTGCTCAGTTGTTAAACTTGCAGTGCATTCACTGTAATTTTGTTCCTAATCAGAGAACATCTTAAGACCAATTCTGTTATTCAGTGTCTGCCAGTAGGATCAAATGCATAAGAAAAATTATGGGAGATAAACTTCAAATTGAGATTCCCCTTATGAATTGAGAAATGACCACTGGTACCAATTTTGGTGTTAGACTGATTTCCTGTTCATGAAATATCGATGATCCATGGGAGCATGATTTGAGAAGCAGTGCTCAGAAGGATCAGTGTGTTTGCCACCTCTAGAGTGCAGCACTTCCAAAGCTTATCTGATACTCTTCCTCTAAGCATATTGGATGAGGTAGCTTTCTGGTGGTGCCTACGGGGCCGGGGGGGGGGGGGGGGGGGGG
>CM052541.1:136551689-136644463 GCA_028533065.1 Trachops cirrhosus | reverse complement strand
TTTTTCATCTAATTTGCGACCAAAATCAACCAGTTCTGTGAGTATCCTGATCACCAGTGCTTTGAACTGTGCATCTGATAGGTTGGCTATCTCTTGGTCACTTAAAAGGATGGGTTCTGGGGCTTTCAATTCTTCTGTTTGAGCCATCCTTTTGCTGGGTATTTTTCTTTTTTCTTTTTTTTTTTG
Source organism: Trachops cirrhosus (assembly GCA_028533065.1). NCBI lineage: Eukaryota > Metazoa > Chordata > Mammalia > Chiroptera > Phyllostomidae > Trachops > Trachops cirrhosus. The sequence goes on along the minus strand of CM052541.1, from coordinate 136,644,277 downwards.
GTCTTGTCAAGCTCCTGTAGTGAGGGGCGGGCAGCCCAGTCGCACGGTTGTGCCGCCGTATGTGGGGGTGGGGTCCGAGGAGGAACAATGGCGCTTGCTCCACTGTTTGTAGGACCTCAGACCCCTCCGCCACTTTCCCCAAGCTAACTGGGCCCCTCTGGCACCAATTCCTGTGTGGGTGGGCCTCTGCACCCTGCAGGACCTTCCCTTTCAGTCAGTGCCCCAATGCTCTATTTCCAGTGCTGGGACCCTGAGTTTCGCGCAGTGCCTTGCTTCACAATGGCTGCCTCGCTGGGTCTGCAGGTCGCCACCCCCCGGCCTGGCCCGCCAGCCACTGCTGCTTGTGCGCCCAGGGTCTGCCTGCTGCGGGCTTGTGCGTCCAGGGTCTACTTGCTGTGGACTTGCACACCCCCCTGGTTGCTCAGCTCTCTGCTCCATGTCCCTTGCCAGGCCTGACTCCGCCCCTCCTACCAATCTGGATGAACAAGTCTATTTTTAAATCCTTGGGTGTCCGACTTCCATACACTTCAATTTTCTGTCAGTTCTGGTTGTTATCTCGTTTCTATATTGTTGTTGTCTCTATCTTCATTATATGAGGAGGCACAGTGCGTCTACCTATGCCTGCATCTTGGCCGGAAGTCCGAGACACAGTGTCTTAGTCTGAGTGAAGCTCTGGCAGAAATGCAAGCTGGCCTCAGAGTAGAATTGCGTACACTTGCCTGAGCAGCACAAGGACATAACCTTTGACACAGTAGACCTTGAGCAAAGACAGTGGAAAGAAATTGCTGATCAGTTAAGCTATACATTGATTTTAGATGTTGGATAAAATCATAGAACTATAGTATATTGAGGATGGGGGAGGAACCTTGGAAATCTTACAGTTCAGCTCTGTCATTTTACAGATAAACCACAAACCAGTGTGGTTGCTGAGTCCCCTAATGAATATGACCCCAGCACCAGAACTAGACATCCTCATAGCTGACCGTTCTAATGGTTTGTTCACATACACTTTGCAGACTTTCTTGTTTCTTCAAACAGTTTGCTAAACGCAGTAGGACTGCTTCTGCAGATCTGAAGGTACCTGCCAGTAAAGTGCTCTGTGGAAGCAGGCAGTGAGTCCCAGGCTGGGCCTACTGCCTGCCTGTACAGAGCAGGGACACACATGGGACCAGGTTGGTTTGGGGGTCTGCCTAACTAAGCTCAGTGCCTTCCCTTCCAGAAGAGGATGATGAGAAATCAGATAGTGAGGGTGAAGACCTGGATAAACAGATGGGCGATCTGAATGGAGAGGAAGCTGACAAACTAGATGAGAGGCTTTGGGGTGACGATGATGATGAAGATGATGAGGAAGAAGACAACAAAACTGAAGAAACAGGACCAGGAATGGATGAGGTAACTCAAAGACTCCCACCTCACAGTCGCCAGCTTGAGAGGAGACAGTCTTCCCAACCACTACTCCCTGTCATTTACTGCTCTTCTTTCTTCTTCGTGTTCCTTCTCTTTCTTCCATTTCTCTTTTTTTCCTGCTGTGTATCTTACTCACTGATTCAGAGCTAAAAGAGTAGCTTGACCTGAGCCATCCATCCCATGTGTTCTGAAGGAGGGAAGTTGAGGAAACTCATCACACACATTCTTATTCTGTTGTGGGCCATGGAGCTTCTCCAGCTCCCTCTTAGAACCCCCCGGCTGGCTGTGACACTGCCCCTTATGGCACCGCCTGAGGCTGACACGGCTGCTGTCACTGCTGCTCTCTGGGCGGCACAGAGTATTGCCCCCGGGTCACGGACGATGCTCTGTCACCTGTGTATTTCCAGGGGGCAGGAATTACACATGTCTCGGTGCTACACTAGGTAGAATTGGCACATGTGTCAACAGTTTCTCAGATCAAGAAAGATGATTTTGTGTTTCTTCTGCTTGCGGCATTTAGGAAGATTGTGGACTTGTTGCTAAAGATGACACCTTGGATTCTGGGAAGTCAAACAGAGATAAAAACCAGCATGATAAGAAGGAAGAGGAAAAAGCAGAAGCTGATGTTGATGGACAAGACGAGGACAAGGTTAATGAACAAATAGATGAGGTAATGAGGACTCAAAATTGATCTATTCTCCTGACTCAAGGCTGTGGCCAGTGCACCACATGGCTCTTAGGGTGACTCAAGGCATTTTTTTTTCTATTTGTCAGTTTTTCTTATTGTCTCATAAAAGAACATGTAACAGAGCCTCTTAACAGGACGTAAAATATCTAACTATTGTTTGCCAGTGAGGTAGTCTTCGTGCTGTTTGGGTTCATGCTGTAGTTTGGAAGCTAAAACCTGTGGTCCTTTTCTTCTCATAAACTTCAGTTTCTTCTCTGAGATCAAGTAACACAGTTCCTCCTATCAGTGGAGAAGCTGGGTAGAAAGTGAAGTTTTAAACTCCAACATGAAAATTCTAAAAATATTAGTAAAATTAGAATGTGTGCTAGTAATTTTAGGGCAGAAACATTGTATTCTCTTGCATAACTACCTAGAATGCTACTTTTTCTTAAAAGTTTTTAATTTTTATTATTTTGCCTGTTCTCTCCACTCTTCAAAGCGGGAATATGATGAGCATGAGGTGGACCCTTACCATGGCAATCAGGAACCGCTGCCAGAACCCGAGGCTTTGGACCTTCCAGATGATTTGAACCTAGACAGTGAAGACAAGATGGGTGGTGAGGACACAGACGAGGAAGGAGAAGGTGTGTCTTTCATAACCTGAAGAGGCCAGTAGGAACTCACTGAAAAGGAGTAGTAACTGGTTTTTCTTCAGGCCAAGTCTTAAATCATGTTTGATCAGCTCAATTCCACTTGGCAAAAATTGCTTATTCTTTGTCGTGTTTCTCACCTGATAGACCTAAAGCTTGTAATCCACAGTCCTCTCTCACTGCTGTCATTTCCAATCCTATATTTTAATGCTGTGCCTGGGTGGTGCTTCATCACACATGGCTTCATCTCCCCACAGCCATCACTGGGCCCATCCCATGGATTGATGTAAACCCTGGGCACACCCAGGCTTCTCTTGGAGCCCAGTTTTAGCTTTATAAAAGAAATGATTGTTTCACTTATTCATTGCTGTGCTTACGTTGTGTGTTTAGCCTGAAATATGAAGTCATTATAATAGAGAATGAAACTGAAGAATCCCAAGAAGAATCGATCGCATGGTACATGCCTTAGCTTTCTGGTGCCTTTGTCACCTGTTGTTCAACCTGGGTGACTCCATAGGGAGTGTCATCTGGTGTTAGTTGGAAGCACTCTGGAGGAGGTGCTATACTAGTGGCCTCCATCCTGGTGGGGAAGGGGACAGAAAGATGTGAGCTTCACTCTGCTTCTGAATGCATTAGTTACATGTTTAGTAAAGCTATTAAATTAAAAAAGAAAACCCCATATTGGGACAAAAATAGCAAGTTACAAAAGAATAAATGAGGTACTATTTAATACAAGGAACAGTTCATATTATTTATGGATGCATCAAATGCACAAAAACATGGGAAGGAATAGTTCATAGCATTAGGCTGTGGTGACACTTAAAGAAGTAGGAAGGGCAAAGGCCTCCAGAATCCAGGCAGTACCCAGAACCATTTATTTCTTCAAAAGAAAAGACAGAAGTTTGGCACAAATACGGCAAAATGTTAATATCTGTTAAATCTAGGAGTTTTATGGTTCTCATGTCAAATGTGTTTTCCATGTTTAAAATATCCAATAATTAAGCCCTAGCTGGCGTAGCTCAGTGGATTGAGCGCGGGCTGCAAACCAAAGTATCGCAGGTTCGATTCCCAGTCAGGGCACATGCCTGGGTGGCAGGCCAGGTCCCCAGTGGGGACCACATGAGAGGCAAGCACACATTGATGTTTCTCTCTCTCCTTCTCCCTCCCTTCCCCTCTCTAAAAGTAAATAAATAAAATTAAAATATCCAATAATTAAAAATGAATTTGTGAACTTGATACTAACCTAGAACCATTTGGCTAAGGAATTGATGTAGGTTTTCCTTAAGCTTAAAACATTCTTTGCTCTGTGAATCTCTAGTTTACTTTTTAAACAGTATAAATTGTTGCTTCTGAGACTGTTTTGTTAACTTATAATTTTGGAATGTGACTTCAACTTTGAGTTCAACAGTTGGGCAAGCATAAAATTAAGAAAACTAAAATCCACTAAGAGTGTAATAAGCCATTTGCCCTAGAGAAACATCCAGGCTCATTTTAAGCTATTGCATATATAAACTAAGGAACAGTTGTTTTAAAGAATGATTTGCTAACAAAGTAACTGATTTCTGAAGTGTCCAAAGTATAGAAAAGTTCTTTAAATAAACAAAACTTCTTAGAATAAGATTATATCCATTTGAATAGTGTTGTAATTTCTGTGTATGATAAAAAAAAGATGTCCACCAATTATTCTCAATCGTAATTGAAAATTAGACTCTCATTTCCTATCTGTGCTCTAAAATAATATGTTCCTATAGTTGTGGCTTTTAGGATATTTTAGTAGATTGCTTATTATTTAAAGAAATACACCATCCAGTGAATGTATGTAATATATAAGTATGGCTGAGGTTAGAAGTAGGCAAAATTTTTCTGTGATGGGGTCAGATAATGAATAGATCAGGCCATAAGCTGAGACAGAGATAGTGTGAAAGCAGCCATAAGCAATGCAGGGTGGATGGAGTAAATACATAACTAACCGAATGGATGTGGTTGTGTTCTACTCGAATTCGACTTATAGAAACATGTAGAATTGTAGATGGTCACGTTAGACCCACGGGCCACACTTTGCCAATTCCTTGTTCAAATAACAAAACAGTAACACTTAGGTAATTACATCCCATCTTAAGAAATAATGTTATTGTTGTTTAATTCTGTGTTTCTTTTTTGTTTATTTACCCAGAAGAGAATCCTTTGGAAATTAAAGAAGAACTAATGGACACTGAAGAAGGAGGTCATGAAGCTGAGGAAATAAATGAAGAGAATGATGACCAGAATGAAGATCAGGGTCAACATGAGGCTGAGGAAGGCCCCAGTGAGGATGACAAGGGGGAGGAAGAGATGAACACAGGAGCTAGTGACCAAAACACAGATGCAGACAAACATTCTGAAGAAAGCTCCGAGGAAGAGGAGCAGCAGTCTCCAGAGGACAAGGACAACGATGCAGAGGCCACTGAGGAAAGTGCACAGAATGGCGTCTCTCTGGACCAAGGTCTCCAGCCTCAGGTAGTATGGGTGTCTGGTTTGCCTTGTATTGGAAATAATAATGGGTAGGAGAAATTACCATATTCTCACTAGAAGGTCCTTTAGGATACTTCTCTATCTCTAGGTGGTGCTGCTTTCAGTTTCTGTTTAAGACCTTCCCTGGCTCATCCCCTCCCTGTGGACTCTCCTTAATGAGGAGTGGGGTGCCTGCTTGCTGCAGAGGTTCTCCACCTTTTGTTCTTTCCCCAGAGCATTTAATGCTGTGTTTGATTTCCCTGCAGGAGGAGGAAAAAGAAGAAGGGGAGAACTCTGACACAGAGGAGCAGGTGCCAGAGGCTCCAGAAAGGAAAGAGCACTACTCCTGCGGGCAGACCGGGGTGGAGAACGTGCAGAGTGAGCAGGCCGTGGAGCTGGCCGGGGCCGCGCCTGAGAGCGAGCAGGGGAAGGAGGTGAGGGGCTCTTGGCCAGCTGCCTCTTAGGAGGATCTCTCTGGGCAAAATCTCAGTAGTTGGTTTACACGTGACATTTAATTGTTGTTGACATCTAAAAGATCATATTTCATTCTTGAGAAAATGATCACGGACCTATTTTTATATGCTTCCCAGAACTAATCTGAGAAGATTTGCTTCAGATTTTGTTTAATTGCTGGACTTAATGACGAAGTCACTAGACTGGGCGTTATCCTTGGGAGGATGAGGTTTATGTTACTTTTTTAGAATGTTTCCAAGGAAAGAAAAGTAGAATTCAGACTTCATGCAATAATAGGTCTTTAATAGTGCTTCCATTTTCCTTATAGTTTGCTAGGCTTCTGAATGTTTTAATTTTTTGTCGTGGGGTGATGTGTTCTATGTGGAGCCTCCATTTGGGTTGCTGGTACGCTGTGCAAAGAGCACTGAGTCAGAGGACCTGCGGCTGCAGTGGGACTCGGACAGCTCCGTTGGCCTCTCTGAGCCCCAGTCTTCTCTCCAGTAATGACAGCTGTTCATGTACATGTAGTGACATGTACAGTAATGACAGCTGTTATGTACTCTCTCTCTAACGGGTGTATTCATCAAGCACCCACTAGGTGCTAAGCATTTTTATTACTTCAGCAAGTTCGTTCGCACAGTCACAATATAAAGTAATTAATATTGTTCTCACTGTTTTCTTCATTTTATATTTGAGTTAACCCTCAGTGATGTTAAGTGACAGTCTCAAGGGTACACAGCTGGTTGCTGATGAAGCCTGGTTTCTAATCGAGGTCTCCCCCACCTTCAGAGTAAGCCACTACACTCTTGTAAACAACAAACTAATCAGCCTCGCAAAGCAAAGTCTCTCATGAGGGTACAGATCCGGGTCTAGGTGCTCCTGTTCCTGCCCACAGGCCAGGCTGTAGTCACGGGTGACTTCCAGAGCAGGTGGGCAGGTATGAGTGTTTAATTCTGAGGTGAGAATAATAGAAAATTGTACACCATGTAGGGCAGTTAACCAGGTGCTGCGACAACTTCCTCCAGCCTCATCCTTTCATGGCTTGGATTTCACAGGAACATGGGAGTGGAACTGCAGACGCGAACCAGGCAGAAGGCCACGAGTCCAGCTTCATCGCCCGGCTGGCCTCCCAGAAACAGACCAGGAACAACACACAGGTCTCTGTCACTCTTCAGTTAAACTAAAGTGAAGGCTGCGTGTAGAAAAAAATTGCTCTAAACCTAGTGACTGTTAAAAAATGCCACAGTGTCTGCCTTTCTCTGTCCCTGTTCTACCAGACATGATGGCGGCACTGGTGAGCAGACCAGCACCTCGGGGCTTTCCCCGTGGAGCCCATCACTGGGCCGTCTTTCCTGTGCATGGGCTCACACGTGCGTGTGCACACGCGCCTCCGTCCCTGATACGGAGCCCAGGGGCCTGGTGCTGTGTGCTGCTGCCCAGCACCAAGCAGTTTTACTCTTTTCAATGTCCATAATCTTTTGAGTTTAAAAAAGTAAGTTTTTTAATAGGGTGTCATTCATGCACATGACACAGAATTAGTGTATAAAAATTAATTTCGTAAAAAAACTTCCACCCTATCCCTGTCCTCAAGTCATCCAAGGAAATCAGTGCTACTAGTATTCTCTTTCAGATCTCTGCATATGTTCCGTGTGGATGTACGTGTGTGTGTGTTTCTTTGCTTCCTTGCCTTTGTTCAGATGCTACTCAGAAATTGTTTTGTATGTATATATAAAGAACTGCCTGTTCCTTCTAACAGCTGCATTGAATGGCATTTTTGTATGGCTAAACCTAACTTACTTAACCAGCTCCCTATGAATGGACATTATGGTTATCTTTTAGTCTTTTTACAAGGCTCTGATGAATTTCCTCATAACTCCCACAGAGTTTTAAGAGGAAACCTGGACGTGCAGACAATGAACGCTCCATGGGTGATCACAGTGAGCATGTGCACAAGAGGCTGCGGACTGTGGACACAGACAGCCGTGTGGACCAGGAGCCCGCCCAGGCCCAGGCGGAGGATGCCGCTGCGTTTGAGCACATTAAACAAGGGAGTGACCCTTACGATGCACAGACCTACGGTAGGAGCAGGGAAGGCCTCTTTGCTCACTGAGCTCTCTGTGAGAGCTTACTCTGTTTGACTATATGCCCACCAGGTGTTACCACAAATTCAGCTAAGAGGAAAGGGAATGACTTTTTAAAACTCTTTTCTCTCCATTAACTGTGCAGGTATATAAATTGTTTTTTGTTTAAACATATCCGTAGCCAAGTACAGATGCTCAGTGTTTCTGGTCTAGTGTAAGTTTTTAAAGTATTCCTGATAACCGTTGGCCGTACCCAGGCCCAGCACTGACGCAGGGGTCTTGGAGTACTGGACGTTTCTTCATAGTCACCCTGAGGTTGCTCCCCGCAGTGGCAGAAGCTGTGAACTGGAAATACGTATTTTCTCTGTAGGTGGAAAGGGAGGGGGAAAAACACCCACCTAAGAAGAGAGTATTCAGCCCTTCGTCACCTTCTCTTTCTAGTTCTTGGTGACGGTTCACCACCTTATTCCCAATATATAAACCGTTGATAATATCTACCTATGAGGATAGAACAAAAACAATTGCTCTGCAGATTACTTTTTTCTTTTCCATCCCTACTTGTTAGGAAAATGGAGTAGTAATAATAACAGGTACCATTTATTGAGCTTTTACTTAGTGCTAGACGCTGTTCTGAGCATTTGCTGCGTGGTCCGGGAATTCCTCCAATGATCTCGTTAGCGAGGATATCTCCATTTTATAGATGAGCACACTGAGGCCTAAGAAGTTTAAGAACTTCTCCAAGACTGAGATGCTGGGATTCCCACGTTCGTCTTTCTGTGCCAGATACCATCCTCTTAACCACTACTGTTTCCCTACCCGTACACATCCAGCTGCTCTGAGTCATGTGCCACGTGCTCAGCCTGTTTATTGCGGTTCAGTCTCTGGTCATAGCAGTAGAAACCTAGCTAACTACCCTACATCTGTGGTTGTCTGTGTAGTTACACTACATCCTTGTAGCTTCTCTGGGGGATAGAGAATAGGCAGTGACATCAGTAGGTCAGTAGGACATCCTGGGCACGAACAAGCCAAGCACTGTCTCCAAGCCACACAGTCAGTTAGAACCAACATTAGTAGACTCTGAGAAGCTGATGATACAAAAACCACGCCCACTTAACAGTACTTAGTTATGCAAAGACCTAAGCTTTCTATGTGTCTTTGCACTTTGTTGGCAGATGTAGCCAGCATGGAACAGCAACAATGTGCAAAAGACTCCAGCAAGGATCAGGAAGAGGAGGAGATAGAGGATATTCTCATGGACACGGAGGAGCAGGAGGAGCTCACAGCAGTAGAAACGGAGCAGCTGAAGCCACAGGAGGTCAAGGCGGGGGCCTCGGCAAGTTCTGGTGAGTGTTACAGGGAACAGACCCCTCTGCGGTGCTCTGACTTAGACAAGTTGCTTCACTTGTACTGTAGTCTAGCCTTGTCCTAAACTCATAGCTTTGATGTTCATTTGCCTGTAATAACATCGCTGTGATTTGGAGTGGAAAAGGGGAGAGTGGTGTTGCAGGACACTTTCAAGGAGACCGGCAAAATTGAGTTTCAGACAAAAGTCCATCAACCTTTTAAAAATACGTGGAAGAGAATAGATCACTTACCCAGTTGTGACAAGAAGGTATGTTCTTAAATATTACAGAAATAATGTTTCTGGTTATATGAACGTATACAATATTAGCATAAAATGCAGTGAAATATTTAAAGAAATGGAATGGGGACAGTGCATGTGAGAAAGTATTAAAACTTTGCATATAGTTATTTTAATAGTTGACTTTGGAGCTGTTACTAGTTTATTTTTTAAATGTATTCAACACATTAAAAATAAGAGCAGGGTAAAAATGAACTGTCAATAATGAAAAAAATGCAAACGTAAAAGAACTTGCCAAATTCAGAAGCTTTTCCTTCTCCCTCCCTGCCCTCTCGGGCATTAGTGCTATTGCCTGACTGGCCAATACGTGGCAGTGGGAAAGGGACAGCTCTGATTTGAATTTTGTAGGTTCAAACCCAGTTTTTACCTCTTAACTCACAGATTGAGCCACATTATTCATCTTTGTCTTGGTTTCTTCATCTATGAAATAGAACTTCATGTTTATCTTGGCGTTATTTCTGTCAAAGTTTCACATGCATATAGTTTAAAGAATCACACAGCTCTTCAGGGCTTGTCAGTGTAAACTATGAGGGGGACTCAAAAACACAGAATTATCTTCTGGAGGTGGGCCCCTTATAGTACAGGATCCAAACACCCCCCCGCCATAGGTGAGGGTTCTGGAAACCCATCTATATCAGTGAACCAGCTGGCATTGTTGTGAGAGGCTGCACTCAGCTTTGGTAAATTTTTTTTGAAGACACTTTGAATGTGTTTGCCCATTTCATGATGGGTGATTTATGAGCACACCTGCCCACACTGCATGAGTGTTCAGTTTTTGACCAAAATGGCATGACCCTCAAGCCCCACCCTCCCTATTCACCCTATCTTGCCCTGAGTGACTTACTTTTTTTTTCTGTTTCCCTGGATGAAAAAAGTCCTCAAAAGGGAAATGTTTTGCCAGTGTGAAAGGGGTGAAACAAAAAATGGCAGAAGCACGAAAAGGCATCAAAATCGAGTCCAGAAACTGTTTTCAGTAGTGGAAAAGCTATCTCGATAGGTATATTGCATCGAATGGAGAGTACTTTGAAGGTGACTAAAGTTTAAACATGTAAGAGTAAATACACAGTTTTTTATAAATAAATTCTGCTTTTTGGGGGAGGATCTTTTTGTATATTCTCCCCTATTCCTTCCTCCTCAGAACAGCCGTCTTCATGGAGGGGAGGAGGGGAAGTCAGGAAATAAGAATTTATTTGGTAATGAGTGTTTCAGAAAGACCCAGCGGAACCAGTACCTGGAGGTGTGTTGAGGAGTGAAGGAGTGAAATTTGATTGTCAGGATTAGCAGGCAGCCATGAAAGCTCGGTCTTTGTGTTACTATGATTGTAAGTAAAACTATGTTTTTGTATGTAAATAGGCTTTGATGAGATGGAGATGGAGACCAAAACTGTTAAAACAGAGGAAGACCAAGACCCCAGAACAGACAAATCCCACAAGGAAACAGAGAGTGAGAAACCAGAGAGAAGCCGCCATTCCACCATTCATACAGCCCATAAGTTCCTTGAGGACACGATTTTCCAGGTGCTAAAAGGTTGACAAGTGGTGGGGGCGGGGAGGTGATTAGGGTAGGGGGAAAATCTTTCACAAGTTACTGCTTTAGTAAGTTGACAAAATATCATTATATATTCCTTTTTAAATTTTTGTCTATAGAACTTTATGGAACATCTGGTTGTTCGGGGGCATCATATCCTTATCAAAATTTTAGGATCATCAGTATGACAGGTGCTCCCTAAGCAGATGAAACACTGTTCTCAGGGTTAATCCCAGGATTACAGCAGGTGATCTGAGCCCTGACCTGACTGGGATGGTGGGTCTCTTGTGCCTCTGCCTCTCACATTTCTCATCACCATGCTTGTATAAGGAGCCTATAGGATAGTTAACAGTTTGCGTTGGTTAAGTAGCAAGATTCTTTGACTTAATGAATGCATTTAGGAAGACCTGAATAACTGAGTTGTTTTTGATAATTATTTGAATTAAGGACAGTCTAGATTAATCAGAGAATATTTTCATTATTGATATCGATGGGAATTTGGTCTTGTTTTGCTAGGATTGATTTATAAGTGTTAAAATTTCCTTTATTCACACAATACAGTCTACAGATGATGTACTGTAGAACTGTATACCTAAGACCTATATAATTTTATTAACCAATATCACCCCAATAAATTCAATGAAAAAAACTTTCTTTATCCATCTTGTCTCCAACAAATGGAAAGCAGAAGAATTGTTATCTGACATCTTTTTACTGTGCCATTAAATTTACTTAAGTTTGATGTCCCAGAGGTATGTACTTACAGCTCATACTGCAGGGAAGAAGGCAGCCGGACAGTGAGTTGGCAGTTCCAACCCGGGCTGCCTCTCATCTGTGGTTTCTTCTTCTTAGCCCTTTGTAAAAGACATCGATGAGTTAAGACAGGAGCTGGAGAGACAGCTGGAAAGGTGGCAGCCACATGAATCTGGAAACCCAGAAGAAGTAAGTCACTGGTACAACAATACCTTGACTTTTGTTAAAGATATGGTAAGATTAATGTTATAGGTTCTTAACTAATGTTACAGGTTCTTAGCTCCAATAGGCTTTGTAAAAGGGACCAGGTATGTGGAGAATATAATTACATTCCTGAGACCTAAGGCTGTCCTTTGCTTTCTGCCTGCTTTGGCACTAGACCTATAGGTTAATCAAAACAGAAACGGATAGGATTAATTTTTTAACTTCTGTCGCTCACTCTGTAACAGATGTAATAGATGTCACGGTGGTTAGAAAACGGCAAAAAGGTACTGCATCGTCCTCAGAATAGGCCACCTGGAACGTTGCCAGTCGGTGTCAGGTGGATGGGGATCACACAGAAGTTTTCTTTTTAATGACTTTGCATTCTAAACTTGCTGTATATGTACGTGTTTCGGTTTTATGTCTAGTAACATCATCCCTACCACACGTGTGTGCCTGCTCTGTCATAGTTGGCAAAGAAAGTCATGGAGCTTTGTGTCCAGGAAGTAGGCAGGCAGTTGGATGTCTTACTTGGGAGATCTGCACTTGTCCCTTCCGCTATTGAAGTACAACCTTGAGAGCCCACAATTAAGTGGCTGGATCTCCTGGCTCCAAAATGACCCATTCACAGCTCCCTCTCCACATGAAGGGTACAGGTTATACTCTGTAATTGATGTGAATACGGCATCAAATTCTAATGTTTTACTGTCTTGTTCCATTCTTTCTCAGTTGAAACTGTATTGTGGTTTTGGTGGGGGAGAGACATTTTTATTTAAGTGAATTAGCAGCTAAGAAAAGCTTGAAAACTGCTTTTGATGAGAAAGTTCATGCGAGTTACTTTCTACTGCTTAGTGTCACACCTTCGCCTTGCTGTAATGACTTCGGTTGGCCCTGCTGCTCTCACAGTAACTTACATGTTGTTGCTGTTGTCGCAGGAAAAGGCTGCCGCTGAGATGTGGCAGAGTTACCTGATGCTGACTGCACCTCTTTCACAGCAGCTGTGCGAGCAGCTTCGTCTCATATTAGAGCCCACCCAGGCAGCCAAACTGAAGTAAGTCTCCGCTGGACACCCTCACGGTGCCCTGAAAAGAAAAGATGGCGGTGTTGCCTTTTTCATTGAGCTCAGCACTTAACCACTTACTGTGCTGGCTTCTGGGTTGCCATTTCTGCAGTGCAGGCACCAGTATGTTGTTCCTTAGCCTGTTGTCATGTTGGTATCTGCCACAAGTTCCTGTGAAGTTTGGTGTGGATGCATTCTCTCTGATTCCTTAGTAACTTAATGGGAAATTGGCTGAGCCTTGGTAGTGCTGTGCACATTGCTGCTACACGTTGGTTAGTCACGTGTTGTGTGTTACTCACCTAGCTCTTTCAAAGATGGGTCCAAAATCATGTTCGGAGACCAGAAAAGAGAATCCAAGTCTGCGCAATTTTTTTTTTTTCCCTAATTTAAAAAAGTCTCAGTTTTTTGGGCCTAATTATTACTACCACATACATAACCAGATTTTTGACTGCTGATCAAGAAGATTTGGGCCCTTAAACCTCAATCGCAGCAACACCTCATTGTACCAGGTTACTGGTTATTTGGGATAATTGGTTATAAGGTATTATGAATGTGATTTCATCTTTTAAAAAAGTTCTCAAGGGGTGAGCAGTTTCTAACTCATCTTTGTCCGTTTGGGTGCATTTAACAGAGGAGACTATCGAACTGGGAAGCGACTGAACATGCGGAAGGTTATTCCATACATTGCTAGTCAGTTTCGAAAAGACAAGATTTGGCTTCGAAGGACCAAGCCCAGTAAGCGCCAGTATCAGATCTGTTTGGCTATCGACGACTCCTCTAGCATGGTAGACAACCATACCAAACAGGTAGGAAAGAGAGGTTCCCGAACACCAAATCATGTCCCATGGACCTTGAGAAAACACTTTGAAATGCCAATTAGTCTTTTCTGAGATTGTGAAGACTGTGTTGGTTCACAAGGGCAATTTCAAGATGTCTCAAATATTTTGGCCCTTTACTATAAATTGTTTGTTTCTTAACCTTGCTATGCTGTTGTCTAGCTACAGAGTAAGTAAATCTGACAGTGTGTTATTTTCCACAAAATGGAGTGTACTGTTAAACTATTCTTTAGACTGTATACATAATATTGGAGTATCTTTTTAAAAAATGTATTCATCACACATTCCTTTAAGCCTGAAATTATCTAGAGTTCATGTTCTATCAGTATTAACAAGGTTTAGGGGTCTGAATAGAATTACTTATGATGCCATAAATAACGTCATGGATACTGCAGTGTGTTCTTCTTTACAGTGAAGCTGTTAAGCAGCATGAGCCACTGAGCACCTAAAATCTATGCATAGGCTCTGCTGGAAGTTTAACTTGGGTTCAGATGCCGCCGCCCCACTACTGCATGACTCACAGCTTTAATTACTTCTTAAGAGTCGGTCTGAGAAATGAAGATTATAACAGTATCTCCCTCAAACACAGAGTTGTTATGAAAACTAAAATAACGGAGAGCACTTGGTTTAATGTCTAGCACTTGATAGGTGTTCAGTAGATGTTAGTTGCTGTAGGTATCATCATAATCAACATCTTTTTGTATGAATTTAAAATTTAAAACTGCTATCACTTGTGCATAATTAGAATAAATTGGTTTTTTAAATCTTTTACCCATAAGAAATTACTTTTTATGCAGTCAAAAAAAGGAAACTTAAATTTAAGGACCAACTGTCTCAAAGTCACTTTTTTAAAAAAAGATTTTATTTATTTATTCTTAGAGAGGGGAAGGGGGGAAGAAGGAGAGGGAGAGAAACATCAGTGTGTGGTTGCCTCTCCCATGCCCCCCGCACCAGGGAACCTGGCTCATAACCCAGGCACGTGCCCTCACTGGGAATCGAAACAATGACCCTTTGGTTCATAGGCTGGCACTCAGTCCACTGAGCCACACCAGCCAGGGCTCAAATCACTTTTATTGGTTGATGTTAGAGCAGATCTTTCCCACTAGTGTAATGAGTTCTGGATTTCAGCATTTGTGGTTTTAGCCAGGGCCTAGGGACACCAAAGCTTTTGGGCTGGTTGTGAGTAGCCATAGTGATGGTGTTCTCTTAGGGGCCATACCAAACAAAAACGTTTTCTGTGGCAATCTTGGTGTGTAAAAGGTTGAACGGCACTGGTCTAGAAGGTAGTCTGATTCCTTTAACCCTTAACTTTCTATATCACAGCTTGCATTTGAATCTTTGGCTGTGATTGGAAATGCTCTCACCCTTCTGGAAGTGGGTCAGATAGCGGTGTGTAGGTAAGAGTCACTTTTAATCACACTGGGAAAACTAGCCTTCTGTGGTTATTTTGTTCATGTGACAAAAAAATAACCCCATTATATTTGGCTTTTCTCCCCCAAGTTTTGGAGAGTCTGTAAAACTATTACATCCGTTCCACGAACAGTTCAGTGATTACTCAGGATCTCAGATTCTACAGCTCTGCAAATTCCAGCAAAAGAAAACCAAGATTGCTCAGGTATGCTAATGACATCAGATGTCTTCTGCAGTTACTGTTCTCATTTAGGGGAGAAATGATTTATAGAACACCTTCCGCCCATTGTGATATTAGGACTGATAAAATTTACCATACACAACAGGCGTAAACTCCAGCCTGTGTACCATGGGGATGGAAATGTCCTTGGCACCCATTATTAAACATGGTGTAACCTCTTTTTCTCCGTCTCTCAAAGATCATTTTGACTTCGTAGCTTTTTTTTTTTTTTTTTGCTCCTTATTTTTCTGAGATGTGTTTTTGTTTCATTTTGTTTTGTTTTTTTTTGAACATTTTGAAAAATAAACCATCTCCCAGCACTTTTATCAGGGGGTCAAGGCCAATTTCTCTCCCCTCTTTAGCCTACAATAGAAATGATGTAAAAATAAAGCAGGTACTTGGCTCAGGAAGACATAAGTTCAAAACACAGCATGGGACAGTAATTCTGATGACCTGATTCCTGCCCTCATTTAGCTTCTTTATGTTGCACTGGGCATTTTGTTTTCTTGCCTCTTTTTTGCTACATTTCTTTTTTTTTATAAAAAGACACATGTTTGGTTTATTTGGGGGACTTCTTCAGCAAACTGTTTCTTTTCCTTTGGAGTGTCTGGTAGAACACTGGTGGGGTGTGTGCCAGACACACAGCTGTTTGCCATTGCCAGTACCTAAGGGTAAATGCCAATCAGTGTCCTTCCCTGCAGGTGGCTGGAAGGAGCAGTGACCTGAGACGGTTACTGACAGTCCCTTGTGTGTCAGGAATAACATTAGTTCTGGCAAAGGGAAGAGAGTTTGAATAGTTTTCTGATTGTTTCTGTTTCTGGTTTAGTTTCTGGAGTCTGCAGCCAGCATGTTTGCAGCCACTCAGCAGCTCCCACAGAGCATCAGTCCAGGTGAGCTGCATTCTTTTGCCCTTGGTGACAAACGATTTTCTGTTGTATTTGCAAGCTGCCTGCTTCATCTCACTGTATCCGTCACTGTCTTTTAATGTGTGTGTTCCACAGGGAAAGAAAGGAACGGAAGATGGAGAGGTATTAGGCACTCACGGAATATTTCACTCATTCTTTCAAAAACTTACTGAACCTATACCCACGAGGCTTATAATCAATGAAGGAATTAGACACTAATAACTAATTTATATTGACTAGTATGTACTTATTTGTTAGATTGAGAGTCTTGAAAGGAGCAAGTTGTGTGGAGTTAAGTATGACTGTTCTGTAACATTTTAAGAGGAACAGTAGAGGAGGCTGAAACACACAAGGTCTTTATCTGGCTCTTTGCAAAAACCTACCGTGATCGGGCCATGGAGAAACGGGCGGTGTGCGGCAGGTCTTCCTGCTTCTCGAGGCTTGGTAAACTTCTCCGAGAGACAGCTGCCCTCACACACGATAGTCTTTTGCTGATAACATCACATAGCTAAATATTTTTAAACATTTTAATTTGCCATTTATTTTAATGGTCCCTTCTAAGTCTTTAAATTGATTTCAAGAAAAAAAATTACAGAATAAGGTACAAGACATTGGCAAAACATTGACACAGTTCCAGGGTTCCAATGAGTACTTTCTTCTAGTGGCCCCAGCACTGCATTTTTGTATTTTATAGCCAAAAACATGTATTTTAGTTATCCTATGTGTCACTCTCCAGTTATCATGTGTCACTCTCCAGTTAGGTTGATCTGAAGGGGACTTTCCCTGCAACGTTATTGGGAGATGTTTAATTAACAGGAGCTCCGTGTGTGGGTGCAGTCCCCGACTCAGGGACAGATCTAACAGAGGCCCCCTTTACTTGGGCCCAGAATTCATCAGTTCCAGAGGGTCTATTTGATGTTAGTAGTACAGAAAAAGCCTGAACTTCCTTTTGTCTTACTTTAGGTAGTTTTGAGTTTTGTTAAAAATGGATTCCTGTCATTTGCCTCCTCCTCCTCCTCCCCTGCTCTGTTACTGCAGACACCGCACAGCTCCTCCTGGTGGTCTCGGATGGACGCGGCCTGTTCCTCGAGGGTAAAGACAGAGTCCAGGCAGCTGTCCAGTCTGCCCGGAATGCGAACATCTTCGTCATTTTTGTTGTGTTGGACAATCCTAGTTCACGGGTGAGTGATGACTAAAAGCTACTTTTCTGAGGATAAAGTGGAGCTGCTCTTCAAAGTGGATGTGTTCTGCCTGAAGCATGGCCTGGGTGGCACCATCCCCGGCTCTTTACAACTATTTTCCCATTTGGCATTAACCCACTGAGGTGGGGATCATTCCTGCTTTAGTAAAGGACGGAAGCACAGGTCACCGGTAATGAGTAGGAAAGCCAGGATTCTGACTTTAGAGTCCATCTCCTTCCTATGCCATCTCTTGGTAGTGGCCCTGTCCCCGTGTAAATGTAGACAAGCCCTTTACGGTCACTTGTATCAGTGGTGCCCTCCTCCAGGCAGAAAGACGAGTCAGCAAGTGAAAGACACCCACAGGGCAGTGCTGTTCCAGGGGAAGCGTTGTCTCCACAGGGCAGGTGAAGGCCTAGATGGCAAATGGAAGATTTAATGTGAATCATGAGGGTGTGAGAATGAGACACACCCTCACAGGGAAACTGGGTTTTCATATGTTCCTTCCCCCCACTTCTAGAAGGGTTACTTCGAAAAGATCAGCTTTTTCCTCCACGAGAGTTCTGAAAATGGTGTTTTACTTAGTAATGAAAGCCACTTTCATATGTAGGAATTACACATGGACAACCTAAAAAATGTCAGCAGAAGAGACCATGGAAGAGCCATCCAAGGACACTGACTTAACTTTTATTTCAAAATGTCTTCTGTTGACAGGATTCTATCTTGGACATTAAAGTACCAATATTTAAAGGACCTGGAGAGATGCCTGAAATCCGATCCTACATGGAGGAGTTCCCATTCCCCTTCTACATAATTCTTCGTGATGTGAATGCGCTCCCTGAGACACTCAGCGATGCTCTCAGGCAGTGGTTTGAGTTGGTGACAACCTCTGACCACCTGTAGACCAGAAAGAACACAGTCCGAAGCTGAGACTTTAAACCGTGGTCAAGGTGGCACACTTCTTGCCCAGGTGCTCCCTTTTAGACAATTGTTTCTGAACTTGCAGCTCTAAAATATATTTTATTTAAGAATTCACTCAACAGCTACAGAAAACTTTGTCATAATGTACATTTTCACGTGAGTTCAGAGCACAGAGAAGATTCTCAAGTTCCTTATTTGCCTAGGCTGCTCTTCTGATAACAAACCTGGGGCAGCGAAGGAGCAGCAGGTGCCTGGTCTGTGCCTGAGAGAAGGTCAGCCCCACCCTTGGGGCCCAGCTGTCTGCTGTTCCTCGAAGGGAGCCTGGACACCTGCCTTGAGGAGAGGCTGGCAGGAGCACGGGACTGTGCCGGGCCTTTGGAGAAGGGCCTGGAGGGAGCTGTGCTTCTGACCCCACTCTAAGGTTTGGCTTTGCCAAGCCCACTGTGTGCACATAAGAGCTGTCAGGTGGCTGAGACGGCTGCAGTTTTCAGAGTCCGAGTGTGTGTTTTCTTACTGTGCTTCATGTGAGAGGAACTACCTTCTCTTCTAGGGCAGGAAGCTTGTTGTGTGTGTGCTCAGAAAGCATCCAGACATGGTGGCAGCTCAGGTAACCAGAGATGACCCTTGGGCTCTGTGAAAGTGAAGTGGCTCTCAGAGTCCTTCACATTTTGCTGCTTTGGGAGACTATGCAATGATGGGAGGAAGATTGTCCCTTTGTGTTTGTTTGTTTTTTTTCCATTCTTTTGGTGCCATAGTCCGTGCTGTTGTAGTAATTTATTTCTGTGGTTCCTTTTTTTCTTAACAGTTAAGGGCAAGAATCATTCCTCAGACTGCTTTCAAGCTTGACTGAGCCAGTCTCATTCTGAAAAACATAGGCTGTATCCAAAAGAACTAAACAACTACATCTGCTTTTTCCCTCAATCAAAATACTTTTTAAGGCAGTTTTTACTTGGCCAGAAAGCAGTGTTTGAATACTTGAAACTCTGTGCTGTGTTCTACTTAAGTTCTGTTAGACTGTTTTGTAGACAACACGCCATGATGTAATTGTCTATCTCCACGTCTGTTACCACGTTACACTGTGAAGTTTGCCACCCTTTTGAGGTGGTCATCAAAGACACAGATTGCTCATTGTTTAACCAATTGTCCTAAAGCATGTACCTGATGTAGTGTCATCATTTTTTATTCTAAAAAGCTATGCAGCTTATATTCTGAAAACTATTAAAATATATATATACCACTGGTGAAGTAACTTGTGACCATTCTCAGTGAACTAAAGAGGAGTGTTGAAAGGGCGGTGGTCAGGTCTGCTGGGGCAGTCAGCTGTCCCCGGCTTACACTGACAGCACTGATGGGGCCCCACAACATCGGTGGCTTTACTCACAGTAAGGGTTTGTTTCTTACTTGTTTTCACGGCAGTGGATGGTGAGCTCTGGCAGGCTGGCCCCGTGGTATTGGAGACGTGGCGACTTGGCAGAAACACACAATGGCTCATAAAGATTCTGCTCCAAAACGACACTTCTCTCCCACTCAGATTTCATTAGCTAAAGCCCTCTGTGGGCCAGAGAGTTACTCTTCCAGCAGGGTCGGGCCTGGTAGGGGAAGACACCAACATTTATGACAGTGATGTGGTGGTCTGTTATATCCACCTTTAATTGACAGGGCCATCCATACCAGAGCTTCCCGAATGGCGGTGATTCCCTTGGCCCAGAATGGTGAGTAGGGCCTGGGACAGTAGGAGCTCCAGTAAGCAATGGCCCAAGAGTGCCATTTTCAGTTTGTGCTGTGGTGGGGAAAAGGAGGCATGGAAGCCGTCGTACATGACCTATCAGGAACGGACCAGGTAGGTGTCAGGTAGACGCAGACCCTGGCCCACAGTGAAAGCATGAGTCACTTAGAAGGTACTGAGGATATGCTTCCTCTCTCACACTCACTTGCTACTCGATCTTTACATCCGTCTTAACTTTCTTCATGCATGCGCCAATCTTGTCTGCTCTGACTTCTCTCCTCTGGCTGCATTGCAGCTAGAATTTTTTATTTCATGGTCCCAAATATTTAACAATGCAGAAAATGGTCTTCAGTGAAAAGAGCTTGATAGAAACACCTCCCCCCACCCCCACACGCAATTTAGAAAAATACCAGATGAGATGGCATCGCAGCATTACTAACTTCTGGACATTTATCCTGTTTTCCTTTCCCCTCGCCTCTGACTGCACTGCAGCTGGAATTCTTTTAAGTCTGTAGCCTGGAGTATTAAGTAGTATCCCAAACTAACCACTTTGCTAGCTTTACTTCGTACTATCCACACCGAAGGAGATCTTTCAAAAGTACGCCCAGAGGCCCCTTTGTGGTTCCTTCTCCCTGTGTCCCACCCCACACTATTTGATCTGATCACAGCAAACCATGGGGATCCTAGAACTTGCTAACGTTCCATTCGTTCTTCATCTGGAATTTTCTTACTTACTTGCCTTTCTGACAAGCATTTAGCTCAGATGAGCCCTCTGGGGAGAAGGAGCTCCTGTATTGTGAACCCTGACATCTGTAATGCTTTTCGGAATTTGTATGTCTTCCTGGCCAGAGTGCGAGGTAGGACTGACAGTACTACAAGTGTCTAGCATAAGTAACTGTTTCTGGACGAGAAGAAGAAGGGATAAAAGTATCTTGGAACACTCAGTTTTAATAAAGACCTAAGATGATTTGGAGGGAAATGACATAAAACATTTCTAAAGGTCATACAGAAATCAAGAACATGTAAGATTTGTAAAGGAAACTACGGGGGAAAGAGCATAAAATGGAATAAAGACAGTCTCTTCAATAAACAATGTTGGGAAAACTGGACAGGTACGTGCAAAAGGGTGATACTAGACCACCAGATCACCCCACACACAATAAACTCAAAGTGGATAACACACTTAAATGTCAGTCTCAAAACCATAAAAATCCTAGCGGAAAACCTGCAGTAAAAGCTCAGACATCTCTTGTAATGATAATTTTGCTGAAAAATCTAGGGCAAGGCCAAACAGGAAAAAATAAACAAATGAACTACATCAAGCTAAAAAGCTTCTGCACTGCTAAAGAAACCAACAAAATGAAAAGGGAACCTACTGTATGGGAGAACATTAGCCAATGATAGTCTGATGAAGTTAATTTTCAAAATATATAAAGAACGTCTAGCCCTGGCTGGTGTAGCTTAGTGGATTAAGCACGGGCCTGTGAACCAAGAGATCACGGTTCGATTCCCAGTCAGGGCACATGCCTGGGTTGCAGGCCAGTTCCCAGCAGGGAATGCACAGGAAGCAACTATACATTGAAATTTCTCTCTCTCCTTCCCTTCCCCTCTGAAGATAAATAAATAAAATCTTTAAGAAAAAAAAAAGAACGTCTAGTCGTGGTTAGTGTAGCTCAGTGGATTGAGTGCGGGCTGCGAACCAAAGAGTTGCTGGCTTGATTCCCAATCAGGGCACATGCCTGGGTTGCGGGCCAGGTCCCCAGAAGGGGACATGCAAGAGGCTAATGATGTTTTTCTCCCTCTCTTTCTCCTTCCCTTCCCCTCTCTCTAAAAATAAATCTTAAAAGAAAAAAGTTTATACAACTCAATACCAGAAAAACAATCCAATTTAAAAATGGACAAAGAACCTGAATAGACTTCTCTACAGAGGACATAGAGATGGCCCACAGACATGAAAAAATGTTTAATGTCACTAACCATCAGAGAGATGCAAATTAAAACCATGAGATACCACCTCACACCTGCCAGAATGGCTATCATCAATACATCAGCAAGCAACAAGTGCTGGCGAAGATGTGGAAAAAGGGGAACCCTAGTGCACACTGCTGGTGGGAATGCAGGCTGGTGCAGCCACTGTGGAAAACAGTATGGCATTTCCTCACAAAATTACAAATAGAACTGCCTTTTGACCCAACAATTCCACTTCTGGGGCTATGTCCAAAGAATCCCGAAACACCAAAAGAATATATGCACCCCTACAACAGCCAAGATCTGGAAATAACAAGTGCCCATCAGTAGATGAGTGGCTAAAACACCATGGTACAGCCCTGGCAGGTGTGGTTTGGTTGGTTGAAGCATCATCCCATAAACCAAAAGGCTGAAGTTTCAATTCCAGGTTTGGTCCCTGGCTGGGGTGTGTGTGAGTGGCAACTGATGTTTCTCTCCCTTTCTCCCTCCCTTCCCCTCTCTCTCAAATCAAGCATGCCCTTGGGTGAGGATTTTAAAAAGCTGTGGTACATCTTTGGCCATAAAAAAGAAGGAAATCTTACCTTTTGCAACAGCATGGATGGACCTGGACATTACTATGCTAAGCAAAATAAACCAGTTAGAGAAAAACAAGTACCGTATGATCTTATATGTAGAATCTAATGAACAAAATAAACTGACTAATGACATAGAAATGGGCATGGATACATGGAACAGTAACAACTATCAGAAGGGAGGAGAGGACTGGATGAAAGAAAGTGAAGGGATGAGTCAAAGGACATAGATGCATAACTCAGACACAACAGTGTGCTGACGGCCAGAGAGAAGGGGAGAGTGGGGGCTGGGGAGAAGTGGGCAGAGGGGAGGGGGAAGGAGAACATCTGTAATAGGTCACAAAAATAAAGGGAAAAAATATGAGAGGAGTCTTCCTACCAGATAATAACAAAAGTTAAAAACAATATATTCGTTTCAGATATATAATCCTGAACAAATTATTCAAACCCTAAGAGAATTTTCCCCTGTGGGCATTACAAAGTCCAAAAAAGGAATAATTAAATGGTGTCAAAATAATAGTTTAGCAATTGAAAAAGAACTTAATATCCACATCATATGATTAATTAAAATCTAGATGGAGTAAATATTTTCAACATTACAACAATGAAAGTATTTTTTAAAAAGCCTCAGAAACTGCATCTTACTATATGGAGACTTAAAGCTATATAAAAGACCAAAATTAGAAATAGGCAAATAGCCCTTAGAAAATGAGAATAAAATTTTATTCAGCAATAGTGGATCAAAGTCATGACAAGTCACAAAATAAGCATTTAACTAAAAGTGGTCAGGGGTGTTTAACCTCACTAATAATTAAAAGGAAAAAATCAACGAATTAATTTTGGGAAAAGAAAGCGGTCATGGGGTAAGCCTGGTAATGTTCAGAAAAGCTCACCATTAAAGTGCTGACGTGGCACAGCCTGTTGTCAGTGCTTTACACGTACTGCTCTGAGGGAGGTGTGCCACCTCACTTCACACATGGGGGAGGTTAAGTAACCAGAACACAGCTAGGAAAAGGGAGCACCAAAGATTCCGAAAAACAAGTAAATGGGCAATTGAACATTGCTGTAAATGTTCATCAAGTGAACAGATGAACATGTTTGGTTGTATGTTAATTTGGAACAATTCTACTTGGAAAAGTGTAATAGCAAAGACTCACTAACTCCGCTTATAGTAATATAACCCAAGGACTTGTGGGGAGGATGAGATAATTATGAGGAAATAAAGGCATAGGAATGTGCATTGTTATTAGTGATACCAGATTATTTTAAATTTATTTTAATTTTTAGAGGGGAAGGAAGGGAGAAAAAAAAAGAAACATCACCGATTGTTTCAGTTGCTGAAACAATTGCTGTGCCCCCACCGGGGGACCAAACCTGCAACACTGGCACGTGCTCCACCAGGAATCCAACTCACGCTCAACCGAGAGGCACACACAGATGAGGGCTGATGATGTAAAATTCCTAAAGCTGCAACGGGGCAGCAGCCATTTAAAGCCTCCTAACTAAAGAGGATCATGAAGACAACCACGCTGCCAGGAAAATGATTGCAACAAAAAAGTGCAGGATGGGAGTGAGAGGAAAAAAAGGCAAAGGAGGAGGACACAAATTATAAAAAGTTAGTATTTATACTTTTAGTATTTCTAACTGCATACATTAAAAAGCCCAGAAGTACACAAGAATTTCCCCCACTCACCTCCAAAAACCCAACCACTTAATGAAACTCATAACCCTATATCAAGAGCTGTGCTAAATCCCTTTCCATTCATTACACAGAAACTAATGAGAAAATTTAGAGTAAAACAACTGAAACTGCCCAAGGCTATATAACTCCTGATTCCAAAAGCCCGGGCTCTCCAGACTGTCCAGCAATCTGCACGCCATCTCCCAGGAAACCGAGATCGCCCCACCCCCTGGTCCCTCCCCCACTTCCGCTCCTGCGCACTGTGGCTGCAGCCAACCCACTTCCTGGAGGATATGGCTGCTTCCCGCTTACCCCCAGCAACACTAACTCTAAAGCAGGTACCAACTATTGTCATGGGCCTTCTAGGGCCTCTCCTGGGTCTGAGTTCTCCCTACAGCCAATCTATGGAATGCGTCTGGGGAGCAGCTGGAGCCAGTAACCCTGCACACAGTATCTAGCCTGGGCTGGAGGGGGCGGGGCTTCGCCCCGTGCTGTCCACTGGCAGGTAGAGGGCAGGGGAAGGGCGGGGGTGGCAGGACCCTGTCTTCTAGTCCGGACAGAAAAGGTCGGGCAGGCTGTAGATCTCTTGGTCCCCTGTCGCCTCTGCTGCCCAATGTCTGCCTGTTGTACTTAGCTATGGTAAAAAGAAAACAAAGTTACCACAGGATTTTAACAAGTGCGTTAACTTAGAATAAATGCTGTTATTGTGGTTACAGTTTCCAGGAGTCTGGTAGCCCCTTTGCTGCCCAGTAGTGCGCTTTTGATTTTAAGGGTTCTTATGTTTGACAGAGGTGTAAGCAAACACTGAAATAAACTTGTAATTTTCTTAAAAAAAATTTTTTTCTTTGCCCTTTTCAAAATTAAGGACCAAAGATAATTATCTGGTTATAGTTTGATTTGCTAAAGTAGAGCCCTCTGGGCTGTCGGTTGTGCCGTTGTAACTGGTATTTCTTCTCCCCTTTACAGTTCTTGAGAAGGCAACAAGTTCTCCTTCTCTACCGAAGGATTTTGCAAGCAATCCGGCAAGTCCCAAATGATTCTGATCGCAAATATCTGAAGGACTGGGCACGGGAAGAATTCAAAAGAAACAAAAGTGCCACTGAAGAGGTAAGAGCACGATCATAGGCCCTGACCCCTTGTGTTCAGTGAATTTTTACAAACATCTAGTAGGCATCTTGAAGTATAAATGTCACCGAGATGGGATATTTTGATCATTTGTCTAATGTTACTGATCTACTTTTTAAATATTTAAAATTTACAACTTTGCTGTATCTACATTCTACACTAGCATCACCTGACTTTCTCTTAACCTCCCCCCGCACGCATGTGCGCACACACACATGAAGGTGATAAACACTACAGCATGGTGGTTGGGGAAGGGTGACTCCCCACACTGTGCACTCCTCCTGATCATTAGCTTTTGCTTTCTTAATATGCAGCCCTTTGAATTCTCAGTGTTGGTTCTTGACTTTAACACATGCTGTAATACAGCTGTACCTTGATTAACCAGGTAAAACAGTGACCAGATTTCATTTTCTCCTACAGGATACAATCCGGATGATGATTACACAAGGCAACATGCAGCTCAAGGAGTTAGAGAAAACACTTGCTTTAGCAAAAGCTTAATGATGGCATTATTCTGAAAGATTTTCAGTTTCCATGTGTTTGGAGGAGCTTAGGCTTAAGGATGGGCAGCCCAAAGTCAAGTCAAACTGTATTTCTGACACTCCAGAATATGGAGCATGGCACTGCACAGAGAGGAAAGAAAAGCTGTATCAGAATAATTGCCTTAGCACTGAAAAACATACCTGTATTTTGAAAATGTTTCTGGATTTGTCAGCAGTTTTTGTAAGAAGCAAAACCTGGTACAAAGTACAACAAATGGACAATTAGCACATAAAAAGATACTCAACACGGTTATTCATCAGGGAAATGAAAATCAAAACCACAGTGAGATACTGCACATCCACCTGAACAGCTGTAATTAAAAATGGAGATGGCAGCAAGTACTGGTGAAGATGTGGAGAAATCGGGACCCTCACACAGTGCTGGTGAGAACAGAATGTGGTGCGCCCACTTTGGAAAACAGACTGTCAGTAGCTCAAAAGGGTAAACATAGTTCCCTGATTCAGCAATTTTACAACTAGGTTTACAACCAAGAGAATTGAAAACACATATACAAATGTTAATAGCATTATTTCATAACAGCCGACAAGTAGAAACAATCCAAATGCCCAACTGATAAATGAATAAAATGTGATATATCTATACAATAAAACATTATTCAGCAATAAAAAGGAGTGAAATACTGATACATGCTACACACAGATGAAACTTGAAAACATTAAGTTAAAGAAGGCAGCTGCCAAAGATCACATACTATATGATTCCCTTTATAGGAAACGTGTAGACTGGGTAGAAAGAGTAGTGGTTGCCAGGGCGCTAAGTGGAATGGAGAGTAAG
This sequence comes from Trachops cirrhosus, assembly GCA_028533065.1. NCBI lineage: Eukaryota > Metazoa > Chordata > Mammalia > Chiroptera > Phyllostomidae > Trachops > Trachops cirrhosus. Next base: position 136,617,466 of record CM052541.1, on the reverse strand, counting down.
TCGATAAGGGGTTTTCTTTTCCCCTTATCCATCATCATCCAAGGATGATGAAAATATCCTGAAGTTATTAGATTTGGGTGTTGGCTGTCCAATGCTGTGAATATACTACCATTGAAATGTACATTTTTTATGTATGTGAATTATACCTCAGTAAAGTTGTGTTTCTGGTTTTTTAGAGTTGAGATATAATTGACGTGTAACATTGTGTGACTCAATAAAGCTGTTTTCAGAAACAGAATGAGATGTAGGATTGGGGGTATAGGGACCTCAGGAGATAACCTAGAACTTCCTTGAAAAAACCCTCCATTACCCCTCCGGGCTGCTCAGGTATGTCATGATCTGATCCTCGAACAGGTCACAGCTGGGAAGCTAGGACTTTGTTGGAAAGAGAGGCTTAATGAACACCTTGTACACTGTAAGAGGAGGCAACTTTTTTTTAGGCAATTTCTGAGTGAAACTAATGCAACTACCTTAACATCCACAGAGAAGTACAGTAAGTCATTAGGGAGGGTCTTCAGTGCTTTAGGTTCTCCTACAGTGACAGAAAAAAAAAGAGTCTGAAGACTACATCAGAGAAAGAAGTGAACTTGAGGACATTTTTGAAAGAGACCGAATGTAGAACAGTTTAGTGCAAGTTTATGGTATGAGGCTGGAATTGTTAGTCCTGCAGACTGAAGTACTCTGCTAATCTACAGAACAGATCTACAAAGGTAATCCAAGAATCTGACCAGCACCCGAAAGACAGAAAAATTGCAGAATGAAAACTGGTATCTAGTATTGGACTGTGCACTACAGGAGAGGCATGAGCCGATGGTGGGGTATGTCAGTGACCTGCATTATCAGGTCCACCTCCCTGTCCCACAGCCTCAGAGCTCACAGGGCAAAATAATTCTGAACACTCTTCCACCAGGGCAACCTACCAATGCAAAGCGCTTGCATAAGACAATTTTTAGATTTTGCATTAGTCAACCTACTGCAAAGCCATCTGATGAAAAAAGCATTTGTGAAGTTTCTGAAAACACTTTAGAAATATTCTTTGTGTAGCACAATTGCCAGACGTACGCAAGTATAGGCTGCCTCTAGCAAACCTAAAATCTGGAAGCTAACAATCATCCTTTTAGGAGGTAAGCAAGTCAGTGACCGGGCGGTGCCCTTCCTAGCAGTGGGGTACATGGGAAACTGAGAACACTTGGGATTTGAATTTGCAAGATGCAAATACCAAAGACTCCAAGAAAACCTAACTTGGAGTTTCATTTGTTTTTCAAAGTGGGTAAAAACTAAAAATTTAATTTCTTCCAGAGGCTAAGATTATAATAACAGACAAACTTTTACCTTCGTTTCTAAAGACCAGTTCACTTACATTCATGTTCTGACTATGACAAGGCTTTGACTGTTCCCTTTGAATTATAGGCCAAGTCTTTTGTTTAGCCTAAGCAAATTTATTTGGCAGTTTCTTCTCACATACAAAGCCATGGTTGCTTACTAAGATGTTGACTAGAAAAGAGCTGCTGGTGAAATATGTTTTGTTCATTATCATTATCAGCATTTGGGATTTGACAACAAACTACCTTCTTGAGTATGCTCCTTTTAAACTATACTCGTTTGAATGTGAAAGTTTTGTTCCTAAAGTTTAAGAAGTTGGAACGTTCATCTTATGTATTTGAACTAACAATAAATCAACCTTTATATTAACTTTTTTCTAAAATATAAAAGCTTTCTCGCCCACAAGAAGTGGCTATTATTTAACATATCAACTGTCCCTGTGTCATCTCCCCCTTTTAAGCGTGCCATCAGGTTGGAAATGTTGAATTCAAGGCACAGGCAATGCCGGGAACGTGCCCGCCGCCGAGACGGACGACTTTCTAACCTGAGGAAACAGTGCACTTCCCGGCTATGTGGCTGCAGTCACACCAGCAGGCACGCTCAGGAGCACCGCGAGGCAGAGCCCCTACGCACCTGTTATCTCTTGTCCCTTGTGTGGAATCAGGGAAATTCGAGGAAAAAAACAAATGGAAGCAGCTCACACCTACTCTGAACAAAAAAAGTGGGATTATGTAGAAGAAGATCCAAACAGGATAAAAACAAGTTGTCACTCTGTGCCGAACTAGAAATCACAATAAGCTATTTCCTTCCTTGAGTCAGACATTTGAAAAGTTTTATTAGGATTAAATTGTTTCCTGAGAAGAGTGAATCCCTTTCTACTCTATTTTGTATTAAAAACAAGTACTTTGCTGTACTGTCTTGCTTCTGTGTTAAATATATTCACATTTATAGTTACAATATTTGACTTAATATTATAGGAAAAGATTTCCCCTTAAGTAAAATTATAATGAAATATGTTTTAATGTTTTTTCCTATTCATAAAATGTATTCTAAAAGGTCATTAGCTTTTTAAAAGGTTTTATTTTTAGAGAGAGTGGAAGGGAGGGGGAAAGAGAGGGAAAGAGACATCGATTACCTCTTGCACGCCCCCCACGGGGGTCCTGGCCCCCAACCCAGGCATGTGCCCTGATGTGGAATCAAACCAGTGACCCTTTGATTTGCAGGACGATGCCCAACCCACTGAGACACACCACTCAGGGCTGGTTTGTCTTTTAAGTCTTAATTGGTTGGTTTTTATATCACAAGAAGAATTATATTTAGCTTTTAGGAACAATTTGTTAGTCATAAAATGTTATTTTACCTGCATAAAATTATAAGTAATGTTATTCTTCTGTATTTTCCAAAAGGTCCACAGTTTAAACAAAACATTTGTTTAAGCTTGCACTGAGAAGTCTTTCCATGTTACAGCAGGTGTTTTAAAAAATATTTTGTCATGCAGCTCACCTGATCTCCACTTTAAAGCAGATGTATTTAAATTGCACTTTTATGGAAACACCATGTAGTGGGCTGGGTGCAGGCATTCTTTCAGGAACCATAAAATTTGGTTCGCTGCACAAATGAAAATGTAAGTGAAACAGTATTCACACTTCCACATTTTAAATATGGAATTCAGTATCCATAGTGTTTAGAACCAAGTCTAATGCTCAGAAGAGACCCAAATTCAAGGTTACAAAAATATTCTATAGAAGAAAATGTACCTCTCAAGGATCAATGCTTGGCTGAAAAAAAAAATAAGGTATAACATGAAAACATCACTTCCTTTATTTTGGGCTCCCAAAGCCGAAAGAAAGATTAGAACTAATAATTCAGTCTACCACAGATATTTACTCAAATGCAATCATGCACTAACAAAAACACTGCAATACTGTACAACCTATGCATTTTACACCACTTTCCCCACAGCTATTGGAAATTCCAGCCTTAGTTTGAAATGACCTACACAATACGCATCAATTATTAATAGTCCTGCTTCTTTGGAAGAGGACTCTTGTGGCATTTACTTGTCTTAGCACATAGCACAAGGGAAAAATTCACATTAGACCTGTAGGTGAGTTTTTGACACTAGGGAACAAAAACACGGAAAGCGTAGCTGTTAGAAAAGCTAGCGCATCAGTGGTAAGATGCTGCCGGCTCTGAGTTGGAAGGCTGGCTGACCCTGTTTTCTTTCCTTGCCTCTGTTATACAATAGGTTTTCCCATCTTTGAGAGACAAGACCTGTGTTGTCTTCAGATGAGGTGCATTCGACCTTTCTCATTCCTGCCTAGTCTCTTCTCTAACTGTGGCTTTGACAAAAATATTTAGTTCACAATGATGCTGCCTGCTTCTGCTGGGTAGGAGTTACATAATCAAAATACTTTCCACCAAAGCACTCCATGGCCTCAAGTTGCCATCTGGCTCTACAATTCTGTGATTGCATCCTGAACATGGAAAGAGGAAAGAAAGAACCTCTACAGGTAGCAGTTCAAAGAGTCTCGGGGCAAGAACCATCCACCTACACAGTAGTTGAGAAACAAGACAAGCTCACAACATGAAAATAAGCCTGAGAGCACCAAACTAACTCCCTGTCCAGGTTCCGAATACTGACACACAGCCTTACGGGGAATGTCTATATCCATAGATTGTTGCTATTAAGAAAAAGAGAAACAATGTGAGCTTCAGTAGGCAAAAGCAAAGAGGCTAAAAACATACTTTGGTTTTCCAGAGCAAGACCTCATTCTTTCCTCTTTGGCTCAATGAGCAACATTTTATTCAAAATTACAGGCAATAGTTACTCAGTGCTTGAGTTTATAGAACTAGAACTGAGGGTTCTGTGCATATGTGGAATTTTAGATGAATATAATCCCACATTTCAAGGGACAAGAAGTTTGGAAGATAATTAAATTCAAAGATTAAACACACCCAAGCTACTTTTATAACTATATTCTACAGAGCAGAGAAAAATCCTTAGAGCTATGTGAAGCTGGAATGATGGGGTCTGAATTGAGTTACTGATTACTTTGACGTTTTTACTTAGTCACTACAGAGCAGTGGAAAAGCTTTCGAGGTTTTTTTTAATGACAGAACTCCATTAAAAAAGAAACACTTTCAAGAAACAGCCTCATTTCTTTACAAAGTACAGACCAGTAAGCTCAAGTTCAGAAAGGTACTCTGAGATAAACTGGTTTGATTGTGAATAGGTTATAGAAGTTTCAGATAATTGTTATGTGAATTTTTTCCATTAATCAGCTTTAAAATCACAAAGATTAATTGACTGTAGTATTTCTACACTTTGGCTGAAAATATAGAAACTGTGATCAAATGTTTGAACCTTTCTAATATGAGTTCATTATTAACAAATAGTCCCAGTGCTATTATCCAATTAACTATTGTTAAAAATACTTTCACTTTTGAAAACATTTTTTTAAAGATTTTTATTTATTTTTAGAGAGAAGGAGGGGAGAGAGAGAGGGCGAGAAACATGGATGTGCGAGGGGAACATCGATCGGTTGCCTCCCGCACACCCCCAACTGGGGGCACAACCCAGGCACCTGCCCTGACTGGGAATCCAATCAGCAACCTTTGGGTTTGCAGGACAATGCCCGACGCACTGGGCCACACCAGTCAGGGCCAAAACATTTTAAGCTATCCTGGATCTTGTGACATCATGCAAATCTTCTCCTCAAAATCTGATAGGTTTTCACCTGACTAAAATGTCAGCATTTTGAGAATTACGCATTTGAGAGAGAGCGTTTAGCGCATCTGTTACAGCTTTCCCAGAATGACACTCTCGTCTAGGCACAGCAGGTGTGTTTATATGCATGACTAGTGGAGTTCACAAGGGGTTAACTTTTTTTTCTTGCTTTTATGTTATTTTGTGCATCCTGAATTTTAGGGTTTAAGCTGACACATCATTCAGTTTCTTCGTGGCTCACTTAATCTGAGCTTTTGAACTTAAGATGAACCTGGACTGAGGTTTTAAATTTGTAATGAAACCTGACACTAAGCAAGCTTTCCCTGGTTTCAGTTTAATTGTTGAAGTCTTCATAACTTCAGGGCATAGGAAACGTGTGTGTCTGGCACATTTTAGAAATCAGTGATCTGTTAAAGGCAAGTCTGCTCCGTGCACAGTAATTGACACCTTGGGCATAACTATTCTGCAGTTGCAAAACTAGAAATCCTCAAGAATCCTTTCTTGGGCCACTTCCCAGGTCCTAATTTTCCTTCTGCACCTTAGTCCTGAGCTTAGCGAGTTCCTCTTCCAAACTTTTAATATGTTCCTTCAGTGTGGCCTTGTCTTGCTGGGCTTTCTGGCTGGCTTGGCTTCGTGCTTCTTCAATCTTTCTTTCATACCACTTTTCCATCTGGGTAGCGACAGCCTCAAAAAAGTACTGTGTGATCTCCAGAGCTTGGGAGGTGTCTCGAACATGAGGGGCAATCTGCTTGCTGCCCGTTGCTGGTGGTGGTTGCCCGGAGGTGTTGCTGGGTGCTGGGTGCTGGGCTCGGTGCCTCGTCTGCCCACTTTTCACAGACTTCTTCGTTTGCGTGCCTCTGTCAACACAGGGCCCAGCCTGCGGATCACCTCTCACTGCCTCCTTCAAAGGTAGCGAGGCTGTCTGGACTTTGACGTTCCTCAGTCGGGAGCCTGTACAGTCTGAGGAAGATAGCTCCTGCTGGAGTCTGTGGGTAGCAGTGGAGTTGAGGGCCTTTTCCTTGGGCCTGACCACCTGAGGGGAACTGTCCAAAGCTGCCACTGGACCTGTGGTCACTACTGATGGATCCACACCTGGTTTTGGAAGGAAAAACACAAGTCAGAACAAATCCACATTCACAGTCACGCGGCTGTGGTCAGCTTTGCAGAGTCCCGAGAATCCGATAAATGACCAGCCTTCCCGTCACCAGCCACAAGGTGCAACTTCTTTGCCCTTCCTTCCACCTCTCCCCGGGTCATCACCATGGCTTGTCACGTCTTTCCTGGGTGTTAACCATGCTGGTGGCATCTAAGCCAAAAAAAAGTTGCCGGTTTTTCCTTTAGCCTGTCTCCATCTACCCTAGAAGGATCTGGGGGCCATCTCTTGCTTGCTAAGGAGACACAGCTCACCATGTGTCTCAAAACAGAACTGGGTGTTTATCAATGAGAATGAGCATCTCCGTTCTCTGACCTCTGGGCCCTTTCCCCCCACAGCCCCAAGTACTGGTTCCTTGATCCAAGCTCCAGCGTGGAAAGAGCTCCAGGCCAAGCTCCATAACTAGTTGTAGCATGAAAAATTTGCCAAGGATTTTCCCCATTGTTATGATCATAAAGAAGATAAAACCACAGTTCCAGATACAGTCTGTGGTAACATGAAACACGTCACATATGAAAGTCCCCCATGGAAGCCTAATTATTTACTGAGTATGTGAATGTCTTCAAAACTACCCAAGGGCTACCCACTGAGGCTCAGGTAAATGTGCTTCGCTGGGAGCATCTCCTATCTAGCACCTGAGGCAGCTTGTGTGTGCAGTGCACTTAAAGAGGTTTCACAGAGCTGGGCAAAGACAAGAGGCCAATCCCGCAGGGGAAAGGGGAAAGAAGGACAAAGTCGGGGGCACTGCCGAGGAGGAAGATGTCCATTCGCCAACCCTCGTCTCTGGGGCCCACTCGGCCACGATCGACACGGTACCTGAAGCACTTCTATCAATGATAACAGTTTTTTTATTCCTTCACTCAAATGTTTTTAAACACTTACACAGGAGTGTTTTACTGCTATACAGGAACTGAGCATACAGTAATGAGCAAAACCCAGGGTTTGCCCCTACAAGTTTACTCTGCAATCCGGTTTTTCCACGGCCCTGTCATACGGGCCACCTTCGGAGACAGGAGGGAACCAGATCTGGGGGGTGTCATCACCTTTGGATGGAACGGCTCACTCTCGGCATGTGGGTTACCTGTAGAGGACTCGCAAGTAGACGGTGTGGATTTAGCCCTAGGGGCCCTAGAATCTCCAGAAAGCTTCAGTTCCAGATGCTGAATCTTTAACATGCACCAGGTTTTTAATTCATCCACCAAGGACAGCTAAAAAACACACAAAATTATAAGGTGAATTTAATACATGGTGTATGAATTAAAGCATAAAGAATGGACCTTTTACTTATGATAGCTGAGGACACCATCTTGACAAGCCCTGAAGTTGTGGGTAACCCGCCCGCCCCCAGGCCACACACACTCCTCTTCCTGCCTTCTACACACCAGGCCTTGCCTGACACCCAGGCTGACAGTGTCCATCATCTTCGTCAAGTCACGTGGAGCCCCTTAACTCAAACACCAAAGCTTCCCGAGCCTTCCTAACGAAGCATGTCTGCCTACTTAGGAGCATGAACTTGCACACACTCACAAATGCTCCTGTTAGGTCTGTGGTCTTGAGGAGACCACACGCCCTCAGGGCAGGAACCGAATCTTATTCAACCCAGCAGCAGCCGGGTAAATCCACAACACACAGAAATGATTCTGGCAGACAGCACGTTTCCCCAGCATGTTCAGTCTCCACCAGTTGCCACAGCAAATTCAGCAACAAACATGAACTGAACTACAGGTTCTTTCCCATTCACTTCATTTCAGAGTTATGCAAATAACGTGCTATGTAACACAAACACTTTTAGGGGACCTCAGCCTCCAAGTTTCCGAGGATAGGTCTCAGACTTTGGTCATTGCGAAGTGAGGTAAATCACCAGTTAGGGACTGACAGGTACTGGTTCTCACCTGTCGCTTCTCTCCCTCATGCTTCTCTGTGTCTGAGTGCTGCTGCAGGCGGGTCAGGCACTCCGTTCTCTCTGCGGAGAGTCGCTCCACCATCAACTTGTCCAGAACGCGCATCTAGGATTCAATGGGCAGAGAGTGCATGACCAACGTAATCTGAGGATGGGCTCCTGAGGGGGGTCTGAGCCCACACAGGAACCGGGGAGAATGCAAGCAAACCTCCATCACCCATTCTATTCTGTTTTCATATAGTAGCCACAGAACTCTCATTTTTTAGAGTCCTAAGCAGAATTCCACTGAGGCCAATGCTTCTGTTTCCTACTTGTTAAAGTCCCTAAGGGGGCCCTGGCTGGTGTGGCTTAGTGGATTGAGCGCGGGCCTGTGAACCAAGAGATCACGGTTCAATTCCCAGTCAGGGCACATGCTTGGGTTGCAGGCCAGTTCCCAGCAGGAAATGCACAGGAAGCAACCATACATTGATGTTTCTCTCCCTCTCTCCTTCCCTTCCCCTCTGAAGATAAATAAATAAAAAAAAATCTTTAAAGTCCCTAAGGGGTTTAAGAGACTATGAATATACTGTGTATATAAAACTTGAGCCAATACAGGCCTTGTAGGTAAAGGAGAATTTTTACAGGTCTCAGAACAGTATATCCATGACCAGGATTGAAAGGAAAAACTATCTCTTAAAGTATGGAGCTCTCCTCCCCCTTTTAAATGTTAGTGGCTGCCCAAGAGGTAGTGAAAGAAACTGAACACTCAGGGTTTTTATCCAGCTTTCCCAGTGAACAAATCCTCTTGGTGTGTCATCAAAAGTAGTCAAAGCAAGTAGGAAGAGGGCTGTGCAAGGAGTTCAAAGGGACTGCTTCAGAGAAGAAATAATTGTCACCACCTTTCAATCACATGCCCTTCTGGGTCCCCTCTTCGCCTTGGCATTTACAGCAGGGCCCTAACACCCAGGAGAGCTGAACTTCCACTGCTCTGATAAGGTCCAAAGAAGTGAGGGAAGCTGTTGTGAGGGGCAGCCAGCCCCTAAGGGCTCACCAATCAGCTCCTCTCCTGTCAAGGACATGCAAAAGGTTCCACTTGCAGATTTTGAAAAATAAAACCAAAGTAGGATCAGTTCTGGAGATGTGGGGAGTACCTTCTGCTTTGCCTCTTCAGCCCCGGGATCGTCTGTGAATTGCTCTCCTGTTTTCCACGGCCGGCCTGCTCTCCCACCTCACCGTCCGAGTACAGAGGGCTCTGCCTAGAGCAGCCATGTTCCCAGCACACTGGACGGGTTCAGGCCGGAGCACCAGACTCAGCCGGGCCACTGTCCTCTCCTTGTGATCTGAATGAGGACTAAGAGTGTGCACCCCAATCTGTCACCTTCCTTGAACCAAAGAGAGGTCCTTGAGACATCGCAGCACTTGCCTGAGACATGCCTCTTTGGGCTTAGGCTAGCTGAAGTGGGTTTTCATTCTCAAAAGTCTTAACCCATATATTAAGAGACGATTTCTTAAATAGGCTTTCCACTAGATGAAAACAGCAAATAAACCCTAAAAATGTTCAACCTCTTCACTTGTATGTGGAATTTAAAGAGCAAAATTAACGAACAAGTGAAATTGAAACAGACGCAGACACACAGAACGGACTGAAGGCTGCCAGAGTGGGGCGGGCTTGGGGGACTGGGAGAGGGAGGTGGCAGGACGAGAAGTCCAAGTTTCTGGTTACAGGAGTAATGGAGATGTGAAGTGCGGCATGGAAGAGACAGGCAATAAATTGTAGTAACTATGCGTGCTGCCGGGTGGGAGCCGGAAGTATTCGGGGAACACTTCGTAAAGTATGTGATTATCTAACCACTGTGCTGTACACCTGAAACTAATAAAAAATTAAATATAAACTGTAACTGAAAAATAAAATTTTTTAAATTAAAAAATGTTCAACCTCTCCGACAAACGAGGAAGTAAAAATTAAGCAATTAAATGTCCATAATCAATTTGGCCAAATCTTTCAAGAAATGATAACATTAAACAATGGCAAAGGGTAGAGACAGAAACTGAGACACTGATGATAGGATGTAAATTGGTACAAACTTTTTCTTAAGTAGTTTGCCAATAATTATCAAGAGCTGTAAACATACATATTCTTATCTTCACACTCAGGTATCTTAATTCTGAGCAAATACTCTGGGAAGCAATCAGAAGTTTGTGCCCGTAAATGCTCATCATAGCATTATGTGACTAGAAATACTATAAGCAACTTTAAAGTTTAACAAAAAAGAATGGTTAAATAAACTATGTTGTGTTGTCATGCTGGGATATGAAGCCAGGACATGGGGAAATGCTCATAATGTAAAACTAAGGAAAAAAGCAGGAGCTATAAGTGTGGAATCCCACCCCCCACAGGAAATGGTGTACCAGCATCATAAAGTGCACCGTACTTAACGTGTCTAAGACAGCTTACTAAACTTAAGAATAAGCTGCCAAAAAAGCACAGCATTGTTCCATTTTTGTTTAAAAGTGATAACCTTGTAGATTACTATCTATAAAAAAGAAGACCTATGGGGACATGTACCAGACCAAGAATAAAAGGTCTCTGAGGAGTGTCAAGCTGATACATGTTCTGCAATGTGATTTTTTTCCCAGTAAACATATCAAACTAATATTGGAAGTTCTTTAAAAGTTTTCTTTTGAGGTTTAAAAATTACATCCATCATACATTTGGTATTAATTCGGGAGAAAATGTGCCTGTACAATGGTGAGGTAGTGGTCGCCAGCTCAGCCAAGAGGTCAAACTGAGCACCATTAATGATGGGACTTTGGGACACGCTCCCCCTTTGTGACGTAATCTAAAGTTCACATCATTAACTATGAAGCATTCTTGCCAAAAAACATTCAACCTGAACCTAAATAAACATCTAGACCAATGGTCCTCGAACTTTAGGTGCACTAGCATTACTTGAAGGTCTTGTTAAAATGTAGGTTGCTAGACCTCACCCCCTAAATGTTATTCACAATTCAATTAAATTCAGTATATCTGTATTGAGGACTAAAATTTTGCATTTCCCCCCCACAAGTCCCTAGATGCTGCTGCTGCTGCTGCTGCTGCTCTGAAGATGACACTTGGAGAACCACTGCTCTAGACCTAACTTTAAGTTTACAGAAATGCAGGGATAGAGGAACAAGTTAAATAACACCACAGAGAAACTCAAACACATCCAGTGAGCTTCTGGTGAAGATGGCGGCGTAAGTAAATGTAGTGCACCTCTTCCCACAACCACATCAAAGTCAAAACTAAACTACAGAACAGGCATCATTCAGAACCACCTGAAATCTGGCTGAATGGAAGTCCCACGGCTAGGGATTTAAACAAGCGCTTCATGGAGACTGCTTCATGGTGTGAGTGCAGAGACATGGAAAAAGTCGGTCCCACACCTGCGTGTGCCAGATAAAAATGTGGAGGGAACCTCTGCTGCAGAGGTTCCCTCTGAGGAGCGAGGGGCCCCAGCCCCACACCACATCTCCCAGCCCAGGGTTCCAGTGCCAGAAAGAGAAGTCTCCGTAACTGCTGGCTGTAAAAACCAGTGGGGTCGTGGCTTCCCTAATTTGGCGAAGGAAACAGACATACAAGTCCAGGGGCACACAGAGTCCCAAACAAGTTGGACCCAAAGAGGACCACACAGAGACACATCATAAATAAAATGCCAAAGGTTAAATACAAAGAGAGAATCTTAAGCGAGAAAAGCTGTTAGTTACCTATAAGAAAGCTCCCACAAAACTGTAAAGCTGCCACAGCGGATTTCTCAACAGAAACTTTGCAGGCCAGAAGGGATTGGCAAGAAATATTAAAAGTGATGAAAAGCAAGAATCTACAACCAAGATTACGCTAGCCGGCAAAGCTATCATTTAGACTCAAAGGACATATGAAGAGCTTTCCAGACCAAAAAAAAAGCTAAAAGAGTTCACCACCATCAACTAGTATTATATGAAATCTTAGCCCCAGCTGGTGTGGCTCAGTGGATTGAGCGTGGGCCTGTGAGCCAAATGGTTGCCAGTTCGATCCCAGTCAGGGCACATGCCTGGGTTACAGGCCTGGTGGGGGATGTGTGAGAGGCAACACTGATGTTTCTCTCCCTCTCTTTCTCCCTCCCTTCCCCTCTGTCTTAGAATAAATAAATATTTTAAAAAACCTTGAGTCTTTTTTAAGAAACAAGATAAAAATATGAATAAAATGGCAATAAATACATATCTATCAACAACTGAATCTAAAAACCAAATAAATGAACAAGCAGAACAAAAACAGATAAAAAGAACATTTTGACAGTGGCCAGGTGGGAGGAGGGTTGGGGGAATGGGTGAAAAAGGTGAAGGGATTAAGAAGTACAAATTGATGGTTACAGAATAGTCATGGGGATATCAAGTAGAGCACAGGAAATACAGTCAATAATATTCTAATAACTATGCATGGTGTCAGATGGGTATGACATGTATCACGACGAACACTTAGGAAGTTATATAATGTCTGACCACTGGTGTGTATACCTGAAACATAATATTGTATGTGAACTGTAATTGAAAAATAAAGTGATTTAAAAAAGATTGCAGAACCAAAAACCATGTGCATTTGTAATTTTTATGGCTACCGCTATCGTTTTAAGGGGTACTCCAATTTATACTTCTATCTGCAATCTATTGGAATTCCTGCTCTCCTACATCCTTACCCACATATTATATCATCAAACTCTTTGATCTCTGACAATCTGAGAAGTAAAAATACTATTGTATAATGCTAATTTGCATTTTTTACATCAAGATTGAACATCTTTTCCTATAGCTATAACAGCAGTATAATTTTACCTTTCTGTGAAATTTTCACATCTGTTACTTTATGTAAAAAAGATTTTCAAAATTAAAATAAAAAGTGTACCCTGGTTGGTGTGGCTTGGTGGAATGAGCGCGGGGCTGTGAACCAAAGGGTCGTCAGTTCAATTCCTAGTCAGAGCACATGCCTGGGTTGCGGGCCAGGTCCCCAGTAACGGAGGTCATATGGCAACCACACATTGATGTTTTTTCCCTCTCTTTTTCCCTCCCTTCTCCTCTATCTAAAAATAAATAAATAAAATCTTAAAAAAATAAAAAGTGTTCTTTAATCAAGTATGAGTCAAATGTCCTTTAACTATGAAGAAGCAAAGATAAATTTCATGAAGTCATTAGCCAATTTGCAGAAGTTACTGTTATTACTCATAAGAAATGTTATTACTCATTACCAAATAGAACTAGTTGAAAATGGCACTTGATTTCTGTGGCCTTTTGTGCAAAAACCCATAACACCAAGGGAATCATGAGGAAAATATCAGATAAACCCAAATTGAGAGACATTCTACAAAATACTTGACCGGTGTTCCTCGAAACTGCCAAGGTCATCAGAAACCAAGTCTGAGAAACTATTACAGCTCGGAGGAGCTCAAGAAGAAAAGACGACTAAAAAATGTAATGGACTCTGGAACAAAAAAAGGATATTACAGGAAAACTAAGGAAATCTGAATAAAATATGGGTCTAACAAAAAGTGTGTCAACACTGTTTCATAGGTCGTGATGAGCACACCACGCGGATGGAAGACATTGATAAAGGGGGACTGAAACTAGAGGTGGCCTGTGTGGGAACTCTGTGCTGTCCTTGCACCCGTCCTGTAAGTGTGACACCACTGTGACATAGTTTATATGCAAAGAAAACTGACAGCTAGATAGAGGAATGGGTAGATGGGTGACCGTGACAAAGCCAATATAGCAAAATACTACTGTTTAAATCTAGATGCTGGGCACATAAGTGTTCACTAAAATTTTTTCAACTTTGCTTTATTCTTGAAAAATTTCATAATTAAATGTTGAGGGAAATACATTCCTATGGGGAAAAAAAAAGGAAAGAAATATCCAGAATACAGAACATCCTACAAAAGAATTGCCCTGGACTCAAAAAAGTTGCTATTGCTGGAGGGAACAAAAAGCTGAAGAAGGGACTGGGGACCGTTTTAGATTAAAACAAACCCCAGAGATAACACAAGTGCGCAAAGGATTCACTGGGTCCTGGGCTGGGAATCAAAATAACCAGATTAAAAAAAACACTATGCTGTACACCTGAAACTAATACCAAATAATATTGAATGTAAACTGTAACTGAAAAATAAAATTAAACAAACAGGTACTCCCCCTCTCGGGAGAACACCCACGCCTTTCCCTTCGCCTCTCCTTCCCGTGCCCCCCGCCCAGGCGTTGCCTTTGCCTTTCTGTCTCGGAAGCTGCAACAGCTCTCCTTTGGCTTCTGTAACTTGTTTGCTGAGTCTGCTCAGCCCAGCTGGCTCACTTCTAACCTCTGTAACTTTCTAAATAATCTTTTTCTTATAACTTGGGAAAAAAAACCCAGCAACAGAAAAATATCTTGGGAGCATTCAGAAATTCTGAACCGGAGATTGTGCAACTGTTATTCGTCTTCTCAGATGTGATGATGGTGTTTTGTTACGAAGGTGAAAGTCCTCACTCGCAGCCAGTGCACTCCTCGACAGAGGCGGGTGTCCAGAGGGTCTGCAACTGAGTCTCCATCAGTTCAGCAGGAGGAAAAAGCGCGTGAGAGACGCAGAGCGAACACAGTGGCGCTGAGCTGGGTCTGGGTGGAGGGCGTATGAGCATTCGTTATACTATTACTTCGACTGTTCTCGGAAACAGTGTTTGGAAAGTTTCCAGATAAAAAGTTGGAACAGGAATATACTATAGACGTGATTATTATAATTTTGTGCCTAATAGGAAAGGGTTATAGAGTACATAGATACATAAAAAAGACTGGAAGAAAATAAACCCAAATATTAATAGTGCTGCTTGATTGTGGTGGGTGTATAGGTGACTTATTTTCCTTTCTAATTTTCACATTTTAAGAAATGCTCTGTAGTAGGTGTGTATTACTTTTATAAACAGAAGCAATTGAAACATTTTTTTTAATATAAATAAACAGGCTTTAGCACAATCACACGAGCAGGCCTCTTCCCTGTCAGCCCCGCCCCACCCCAGGCTCAGGGCGGGGCTTGCGGACCCGAAGGTGTACGGCTCCCCATCACGCTCTCTCCCAGAGCACTGCGAAGCGGGGCGGCTGGGTGACTCACTCACTTGGTGCTGGGTCTTATTCTCCATGTGCCCCAGTTTCGTGTTCATTTTATCCTGAACCGATCCCAGCTCCGCTTTGATCTCCTCCACAGTCGCTTCCAGCTGATTCTCCAGCTTGTTGATGAGGGGCTCACATCGACAACCATTTATTGGTGCCTAAGAAGCAAACAAAAAAGGAGTCAATCCAACACGTGTTCCTTCAAGAAGCAGCGTTCAGTACTCATCCTGGGCCGTCAGCGCAGCAGGCGGCACAGAGGACGGAGACAGACTCAGCCCGGTGGACCGTCTCACAGGCCAAGTGTTGGGTCCATCAGGCACTAGGAAGAGTCAGAAGGTCATGTGGTCCCAGTCCTCAGGCTGCTTTTATCTGCTCTGGGCCCTCAAGATAATCTGGTCACCGAAGGGCGGTGCAGAAAAGTTTGTCACCACCCCTCCCTCCGTGGCCTGGGCCTAAGCAGCAGGAGTGCATCTTACTATTTAGGTAGGGTGGACCCTCTGCCTTCTCTCCAAAGCTCATACCTACTTAAGCCAATGCCTAAGTGAGTATCAGCCCTTGGATATGCTGTTCAACAGACAAGCTTGCGGCAGGCCTACGGTCACACATCCCGACAGGGCTCGGCAGGTACCTGCATCACTTTCCCGTCCTTGCCTCTGTACAGCGTGTAAAGCTGGTATGCCCTGAACTCGTGGGGAGGGGGTGGGGGTGAACACCGATGCCTGGGCCTCTTTTTAGGGTGACTATGAGCGTGCAAGTTCTTCTGGTGTCCTGGCTGTTGGTCTGCAGGTGGGGTGGGGTCAGAAAACGCTGACACCTGTGAGAGAGGAAGAGACGACACCCCTCAACACTGTGACAATTGCAAGACTGACCCCTGGCCAGTGGTTCCCACCTCGTCCACGTGTCGGCAGAGAACCCTGCCGTGCATTCTTTGCCTCATGCGCACTACTCCGGGCACCACATGTCCAAGGAAATCCAGCAGCACAACCCTGTGTCTGACGTCAATCAAATTCAAATCCGTGCTCTGGCTCCGAACCAGCCAGCCAAGTGAAGGAGCTTTTGAGCTGCTGGGCATGATGCTATCCCAGGGCCCTCTGCCAACCAGCTTCCCAGCACTGTCTGGGCTGCTTTCTTGTGCCTCCTGACCTTGGGCCTTGACTTTCTCTGCCTGTTGTCCTTCGCTCGGGGCTCTGGGGAGGCCGACAGGAAATCTTCTCTGGCCTCTTCTTTTCTGGGTGCAGCCTGATCACTACTGGGGGTGTCTCCTGCCGAGACACTTCCCTACAGAGGAAAAAAATAAGCCCAGAAACATGTTCTACTTGCCCTTGGGCCTTTTTAAATCACGGCATAAAATTCTGTGTGCAGGGCTCCATCCACCACAGGACCCATGGGAACCTCTGCCAGTGACAAATTTCAGCCACAGGGCACTACTTGGTGGTCATTACTGGACATGCTCATTTTTCCCAGTCAGCCGAATATTTGGCTTTTACTTACTAGTTGCCAAACTAAATACAATCTTGGGTCTAGTTATACATGAACTTCAGGAACCTATCACACAAGACACCTCAGCATTAGAGATTTCTGGTCTTCTGTAGTTCAACAAGAAACCACTCCACTCATTCCTGGAACTTGGACCCTCACCATTCATAGCAGAGAGAACCCTCTGAAATGAAAAACATGTTTCTGGTCCTTATGAAAACTTTCATAAGTTATTGCATACAATTCACACACCGAAACATAATCAGAGTTACAATGCCTTAACCCTGGAAATCAATGAGAGGACTGTGAAATAGCAGACAGGAGAATAAGTATGTGGTATAAACATTATGTGCCCCAAGTTCGCTCCACATCCTAGTCTTTTGCCTCGTGGCAGAGCCGAAAAACCTTGCTTCACTACAGCAGTGCAAGCTGTCCAAGGCACTCGGCACCCAGCCGGGGGTCAGTGGGGCAGAGGGAGCCGAAATCCAGCTCAGGCTGTAGTCACCACCGCGCACCGTGCTGGGCGGTCTGCCCAGGGAGCATCTTTCCTAGTGTGCAGAGCCACCGTCCATTCCCTAAGCGGAAAGAGAGGAAAGCCACCTATGCTCCTGGTTCTCAAAATGTATCCTGCACCAGAATCCCCTGGAGGGCTTGTTTGCACACTGATAGCTGGGCCCCACCTCGGAGTTTCTGCTCCGGTGGGTCTGAGGTGAGGTGCCCAACTTTACTTTTCCAACAAGGGCACGGATGACACCGTGGACACCACACTCAGAAAGGCACTGCTCTACACAATTACGGGTGCAGTGTCCGAGAAGAAGCACTGCCCACGTGGCAGTGGGAAAGCCAAGGATCCACGGGCTGGAAACAATAACCACACAAGGGTGCTGGGAAAGATGGGCAACACACACACGCAGGCACACAATCTGAAATCCTGGAGGAGTGGAGGGCAGGACGCCAAAGGGAACAGACTGGCAATAGTTTGAAGGACCCCAGTGAAAGGAAGAGACAGACAGGGCGTGGCAGCTGCCAGAAGAACCCAGAGGAGGTGGGGAGGTAGTTCCCACCCTCTGAGAGCAGGTGCAGCTGGGGAGGGGCGGGAAGGCTACCCCCCACCTTGCTTTGTGCCACCTCATCTCTTGGCACAGACTGCGCACGCCTCTCTTCCTTGAGCCTCTCTCTCTTTTTCCTCAGGCTTCGCCCACGACTGAAGCGCAAAACCTGAAGGAGGCAAGAGGCATCGTTACACACGAGTGCAGCAATGGCGTGAGAGAATTCCTTGGACCTGGCACTCTGATCTCACGAACTTCCAGCCTAGCAGGAGACACCAAGCATTCACAGCAAGCACCTCAGACCACCTGCAATGCCTCCCTGGTCTGTGGAGACCCAGAGATGGACATTGTCCCTGATGTTAAGGGGCTGACAGTCCATGACAGTAACAGGCATTTATGCACCAGGCCTGGGCCACCACGTAGGTGTGTGCAGGTTGTGCCCTGCTTAACTCCAGAGAGCGCCACTCACATGGAGTTAGAGACTAGGATGTGAATGGTGTCCTCTGGAGAGGTGCCATGCGGCTATCCCATGCCAGCCACGGCCTCACTCACTGTCTGGTACACTTGGCCCAAACCGACCCATCAGATGTTCCCTCGGTCAAACCATATCCAAGTCATGTGCAATTTGATTAAAAATTACCGAGGTGCATCTATAATCCATGGTGCCAACTATGGGGCGGGAATTTCTTTCCCCAAAGGAAGTATTTGGTCGGCCTCTTCAGCATGCAGAGAGGTGGGATGGGCACAGGAGAGGGCACTTGAGGCCCAACCGACCCAGAGTGGAACCCGGCTTCCAGCAGTAGGATCTTTGGGCAAGTTACCTCACACCTCTGTGCTCTGACTCCTCAAACGTAAACGCAGGAAGGGTTGGGATTAACCCAGGCAAAGGAGGTGGCCATGCACCTTGGACCCTCAATCACTGTCAGCCACCTCCCTGCCCACCTCGGTGACTTAGCTGCTTAAGTGACAGAGGTTGCTGAACCACCGTACAGATCTTTGAGCTGCTGGAAAGCTTCACTGGCTCAGCCCCCGCCCTGCCCCCACCCCCTACTCCCACGTCCAGGGTTGACCCCTTTCCCCGAAGAGGTCCAGAAAGTGAAAACACTTTTCAAGGTCACACTACTTTTCTGCAACAAAACATTTTATTGTCCTCTTATATAAATAGGTAAGGGCTCTCTGAAGTTCAGCATAGTCTTTTTCATCTCAGTTTCAGGTTTTCTTCTTGTGTTCATTGTCTTCAGGTGACACCATTACAACAGAAAGAACCTCTACGGGCAGTAGGTACCCCGAAAAGGGAAAACCCCTGACATTACCTGCTTGTGACTATAGCTGATTTTTAAACCCCATTCTCTTCCCCTAAGCTAGCAGTTCTGAAAGTCTAGGGACTCCTGGCTCCATGAGATTGAAACTGTTTTCCTACTATTAAGACAATGTGGCCTTTTTCACGGTTGTCCTCTCATGAGGGTACAGTGCCATTTACCAGGGGCTGCATACGAGATATTGCAATAGACTGCATGTGGAAAGAGACGAATCCTGCTATCTTCTAAGTAAGACGGTATGGAGATCTGTGAAAATGTAAAACAATGCTGCTCTTCCTGATTCTTGTTCTGAAAAAGTTTTTCACAAAACAATGCCATTTCTATGAACACAAAATGGACTTCTAATTTTTAAATTAATAAACATCTTTAACATGTCTCAAGTTCAGTTTTAAATATGGTAACCATTGATGGACAAAACTCACATAAACAAAGCTCCTTGTAAGCCTCCAAAGTATTTTGAAATTCAAAAGGGACCTTCAACCGAAGTCTGAGAGCCCCTGTCCTGAGCCATTTCTAAAGCTACATTTAGACTCACTAGAAAGTCAAGTCTGGTGAGAGGAAGTGACTGGTGGCCGTTGCTCACCCGATCTACGGACCCTTACAACGGCACCCACGCAGAACCGGCCTGGAATTCACTTTCAGAAGCACGTTTGAAGCACGTCAATCAAAAATGAGAAGAGACACTCAGAGGTGACCCAAACCAAAAATAATCCTCAAAAAAACTCCTCCACAGACCATGTTACTAACCCATGAAAAATCAGACATTTACCAAATGAAATGTCATCGATCTTTTCCAATTCACAGGAATCAGGGCATATTGATCTTAAAGCTTTGGGAAAAAATATCCTCAGTACTGCTGGGAACAATCAAAATCCATGGTCAACTTAGGAACCAAGGCAAAGGGATTTCTTATTTCAGACAAACAAACAGTAGACTATTTGTGTAACTACGAAACAACACAACAGCAGACATATACTTTTATGCATATTCCAACGTTCCTTCTTTGTGTTGAGAATAGGGTTTATCATGTACCGTTGTATATAATAAACTTTCATAAAATATTATCCTATTTGCTATTCAATATAGGTGTGGAAAAACTTGGCTTAGGTCACTTTTTAATAGAAACACTAAGGACAATCACATAGGAAACCTGTTGACGGTAAATCTTCCCTGTGAACTGAGACCCTCGGGCTCTGGAAGAAAAACCCATCAGTCTGTGTGTGCCTGGGATCCACTACCCCACAAGACCTGATGATCTTCATTCAGTGAGCACATGGCGGTCTGTCCATCACAATGCCAAGCACTGAAATGCCAGATAACTGATGGATTCTGACTCTTACATAGCACCCTGTACTTTTTGATCCACGAGAGACTAGCAACTTCCTATCTGGGTTCATGGATGGATTCCACTGACGAGTTCTTTGTAAATAACTGCAGGGAGGTGGAGCCTCTCTCCAAAGGAGCACTGACTTGTGCCTTTCAGAGGCTCTGCGGACTTCCACAGACCACTGAGGAGGCCAACCCCTTGGTCAACTTTGGGAAAGACAAAAATCTTAACCATTTCCAACAACTGCTTATATCAGGCACGTTTTTAAAACCTGAGTGAAATCAAGGCCATGCAGAAGCCTGGGCTGGCTGGGGTCGAGCTGTGAGGCCACAAGCTGTGTCCAGGATCTTCCCGGGGTTCCCTGACTCTGTCTTCCTGCGACAGCAGCCAGAATAAGGTGGATGCAAATCAGAGTTTCCCATAATGTGACACAGAGTAACCCCAACTGCGAAATAACCTGAATGTCCTGCATTAAGTAAATTGTTCAACAAAATATAGACAGCAATAATAAAAGACTGCTACTATGATGAATAATTGTGATGACTGCAGAGCATTTTCGTATTACAGTTAGAACAAAGGGCAGACTTCAAGAGGGCACACACATTGTTGAGACACTTAAGTAAAAGTCACACAGGTCAGCGGAAAATAGTACGAAGAAACAAGTTATTTCAGGGTGCTAAAATTCTGACTAGCTTATAAATTATCACTCAACTCAAATGATATGAATCTTTTTTTAAAATGCACGGATTACCAAAATACCATTATTTAATAAAAAAGAAAACTACACTATACTTAACTGCCTCTAAGTGGACATTTCCGGCTCTGTCTGCTCAGAACGGGCCCCTCCCTCCCACCTTTCTCCAGAAAATGCCCCTTGACCACAAGGTCAAGTGGATGCAGTCATCTTCTAGCCTCTGCCACACTTGTTCGGGGCACTCGCCCCAAGCTCTCGTGTGATGTTTTAAACTGGAACTTCTTCCCAGCTGAGTGCCTGGGCAGTTACAGTCCAGGAAGCTGGTAGTGACAAAAACGGGCCCACAGCCGCTGGCTCCGGTTATCCTGGCGGCCCACGGGGATTCCTACATTTCCCACCGCCTGGTTAGTAAGTCTGGTGGTCCCCTATTTAATACATTAGTTTGAACTGGCTTCAGTAGATTGCAAGCGGAGAGTCCCCATGACTTTATGTAGCCCCACATAATTGATACAATGGAAAATGCAATAAATCCTACCTGGGGAGCCTTAGTGAGGAGAAGAGCGACTTCTGGATTATTGTGGTAGCGGGCAGCCTCCAGCGGGGTCTGGCCTGCCTGAGGAAAGGCACAGGGGAGGGCGAGTGAGTACCGGCCACCAACCCTGCACTCGGTCACACCCGCACCTATGTGCGCTCACAAAACACATGTATGACACGGCCCTGCTCTTGAGCCTCCTCCCAGCGAAGGAGCCAAGTTACACCTGAGGACGCAGCAAGAGAGGGAAGTGCCGACCGGGTGGGCACTAAGTGCTCCAGGAGGCAGAGGTCGGGGCACTGCCCACCGAGGCGTGCTTTCTGGAAAAGAGATGAGGGAAGGAAAAGTCACACAGGGTCAGGGTGGAAGATTCCAGCTGAGGAAACTCAGAGGATCATAAAACGCAGCCAAGCAATGAATTTCCCTGGAGAACAAGGGAGAAGACACTGGGAAGGGCAGACGAGGGCCCAGCCAGAGTCTCGGGAGCTGGACTGTGAAAACCAATTAGGAAGCTATGGCCGTAGTGGAGGCTCTAGGGAGATTCAGCCAAGAACCAAGAGTGGTTAACAGCGGGACTCAAAGGATGGAAAAGGTGTTCAAGGCATCACGAGAGAGGTGCCCTAACTTACCACCCAATACAGGTAACTGGAACTGGGAGAAGAAAGGGGAAACTAGAGTCGGGAGCCTTCGGCAGCTTCCACGCCCTGGCCTCCCCAGACACTCACACAAGTACCCCACCCCCCGCTGAGCCTGACATTTCAGGAGGGCAGAGACCACAGAGCAGCCTTAGAAACAGTGTCTGAGCTGGTGGCTGCTATAGGATCTGAAAGAGAAAGAGGGGGGTGGGGAGGAGGGGAGGAGGAAAGGAGATATTGAGAGGGAAGGTGGACTGAGATCGGCCATTTTGGAGAGAAAGGAGTTAAAAGTTGGAGGATGATGGATGCTTTGTGGCTATGTTTTTGAGGACCACATCTGTATTCAGTAACTTCCACTTGTTAGCTTAGTCATCCCAGATCTCTCTCACGCCAGGGTGTGCGCACTTCAGCGAGGAATGTAAAGATGAGCCCTCAGGGCTTGTTTGCACAGGGCTTCCTAAGCCCACCCGAGGGCCCCGGGTATGTGCCCTCGGAGTCTGCAGGAGGTGAGGAAGGAACAGCACGCCCTCTTCTGGAAAGGGGTGGAAAGGCTTCAGAAACCACTGCTGCAACTCCACTTACATTATTAACAATGGTCCCATCTGCTCCAGCCTCCAGCAAGATTTTAACCACCTTCTTGTGATTTAGGGAAGCAGCCACATGAAGTGCTGTGTCTCCAGCCTGAAATTAAATCAGAAGAAAGCCCCCTAAACCCCACCTGAGCATGGCCCACAGCCCTTCAGCTTTTTGCCCCATGGCCGGGGGGCAGCTTTTCAGAGTCAATCTAAGATTTGCTCAAGACTGATAGAGGGTCCTTGGCTCAAATGTTATATGGTTCTTCTTAAAGAGTGTAGAACTAAATGAGCAATGCAGAAATATCACATTCCTTTCTGACTGAAGATACCAGAAAGCACAGTTTTAATTTGTGCAGGGGGACAAAATGATGCTGGGCTGGGATTGTTGAGAGTGGTCGGACGGGCATCCTTACACTGGGGCAGGATGATGGCCGGTAGCCAGGGGCTGGTAGGCTGGCCATCCTGGAGCTGTGGGCCATGTCCCACCGCTAAGGCAAGGATGAGGGCAGAGAACCCTTAGCTCCTGAGTGCTAGCACGGGTGGATGCCGAGAAGATGGCCACTTCTACAAGCACCTGTGGGGATGTGAAGGGACTACTGGGAATCATTCCTCAGGCTCACGGTGTTCTTTGTTGGGTGGAGTGACTGAGGACCAGTCTTAACACCAGCTGTTTTCAACCTCTTACCAAACAGCCTAAGTTCTCATGTTCTCTTTATACAAGAAGTGTTTTTAGAAGATCGGCTATGACAGGAGGATTTGGACAATTCCAAATGCAAATGCTGGGTTTTTATCCATACTCCAAACAGAATGATACAAATAAGTCAGGCAAATACAGGCGAAGTGTGACAATTCATTCTGAACCATCATGGGGTCAGGTAAAGCACTCTGATACTTTTTTTCCCTGACAGCATGAAAATTTAGTCGCCGAGTACCGACGGGATGTTATTTCCTTGCTGAACCGCTTAGCTGTGTGCCGGGGGTGGGGAGCTGTGTAAACTACCGAGGCCTGGGCCTCACCCCAGACATTCCGATTTAATTGGTCTGGAGTGTGGGTTGGGCATGGTGAGTTTTCAAAGCTCCCAGGTGACTGAAACGTGCCACAAAGGTTGAGAAACACTGGCTAGTGGGGGCCACAGAACGGCAATTTTGTGATTTAGCTAGGTCAGTGAGTGGTTCTCACTCCTGACTGCGCACTCAGGCCATTCCCGGGTATTCTGGTCATTTCAACAGGGGCGGGATTTAGGAATGGCATTTTTAATTCCATGTTGATTCTTATGCGCAGCCAGGGTTAGAAACCACCATTACAGGGCATATAACCATATATTTTTTAAATTTCAAATATCTGCACCCAAACTCAGGTGAAGCCAAACAATGCATCTCTTTGGTTTCAATAAACAGCAAGACATTTTAAACAATATAAATAACTACTGAAAGTCTAGCACATGTCCACAGAACACTGTAATAGTCACAGCTTTATTGCAAAAGCCCATTTCGTGGCACAGATACAGATGATGTGGCCAGTTTTACAGCAACCAGAGACTCTGTGAGCTCACACAAAGTGGCAGTGCAAGGCACAGAACTTGAGTGGTGAGATGCCTCTTTCCTTATTTACTAAGCCACGTTCTTGTGGGTTTCCTTATAAAATCAGATTTAAAACAAAACCCCGCCCCCAGGATCTCCAGCAAATGTTTGATATGCAAACGTGGTGACAGGCACTGGAATGGTAAGGGCAGGCTCTCTCTAGGAGGCGAACCCGTGGGAAGGCCAGCTCTGGCCGCATCCCGGCAGAGAGCCTTGTGGGAAGGGGGCCCGGCAGCCATGGGGAGGGCACATGCACTGACCTGGTTCTTTTCATGGACAGAACAGAAAGCACTGAGGAGGAGCTTAATGATGGACAAGTGATTATAGCGCGCGGCAACGTGCAAACAGGTGTCGCCTGCCTGCGGACAGAAATCACACTCTGAGCACAGTCTGCGTGGTTACAAAACGCAACAGTGAAAGTCAAAAGAAAATGTCATTTAAAAGCTGGCAGGCTAGCGTATATTCTCTAGAGGGTGTCGGGCTGAGTTATGAGCATCTCTTTCACCATGGATGCTCCACTCCCACACTCACAGCCCTCTGCTGCTGTCTGCAGCCCTGCTGACTTCCCGCCAGGCAGAGTCTCTGCATCCAGGTTTTATATGCTGGATGCCTGAGCCCTGTGAGACCTTCTCAATAGCCAAGGCAGGTTCTGCTTCCCCAGCACCTGCTAAGAATCCACTGACCCCATCCTCTCCTATAACCCTAAGACTTGAGTATGCTGAAGAAGGACCAAGAGCACTGCTTTGGAAACGAGCCTTTCCCTTCACAGATCTATCACGAATCTGAGGACAGGGAAGCAGGGGCAGTTGCTGAGCTTTAACATCATATGTGTTCTAAAACATTCACGTTGCATCCCACTTCAGTTGGACTCCAATATCCCATACAGAGCAAGGTAGTCTGGGGAGCTGATGAAGCAGCAGTCACAGGGTGTAACAAAGGGTGGTCAGCAAAACTCAGGATCTGGATCTTCCTTGTGGCCACAGGCCAAAGTGGTCCCAGAGAGACAACAGCAAAACTGGGGACAAACTGTTACATTCTGTGGTGATCTCTTAACATTTTCATTCTAGCTCTGTCTGGAAATGCCGACCACTCAGCATGACTTTCTCCCTAGACCTAGATTAAGAAGGAGCCAAGCTCGCAGCTGAGGCTTAGGGCTTTCTGAGAATCACCTTACATGGGCCTGCCCCCAATAAGGGAGGCCCAGCCAAGGCTACTTCCTAAAGAGATGCCTAAAGGGGTGTCCAAACTTTTGGTATCTCTGAGCCACACTGGGAGAAGAAGAGCTGTCTTGGGCCACATAGTAAATATACAAACACTAACAAAAACTGATGAGCAAAAAAAGGTTTTAAGTAAATTTATGACTTTTGTGTTGGGCCACATTCATAGCCATCCTAGGCCGCATGCAGCCCATGGGCCGTGGGTTGGACACCCCTGCTCGAGTCTCTAGTGGAGAAGTGGAGGCATGGGACTTCCTGTGGAGAGAGGAGGGACAGCCACGTGACCTCTTAGGTCAGGCATCCCTCAGAACTATTGACCCATCTGCTCATTCCAAAGATGCCTCAGTCATTGCTTTGTAGACACTGGGCATGAAGCCTCGGACGACCTCTCCGGCAAGCACCATCCAGTAGTTGCCAACAGCACAGCACCGCATGGGCGGGGACCTTCTCCAGACATTTAGGGGTGTCGCAGATCCATTCACCAACACAGGGTATAGGAAACGATAAAGCAAATCCAGGTTGAGGAGCGAGGGGAACAGGATGGAAGAAAAGCTGTTTCCAAGTCTCTTCTTCCCCTTCTCACACTCCTAATGACCCCTTAGAAAATTAGCAAAAACAAAAAACTTTATAGATAGTCCCCAGATACTTCACATTTTTATTTTCTAGAGGTTAACACTCAAGTATGCTTTCAGGGTTACTTCCCAGGATGACACAAGAGAGCTCGAGAGAAGTCGGCTTTGTTCACCCACGTTATTTTTGAGGTCAGCGCGGGAGCCGCCCAGCAGGAGGACGCGTGCGCTCTGGGAGTGGCTGTTCTGGCAGGCCAGGTGCAGGGCCGTGTTCCCTGCCTTGGAGAGAGGCGAGAGAAGGGAGGACAGGTTAGCGACATGGCGCTCGGCAGACCTGCACCAGCAGACCTCTGGGGGGCGGGGACAATACTTACAGAAGACAGGTCAGAGCTCACGTTCTCTGCTCCCTAATCGGTGGACCCAGCGGTGGTGTCAGTGGCAAGAACACTGAACTTGGAACCCAAGCAGGCAGCAGAGTTACATCTGTGACACAGCCTTGTTTCCAGGTCCTGGCTTTGCCACTTACTAGTTGAAAGGCTCTTACTCTCCTCCGCCTTGAATTCCTTACCTGTAGAATGGCGTGTGGCCCCTATGATGCTGAGGCTGTGAGGCTGGACTCTGAGTGCCTAGGAGAGCATTTCCTTAATGGTAAAATGCTGTGCATGCCCACGTGTTACTCTCCTCTTGAGATGGCTTCATCTTTCCCACCCAGCATGAATCAAAGCTGTGGCTACAATGCTGTGCCCATGAAGTGAAAGAGGGCAAAGCAGGCCACCTCCTACGTGCAGGCTAGAGGTGCCTATGATTACACTGTAGCCTTTTTCAAATCGCCCACTCTTGTCTTTTTCTTAAAGCAACCAAATTTGAACTATGGAAAAGATCCCCACATCACAGGCAATACAATTGTGTCTGTCACTTAGCTGACAGATAGAGACCCTCTACTTTCAACATGCCACATCAAAATGACAGCCAAGGGTCCGAATAAGGCCCACAGCCTTCCTGCAAAAGAACTCATAAACAGAACTTTCTGAGACTAGGAGAGTAGGGCCTGCAAGGCTGCTGCTTCACCCCTGGAAAAGTAACCAGAAAAGCAGCAGCATGAGAGGAGCTCTGGGGCTGAGGTGGCAGTGTGCACTCAGGAGGTTGGAGACAGAAAGCTTGCTCCGCTGAGCTCTAAGGCTGGGCCAGGACCGCTGCAGCGTGGGCTCTGCGCTGTGACACAGCCTACCGACGGCCGTTCCCTCACCTAGTTCGCTATGTTCCTCACCTTTTGAAAAGACAAATGAGTTACTAAAAAAAATAGAGGAAAACTGCCTGTTGCCAATTCACTTACCTTCCCACTCACAACCTTGGCTCCCACCAGCCCGGGCAGAACCTTTCTTCCTCACTGTTACCTCCAGGAAACTGGAGGGGTCGCAAGTGTGAGATCTCAGTGTGTGCGGTGGCTGTTAACCCCATTGCTGCCCATGTACATCACCTGGGGAGACTTCAAACAGACCCCACACAGCTGCAACCCCGGGGGCTTGGATTTACTGGGGCCAGGTGGAGTCTGGGCTGCTCAGGGTTGAGCTCTGGAAGTTGGCGGCCTTCTGGGAAACCCCTCGGGCTGGAGCAAACCGGGGCAGCTGGCTACCCCAGGCCTGGCCATCAGGATAGATTCGGGGTTTTTTCCTTCTTGTTTAAAGTTTCCCAGGAAGTTTTAAAGTGCTCCCTTAGGTCTCCAAAGCGAAGCATCTGCCCACGTTTTAAACACCACATTTCTTATGAAAGGACTTAGTGCTGGGCTTACACATTATTCCCTCTGCCCATGCAGGAGACTGTCCCAAAGTTGGCGTCTCCGAGGGGGCCAGTAAATGTGCTGGGTAAAAGAAATCTGATGGTTCCAGAAATATCACACCAAGATTTACTTTCTGTGATAGAGCCTTGGAACCAAGTCTCTTGGTTCCAATAAGAAAGTATCAATTATGCTGAAGAGCATTTGGATCAAGAAAATGGAAAACCATGAGCAAAGAATAAACAAAATATGGTACATTCACACCGTGGAGTATTACTCAGCAATCAAAGTGAGTAAACTAATCAATCACACATGTAACAACAGGGATGAATCTAAAAAAGACGCTAAGTGAAAGAAGTAAGACACAAAAGGCTACGTACTGTGATTCCATTTAGATGACATTTGGGGAAAGGTGAACAGACAGGTGGTTGCTAGGATCTGGGGGAAGGAAAGGGGGGTTGCCACCAAAGGGCACAAAGGAACATTTGTGGTGACAAAAATCTTCTCTACCTTGATTATGGCAGTGGCTACACAACTGTACACAATTGTCAAAACCCATAGGACAGTATTCCCAAGATGAACTTCACTGTATACGCATTACACCTCAAAACCTAATATTAAAACAATGTGACCGAGGTAGATAGACTAACAGATATTTTTCCCACCCTAAATGCTGGGTTAGCCAAAAAGCCTGTTACATTTTTCCCCATAAGATGGCTCTAGTAGTGCTTAGTTGTCTTTAACTTTATTCAAAACAATTTTGTTACACTGTGTTGTGACCGCTGTCATAATAGCATGCATTTAAAAGACCTATCAAAATTGATGAATTTTTGTACAGCCACTTTAATATTAAAGATGAAAGCAACATCTTTGGCTATTATGCTTTATTATTTCAAAAAAGGTAAAAACAACTGAAATGCAAAAAAAGACTTGTGCAGTGTATGGAGAAGGTGCTGTGACTGACTGAACATGTCAAAAGTGGTTTGTAAAGTTTCTTGGTACTACTGACATTTGGCCAGATCTTTGCTGGGGGGCTGTCTTATGCATTGGAAGATGTGGAGCAGCACCCCTGGCCCCTACCCACTAGAAACCAATAACAGGAGATAAACGACATACTCAAAATATCCAAATCAATAGTTACTGGTGCAAACAAAAAATGTCTTATTTTACAAAAAACAAAATAAAACAAAACGTAATGAACTTTTTGGCCAACCCAATATATCACTCTGTACACTTTAAATAAGTTATAATTTTGTCAGTTATACTTCAGTAAAGCTGGGGGCAGGAGTACCTTTCTAGAATTTCCCCCAGAGGTTGTGGCTCGTGCAGAACGTCCAAGTCCCTCTTTTGAAACAACACCTCACCTGTGCTTTCCAACAGCCTCTGCTGTTGCACCTGGAGCAGGAACTCAGGGCTCTGCACTATGCCGTGGGGCCTCACACAGGCCAGGAGGCAGTGGGCTGCACAGACAGTCCTGGGCTTGGTTACAGCTCTGAGTCCCCAATGAATCATGTGTTTTAGTCAAGGACTGTACTAGCTCCCCCCAAGGCTTCTCTGTCTGTTAACCGGAAACCTCCTACTTCTCAGAGTTGGTACAAACGAACCAACTCATGTTTCCGACCATGTACCAGTTCGGAGAAATGGGCAGGCACCAGCCTGCAGGCAGGGAGCCAGGTATCACTGGGGAGGTGATGGTACATGGTTTGCTTCTTTCCATTGAGCTTCTGACACAAGAGGGAACCATGTGAAACACTTAACCAGTAATGACAGCACAGAGCTGTGTGCAGTGGCCAGAGAGTGTGGTCTTGGGGGCCCGGGGTAGAGGTCTACAGGCAGAAACAGGGAGTAGGCTACCCCTACGGGAGGGGCAGCCGCAGGGGACAGTGAGCCCAAGCTGACAGCACCGCAGGCACATGCTAGGAAAGGCACAGGAAAGCAGCTCCAGGCGTAGGCTGAGGCCACTCTGGGGAGGCCCCGAGACAGCGTCCGGTTGAGGAGCTTTCCTGAAAGGTTTCAGAGCAGGATGGGGAAGGGATTGGGCCAGTCGGTCAGTCTGAGGTGACACTTCTGAAATCAATAATGAGCACAGAAGGAGAGGGATAGATGCAAAAAAAGGCAAGACCTGATGAGTGACTGGAGAGGGGAGACAGAGGAAAAGAGGGAGAAGGGATGCTGTTATCCTTCCCCTGTCTCCATGAGGACAGCCACGCTCTGATAAACCAATGGCAAAGCAGTGAGAGGTCCAAGGAAGCCAAAGCCACCCCAGGAGGTTCTCTTGCTCACCACGCAGACTGTGTGCATGAAGCCGGCTCAAGCTTTCATTTCCCTGGTGGGTTCCACGTGCTCCTCTGAGCTCCCTCTCTGCTCTGTGAGAGGAGGCTCCCATCCAGGGAAGGAAGCTCACAGCCACCCTCACCTGTGAGTGACTTCTAGCACCTGCAGGGCCTCACCTTGTTCTTGGCAAGCACGTTGGCACCTGCTTTAACGAGCAGCTTGACTGACTGGCTGAACCCGTGCCAGGATGCCTCGTGCAGGGCCGTATTCCCGTCCTGTGGAATACACGCAGAGGGAAGGCACGTTACCCACGATCTCGTTCACCTCATTGAAGTCAATACATCTGAGTGTGCTTTCAGGGCACACCACAGAGCCTTTCCCAACCAGGATTCCTCATCGTCACAGCCCAGAAAAATGACTTGGGTGGCCAGTTTCTCCATTCTCCCAGAAATGGTACACAACAAGTGCCAGTCCAGATGCAGTCTAGACTCATGGTGTGCAATGGATGCCTTAGGTGCTGGGACTTCTGTTTCTATGGGAACCCCAGTTAAGAAAGGCACATTTGCATTTCACAGAAAGCAACATCAGGACAGAAAATGTCCGTTCCTTCCCACTTCTATCACCTCTTGGGCTCTGCTGTGCTCCTGGCCCCAGAGAGAACCCTGCAAAGATTGGGCAAATATAGGGTCCAGCTTCATAAATTCCAGGGCCCAAGCACCAGATAGGTAGATTCCCTGTCTCCTTTTTCTTGCCAAATTTTAATCTCACCCAGTTTAATCCAAAAGCCTCAGGGGACCAAAGAAATGCGCAACACTGAAACAACACTGATTTGTAAATAAGTCTCCTCCCTGCGTGGCTTTTAAATAAAATTAATCAATTGAAGATAACTTGTATTTGTTTAACTTACAAAGATATTAAGTGCAGTGGGTTTAGTGGGTGGGGCATGAAGGGTCAGGGTTTGGAGGAGGGGGATGTGCAGGAACCACCCTCCATGAGCTCCAGGCCCGGGCACAGGGCAGGTAACTGGGGGTGGGGATTACGTCCAGGGTCTGGTTTAGACTTGCAATCAACCACACCAACAGACAAGGCCTAATGTGGCTGGCACTCACAAGGGGAAGTCTAGGGTCTCAAAGACCACAGTAATTAAGGCCAGGGAGTGGGAGTAGAGCATGCTGGAAAAGGAAGTAGCAGTGGGTGGCCTGGCCCAAGGGACTGACTGCAGAAGCAGGAAGCAAAAGGAAGTGACTGGAAGGGGGCAGGGGCTGTGGGGACGCCTTGTGTCGGGATCTGAGTGCTCGCACAGATGGGCTCAGGCAGTGAAACCTCACTGAGTAGCACTTATTCTTTGCATACTTTTCTGCGTATATGCTTGAATAAAAAGTTGTTTGAAAAAGTAAACAGGCCCTGATTGGTGTGACTCAGTGGGTTGGGCATTGCCCTCTGCAAAGTGAAAGGTTTGCAGGCTCAATTCCTGGTCAGGGCACATGCTTGGGTTGTGGGCCAGGTCCCTGGTTGGGGGCATGTGAGAGGCAACCAATTGATGTTTCTCTCTCACATTGATGTTTCTCTCCTTCTGTTTCTCCCTCCCTTCCCCTCTCTCTAAAAATAAATAAATACAATCTTTAAAAAAATAAAAAATACAGTAAACAGGCTGAATTGCACTAAATTGTAAATTTCCCTGTTTTAAGATTGTTTGACAATTTAGGAACACTGGATTAATATATTTATATCATTGGGATTTCTTAAAGAAATGATTTTGCTGATTTTTCTTCTAATATAGTTTTAAAAATTAATTTGCTCGTTTATCAAAGAAGGAGAAGGAAAAAGGGCGGAGGGGAGTGGGGAAAAGCAATTCGGGGTGGGGTGGGGAAGGGGCACATGCTATTACTTCTAGACCTTTTGTTTTTGGTACCATTTATGCTTCTGTGGTTGCCTACAGCTGCCATGAGAGAAAGGATTTTTTAAAATTTCACTAGGATATCAAATACTCATTCAAAGGACATTTGGGCTGATTTCATCATGCTAACCCATGAGTGATAACTTAGGAATGATAACATCTTGCCAGTGGGCCCCCGGGCAGGCGTGTCCCACTTCACCTTGTCTTGCCGGTCCAGGGCACAGCCCTCCTGGATGAGCGCTGCGATGACCTCCGTGTTCCCCACCACTGTGGCCCGGTGCAAGGCGGTCTGATCCCCCTGCAGAACGACACGGAGGCAGAAACAGGGTCGGCTCTCCCCCACCACCTGCACCATTCACTCACTCACTCACTCACTGCGACACAGGACACAGCCCACACAAAGCAGACTGGTCGCCATCATGGGCACTTTGCGGACTGGTTAGTAGACAACACACGCCAGGCAGAGAAGTTTTGTTCAGTAGGAACCTTAAGCCAACTGCAGAACAGGCCTTGGCTGCAGCGCCGACGTTAGCATGAGGGTCAGGCCCTCACCTGCTGCCGAGGAGGTGGCAGTGCTCAGCTTCAGCGGGACTGAGGCTGCCACGTCTGTGAAGAGCAGGTCTGAGGGCAGGACTCTGTGTGCTATGTGATTATAGCAGCAATGCCTGGAATCTCCACTCCCTATGAGTCCTCCACTCCCTGCTTTCAGAGAAATCTCCATCCAGCTATGTGAGTGCATAGCACTCATGATTTGACGGTGGGCGTACATCTGTTGATTGACTTGTACTGGCCAAGAGGAATGCAGGGGTTTATGCTGTATCACCGGGGGATCCCAGGGATACGAGCTGTCACTGCATATCTCTAAGAAGCCCTTTCTGACATTTCATGACAGCACCCCCAGTGATTTATGCTGCATTTGACCCCTTACTCTGTGATCAGATTCCTGGAATTGCAGACCTTCTCTTTCTTCATTGGGGCACCAAGGGGAAATTGACTCTTTCCGTAATCGCAGCTGAGAAAATGACAAAATGCTCCTGGAGGTACAACAGTCAAGACCGGAATGAGAGAGTTCTGAAGTCCCCTGAGAGCACATCTTATCTCTGACAGGCACTCAGCAAGTCAAGTCGAGACGAATCAAGTCCAACCTGGGGTCCATGTGTGACCAGGGAGGTGGGCGATAGGTGTGAAAACTTTCCTTTGCCTGTAAAAGGAGGGGGTGGATGGTCCTCAGGGCCCTCCCTTTCCCCCCGGGTTCTGTGATTTGGGTGGTGGGAGTTCTGCATAACCGAAGTTTCTTGGTGGAGAATCAGAGGGGCAGCGACAGCCCCTGGGGCATCCCTGGTCCTTAGCCCAACAACAGTAACCTCAAAGATTTTTTGGAGAGCAATGCACTGCTGCCATAAATAACCCCAGTGAAGACTTACTAAACTCCCTGGATAAAACAATGCACTTTAAGAGCACTTAATTGGGAATGAAGTTCTGGAGGTGGACGACGGTGATGGCTGCCTAGCACCCCGAATGTGCTCCGTGCCGCTGTCTGTGTGGTTAGGCGAGTAAATGTTATGTTACGTGCATTTCCTCACAATACAAAAGCAGTTAATGCTACTCAAAACTTAAATTCACTTTTTTAAAATTAAATCTCCCTTTAAAAATCCAGGAGAAGTGGTTTTTACTTTATAATTTTAATGTCTTCCAAGTTTTTGCATCTAGCCTTTGATTTTTAGCATCAGGAGAAACTGCTATTCATTAAGAGTCTGAGCTATGACAGCACAACAGTCATGGGGCTCCGCGTCTCGGACTCTTTCCTCCCTGCGTGTTGGCGGAGCTTCGGGGATTCCTGCGCTGACAGTCAGGACGCCCCGCCCCACCACCAGGACTTCACCCACTGGTGCAGCATCTCTCTCACCAGCCCTGCCCTCAGCATCCTAAGCCATTATTTCTATTATAAATTAAGTGTAGACTTGGTTTTCTGCACTTTCCCAGGCCCCTTATTCAAAGAGGATGCTTTCTGTGAGGCATGCAGGTGAAAGAAGAACATGGCACTGGCTCGGCGGCGGCAGGTGTGCGAGCCCTCACACACCCATGTCAAACACCTTAAGTGTTTCCAGACGAGGTATACTTAATGCTCAAGCAAGTAATCAATCATATGAGAAGTTGCCCATGCCTTGATTTTTAAATTTTTCCGTAAAAATTTCTAAGACTACCCATTTCCCCATCAGAATGGTGATGGGTTTTCCCAAAATGGACCTCCAGTGGAATTTATGACAGATCCGATGAGAAAGGGGAGCTGGGGCTCACTCTTTCCGGGCGAATACGGACCGGCCACACCGCTAATAGCAAGAGTGCTTTTAATACTCCCACGAACTGCCGGCACTCTAACTAGCACTCCTTGGACCAGTCAGAGCCTTTTCACGTTGTCGGAACTGAACCGCTCTGTCCGTGTTGTGCATGAAGCGTGAGCCATGAGCCCTGGACACACGGGTTGCGTCAGCCACACCTGCCGCAGCAGCCTCCACACCAAGAGCCCGTGCTGATGCGGGCGCAGTCTACCCTCAGCGTTGCTTGCGGTCAAATGTTTTGTCGTGTATCACGAGCTGCCACTAAATCATGAAATGAGGCAGCTGTGCAGCCGGAGTGTCACCGTTATTTATTACCTGCTTTCAGCATGAATCTACTGTATTTACTCCCCTCCAGAGAACTTCCCTGTGTAATACTCGAGCTCAGAGAGAGAAGCTAAACCTAACTTTCAGTTCGGCCCTTAGGAGTCGATTTCCAGACGGATTAGCAAGCCTCAAAGAGCTCTAACAACTGTGTGAGGCCTCAGCGAGAAAGCACACTGCCCTCCACCAACTGGCACAGGTGTTCTCCTGCCTCTCCCCTCTCTCTGCGGGGACCTTGAGCAGCTCTGCCTGCCTCCAGGCCACAGCCCACCCCCCAGTTTTGCCCCCCAGAGACAGAACCCTCCCTCAGAGCCTGAGTCCTTGCCTCATCAGCAGATAAACACTGGTGAAGGCCACAGTCGACTGTTCCCCACTGTAAGTGGCTGTCCTTTAGCTGCACCACGAACTTTGTTGACACTGGATGAGGTGGTCCTGGGATACTGAAGGAAGACACCTTCTCTGGTATATAAAAACCAGCCACCCTTGGATTACCAAGAGGAGAAATCAAGGCTCCAAGAGACATCAAATACATAAGCAAGGGCCGCCTCAGGCTATCTCAGAGCTGCTCTTCCTAAGAACACAAGACAAACAATTGAACGACTTCAGAACCTCGACTGGAACAGGGCCTGTTACGTGTGAATCCATTTTTCCTCCCACAAAACTAAAATTTACTGTTGAAATATTTCTTCTTTGACATAGGACACAGAAAAGAACAAAATGTGGCCTCAATGCATGCTTATTAACAAGCCCAAGAAGCAACTGTGACATAATCCTTACTTCTATATGATGTAAATTAAACATGACATTCTGAGACTTTGGGGAAATACAAAATAAAATGCTGGGATAAATACAGCACTTGACAGCATTTACTCCTTATTTGTTCAGTGGACACTCACTGACTGCCTTCTATGCTCCAAGTGCCATGGCATCCAGTCCCCTCATTTTATTTATCTTTTTAAAGGTTTGATTTATTTTTTTTTAGAGAGGGGGAGGGATGGAGAGGGAGAGGGAGAAAAACATCAATGTGTGCTTGTCTCTCGAGCGCCCCCTACTGGAGACTTGGCCCACAACTTAGGCATGTGCCCTGACTAGGAATTGAACTGGTGACCTTTTGGTTCACAGACTGGCACTCGATCCACTGAGTCACACCAGCCAGAGCCAATTCCCTCATTTTATTGATTTTTTTTTTAAAAAAGGTCCAACATAGGTCAGTGCCTAGCCTAAGATAACCAACCAGCTCATTCAGGTATTGTGGTTGGGCCAGAATTCAAATTGTCAAGGTTCTTTGCATTCACCCCTGTTTCCAACTTGTGAAGCCAATTACCTTAGGGCAGGTCTTTAAAAACATCAGGTACCCCTGTGTGGTTGGGGCAGCCTTTTATGGAATCATCAAGCTAAGTGCGTTAGTGCAGTGCCATGGCCACTACAGGTGCCCAGGAAGTACTTGTTGAATGATTAACTACAAAGAAGCAGAAGGAAAAATGCTGCAGCTGGAAACTCGAAGAGACAGCAACCTTGTAGCTTGGCACTTTCATTTGGAACATGCTGACCTGCTTGTAAAGTACATGAACTGCCAGCTTTAATCTTTCTGACATAGGTGTTTCTTACTTTGGGATTTTTAAGAGGTTTAGAAGCTCTGAGGTCTAAATCTTCGTTCTGAAATACTTTTTGTATTCTCTCCTAACGTGGTGAAAAAGAGTGAGCAGATTCCAAAGCTAAGCTCATGGAAGAAACCGCAGCCATGCAAGGGTGGAACATGCCCCTCGTCAGGAGGAATCCCTCCCAGGTGACACAGGCAGACGTGCTGCGAGGAAGCTCAAGGCAGGCTGGGTGCGCAAAGCAAGTTGCTGACCTCTTTTTCTGTCTCTGGTCTTCTAGGGTTCTTCCTAGACTTTCTTCTCTGGTTTTCCTTATTATTTTCTTCCTTCATGCCTTTTACCATGGCCACAGGGTCCTGGACTATCTCTGAGATGGGGGCTGTGTGACTGCTCATTGACCAATCAGAGATGGCATTAGAGCTCCAATGAGAGTTGACAGGATTGACGGGAAGCAAGAGGGAATTTGCTCCTGGGGTGGCATATTCTAAAGAACTGGTTTCCACAGGTTCGAATTCATAATAATCCCACTCCAGGCCACTGGAGGTCATTCTTCAACTAATTCTCAGTCTTTACCATGACATAAAGGACAGTATCTGTAGAATATGAAGTTAGGGATAAATACTTCATAACATTAACATTCTGTTTCTATTCATCATCCAAAATAATGCCTTAGGATACAGGTAACTTCTGAAATGATATTTTTCACTAATGAACTTCTCAGCTTCTTGAAAGAACACCCATAAAGAGTCTTCTTCCTCAAATTCTTGTATAAGTTTCCAGGCTGATCATCAACAAGCACAGAAAATACAAAGCAGACAGACATGAACAATATTCTGGCAGATGCATTACTTCAGAACCAGGGAAGATCCATTCCACCTTCTCCCTTCTCCCTCATTTTACACTGTTTTGTTTTATTCTTATTTTGTTTTGATTAAAGTTATCTGGGAGAAGCAATGTGTGACTTGTGCTGTGTAAGGTGGAAAAGATGAAAGAGAACAAACACTAACTCCAAACAATGAAAGAGGATGTCCCTGGGAGAAGTGGCGCTGACAGGCCACGCTGACATGGCTCCCCTTGGCCACCCTGTGAGAACCGCTGCCAGTCATACCCCCGTCTCGTCCGACATAAAGAGCAGAAGTCCCAGGAAGCTAGCCTGGTCCTTGCTGCATTAGACCTCGGGCAGGAGTGCTGGGTTGGGGCAGGTTAGCGCGCCAGGCCTTGCAGCCTAGCCGCCGTGGCAAGCAAGGGCTTTGATTCCCCAAACAGAAGGCCAGATGGGCGCACCAGCAACTCCAAGGCCTGCTTTTCTGAGGTCAGAATCTCCTCTCTCCCTGTATTTTCGCTCTCATTGAAGGATATGATATAATCATCAATGTTCTGATGACTACATTATGGGAAAATAAAATTTAAAAAATTATGACCCAAGGTACAAATCAACAGCTTAAAGCTAAATCAATGCTCTTTTGAAAATAATGTTCTTGATGACCTGACAGGTTCCGAGTATGACCAGAGACTTATGAATGGCACTGGACAGCCTTCTGTCCATCATAACACATAGACATGTCTAGTTATTTCTTTGAGAATGCTGTCCTCCCGTGTGTGTTTGCAAAGGTTTAGACCTTTACCCAGAGGTCCAAAGAAAGCTAGAAGCACTTTGGTAATGTACACCCTAGTCTTCTGAAAGTCTGAGGTTGGATAATCCTCTATAGCCACAGTTACTGAAGGTGAATCTAGAAGAGGTTTTAAGTGCAAACCTCCCAGATTCTGTATTCCTCACAAAAGTGCTTATTTCTTGGAGGTCCTACCACACAAACTAGAGTTAGAAAACAGTTCCGAGTCAAGTTATCTGAGGACTTTCTCCTGACAGTTAATTGCAGAACAGTTTACATAATCTTTTCTATCCCCTTCTTAGAGAGGCCACCTTTCCCGAAGACCCACCAGGGCACCCCACACACTACACGACCCCACTCCTCCTCTGCTGATTGGCTCAGGAATGGATCTTGACCCCAAAGGAGCCAACGGGAGTCTCTCTCTAGATCATCTGAATGAAGAGACTGAGAAGCTGAGTCTTAATAATGGCAGAGCCAGAGTGAACTCTTTCTGGAGGCCTCTGTTTTCTTGGGTTCTATGAGATCAGTTTGGTTTTCTTTGAAAAAGTTGTTTTAAACTAAATGCTCACTGACTAAGTGATATCAAGGTGAGAAAAGGAATACAATTAAGTTTTTAAGCCCCACCTTCTCTCCCATGGTAAGCTTGGCAATCACTCACATTTCTGGCAGGCCCCGCCCACACTCACTTGCGTGTGTGTGTGTGTGTGTGTGTGTGTGTGTGTGTGTGAGAGAGAGAGAGAGAGAGAGAGAGAGAGAGAGAGAGAGAGAGAGAGAGAGAGAGTGCTCCTTCACACTGAGCCAGGACACAGGCAAAATGCCCTTGAGGCTGCGCACTTGAATGATACCAGATAGGAAATGAACCATGACCGGGAAACTACCCCACATTCCCAAACTCTAACTCGCCACTGAGAAGGGGCCCTAGCGTGGGCCTTCAGGAGTAAATTCTTCCCACCATGGGGACCCTGTGGCGGTAAAAAGTGCTGAAGAGCATCCCCTGCCCTGCCCCCTCACGGCTGGTCACACGCTGTGCCGAGGGTTTCCAGGCAGACAAGCTCCTCTGACAACCCACCCCGAGAGAAGGGTGGCTTCTACTCACATCATCCTGAACATCGAGGTCGCAGCCCGCCTTCAGCAAGATCTGGACCACAGGAAGGTGACCCTTGTTGGCAGCAAGATGCAGGGGGGTCCGGCCATGCTGTTAATGCAAAGCAAACACCGATTTCAAAACAGGACGTCAGCATCACCCCAGAGCAGGGTGTGTGGTGCCACCTCCCCCTCCCCTTCCTCTGGCAGGGGATTCTTATAGATTTACCCTGAATTCAAGTTCGTCTCAGTTAACCTTGGCTACTGGCACTGTGATCAAGAACAAAATAGGCTCAAAATGTAAGAATCTTCAGTGCATAATTTTTGCTCCCCACTCATTAAAACAGCACGAGGAAAAATGAGAGGTTTCATATTTTCTTCTATTTACCCACTGGTGCTAATGCTCAGATTGCTGAAGTGGCCACAGTGAGTCTGACGGCGTGTGATGGGAGAACAGCAAAAGGCTGAGCTGATCAGCTCCAGAAAAATCTACTTAGCAATCACTCAGAATTCACACTGCTGGCCAAACTGATTAGAACATATTCTCCCCCTTTTAAAAAACAAATCTGAAAATCACAAAATTATTTCAGCCATTCAAAAACATGAATAATATTTTTAAATGTACATATTCACTAATCACTTTAAGAAAACACTAGGAAAGGCAGGGAGGGCCCTGTGAACCCCTCCCAGATCTCGTCCCCCCATCCCTGAGGTAGCCACACTTAAGTCTGATATTCACCATTCTTTTACCTTTTATTATATTTTACATGTTTGTAGCCATAAATAATAAACATTGATTTCTTATTCCCAAACCTTACATAAATAGTATTAAACTGTACAATATTGTTTGGCAAATTTTTTGGTCCATTATATTTTTGAGGGTTTTTTTTCATATTCTCACATGTAGTCTCAGTTCATTTATCATTGTTCACCCAGTCTCCCACCCACGGATATGCAGGTTGTGTCCAATGGTGTGCAGAACACAACTGTGCACACACCTCCCTGTACCCCTGAGAAGGCTTCTCCGCCCTGTTGTGGGGTCACGGAGATGACCATTCCCTGCACCTGCCCTAAGCACACGGCTGCTGAGGGTGATGCCCAGAATAACTATCTTCGGTACAAATCAACTTCTACTAGGAGAACTGACCATGCCAAACTCTGAATTCTCCAAATTCTAAAGGAGATGCTATGCCCCCTCTGCTTTCTCCCTCCAGTTCACCATGAAGAAACATTTCCACCCCGTTTCAGACATCATTGCACCTCGGCCCCCAGCCAGGCCAAAACACACAGGAGGAATAAAGTCCCACCGGCCTTCCTTCCTCTTCAGCACCCTGACAACCTCTCAAAGACCCTTGTTGATACTCTAGCAGGCTAAACCCATCTATGATTTCAATAAAATGCCAGTCTGCTGTGGGTAAAACAGATAGCAAACGATGAAGGATCTTAATTTCTACCAAGAGATGCGATCAAAGCACTAGAATGATTCTGGGAAGAAAGAGGTCAGAGCTCACTTTAAAATTAGAATTCTTAATTAAGAAAAAGTTACTCCCAAGAAAGAGGGCTATAAAAAGGCTTCATAAAAACAGCAACGCCTGAGATGAGGAGTGACCGTCCTTGGCTGATGACTGTGCCCGGCACACGCTACGTCCCCTTGATTCTCTAGAGCAGGGGTGTCAAACTCTTTCACGGGGGCGGGGGTCACATCAGCCTCGAGGTGGCCTTTGAAGGGCCAAAATAATTTTAAGACTGTATAAATGTAACTATGCCTTAACAGTTAAATATTTGAAATTACATTTGGCCCTTTGAAGGCCACCTCGGGGCTGGTATGGCCCCCAGCGAAAGTGAGTTTGACACCCCTGCTCCAAGTGAAATGTCCACAGCTGATCAGGCAGAGCAGAGTAGCCGGGTCCCATCCCCCAGGCCTGGTCCCAGGCTCTGTCCATCATCCCGTGTCCCCGTCAAGGAGATGGGTAAGTGACCTTCACAGAGGCTCTGAAACACGGGCAAGTTCACTGCCTGCGGGCAGAGGGAGGTGTGTGCTGTGAGGAAGGCCGGCAGGATGACGGGGCACAGGTGTGTCTGAGCACCTGGAACCTGCAGGGCACGATGGGGAGGGGCTGCCTGGGGAGAGGCTGGGGAGGAGGCCACAGCTGAGTAGTGGGCGGGCGCCGGGGTCAGAAGAGCCCTGAGGAACGTCTTGTCAGCAACCAGGTATTACTGGTGGGAGGCGAGGCCCAGGGAGGCGACATGTGTGTCCAACTGGACACCAGTAATCAGAAGTCAGATGAAGGAAATGCTGCTGTGGTTCAAACCAGGTCACCTCCAGAGGGCACTTTACAAACTCAAACTTACTGACAAAATGGCCCTCAACTGGAGATTCCTTCCTGACCCAAAGTTGGCAGAGAACCCCCTCTGTGGAGGAACAAAAGGCCAGAGGCCCTGTAGTCCGAGGAGGAGTCTAGTTCGATCCCCGCTCGGCTTAGTAACACGTGTGTGCTTCTGGGCACCGCACTCCCCGATCCCTGTTCCCTCACCTGTAAATCAGAAAGGGCCTCCTCGCCCCACCCCACAGGACTGAATTAGGGTAGATGAGGTAACACCCACCACCTAACGCGGGATTCCCTTCCCTCCAACTGCCCTCAGCCCTAACCCTGAAGGCACCCCAGAAGTTCCCTCTCCTCCTCGACACTCCACATCTTTGCCTTGGCAAAGACCAGTGACGTGTTTTCCAAGGTAAGCGGATCTGGGCAGAGAGCTGGACCTTGGAGCACTGGGACAGCCAGGCAGGCCCTACCTAGCAGGAGGGCCGAGGTTCCCACCAGCCAGGCCTGGTCTGCTCACCCACTTCCACTCTTGAAACACAGTCCATGGGTATAGGTCTCATGTCCCTGCTGGAAGAGACTCCTTGAGTGGGAATGCCCTTCCCCGATTCTCCAAGAAGAAATGTCCCTGGCCTTACTGTCCCCACTCCCACAGCACTAGGGTCCCTTTTAGGAAGCCCAGGTGCTTCCTGCAAATGATCAAGCAAGTTGACTCTGGGGCACAGGGGTGGGGGCATATCAAAGAGGTTCGAGTGTTCCTCAGTCACAGAGACCTTGGAGCAAATCCCACAGTTCCAGGCTTGACCTCAGAGAAATGGAGAGCATAGGATGGCTGTGGACTTCGAGTTCTGGGGTGTCTCGGCCCCTCAAAGGTGGTATAGGCATCCTGGGGCATCGAAGCAGCTGCAGCAGTGACCTGGGGGCTTATCTGCGTGACCTCAGCACTCCCCCTGTGTCTGGCCCCTTTCTGGTGTCAGCAGTAGGAATTGGTTTCCCACTGACCAAAAGCTGTGCACCCCCATTCCCTGGGCTCTCCTACACAAGACCACCCCCTTAGACACACACACACGCACCACCACCACCACTACCACCACCCACCAAACCACAGCAAGAAAGCAGCAGAAATGTACGTGATTTTCCACAACACTGTTTAATTAAAAACAACAGAAGTGGAGCTGTTAAGGGGAACAGCTGCTCCCGACCAGACGCAAGGACACTCCAAGCTCACACCTGACAAATGGGAAAGGCCGCAATGCCCTGAGTGTGAATGACAACCTCAAGGATGCAACTGCTATCATCTCATGCCCCTGGGCCTGGCCAGTGGGAGAAATGGGAACAGGAGAAAAGACTATACGTACCATGAGTGAGAAGAGGAAGATGGTTTAGAAGCATGGATTTGTACTGGGTTCTACCCCAGTTATCCTCAAAGGATAACCCAGCTGACCCCAGGCCCTGAGGGGACCAGGGAGACCAATAACAATGAGAACAAGAATGAGGGACAGCCCTGGCTGGTGTAGCTCAGTGGATTGAGCACGGGCTTTGAACCAAAGCATTGCAGGTTCGATTCCCAGTCAGGGCACATGCCTGGGTTGCAGGCCAGGTCTCCAGTGGGGACCACATGAGAGGCAACCACACATTGATGTTTCTCTCTCTTTCTCCTTCTCCCTCCCTTCCCCTCTCTAAAAATAAATAAATAAAATCTTTAAAAAAAAAAAAGAACGAGGAACAGAGGCAGCTAACACTTATGGGACACTCACTACATGGCAGGCACTATCCTGAGAGTTTTACGTGGACAACATTTGCTCATGCCGTTCTCCTGACCACCTGTGAGGGAGGCAGCATCATTAAGCCCATTTTACAAATGAGAAAAACGAAGGTATAGAGAGACTGTTGCTTGCTCTACCTCATACAGCACATAATTAGAATTTGGATCCACCCCCAGGCTGCCTGAAGCCGGCCCCCATCCTGACCTCCACTCTCCTGCCATTGGTGTGAGGGGAGGTGGACCCCCGGCAGAGAGGCTCTGTGTCTCACCCTCAGAAAGTTCCCAAGACTCCCAGATGCTGACCTTTGAAGGTACATGGAAATAACCCGCTTTCCTTAGGCACTCAAGGACAGAGAGACAAGAGAATCACCTGGGGTGGGGGGCTGGTCTGTTTGTCTGTCTCTCAACCTCTACTTTTGCCTGAGCCCCTCCTCCACAGGTTTTGGCCCAGCTCTCCACGGTGTGGCCCAGGCGTGAGTTGTTACACAGCCTCCCCCGATGATTCCAACGGGGGCCAGGCCTGAGAGCCGGGCCTGGGCAGTCCTCCCCAGAGCAGCTACGGGCCCTTGGGCGAACCCCGCCATGTTGGGCCTGTCCGAGCAAGAGCCGCTCCTCTGTGCACATTCTTCACGATGCTC
Source organism: Trachops cirrhosus (assembly GCA_028533065.1). Taxonomy (NCBI): domain Eukaryota; kingdom Metazoa; phylum Chordata; class Mammalia; order Chiroptera; family Phyllostomidae; genus Trachops; species Trachops cirrhosus. The sequence goes on along the minus strand of CM052541.1, from coordinate 136,573,646 downwards.
TCATCTGCACCTGTCAGCACGATACTCCACAGCCCCGCACTGCCGCAGCCCAGAGCATCCTGGATCTTAAAAGAGTATATAAGCAACATAGTGACATTCCTAAAGATTTGGAAGATAAAATCATCTGTGATGCTACCACCCAATATACAACTGTTACCATTTTATCCACCTTTTTCTGTGTACCTTTTCTGTCAATGCTTTGGCACAGCGACAGTCACGGGTCACATAAAACTGGCTAGCTTTGTGCATTCACATTATGCCTTAAATCAGTGGTTCTCGAACTTGACTGAGCAGCAGAATCTTCTGGAGGGCTTGTAAACAGACAAGAGTTTCTGATTCAGTAGGCCTGGGGTGGAGACAGAATTTGCTTTCCTAACAAGTTCTCAGGAGAAGCAGCTGCTGCTTTTCAAGTTCCAGGTGATTCTAATGCATCCCTAGTACCCTTTACAGGTGCTCCTCCCACTTGCCCTGATATCAGGGTGGGCCATCTGAGAGGACACAGGACCCTGCAGGGACAGGCAGAGCCCCGAGCCTGTTCATTTCCAGGGCACTGAGGAGTGAGGGCCTTGAGCTGTTGCCAGGCAACAATGACAAAAAGGTGGCCCCACCATCCACCACTCTGGGGCTCTGGCCTGCGGTGCTGCTTTGTGCTGGCAGGTTGAGCCCTTGTGGGTCCTGACTTCCAGCAGAACTGCTGCACAAGAGCGTCGGAGCAAGTCCTGTTCATGCAGGTGACCCATAAATTACACTAACGAGTGATCATAAACGGAGCACAGAGCAGATGGTCCCCGCTACACAGTTTGAAGAGGCCAACTCCTACCTGGAGGAGGTAGGCTCTGTCAGGGAACATTCCAGGGGGAGGATTCCTGCTCAGATAAAGATCTCTTGCCAACAAGGATGACAAGGAAGCCCAGTCAAGAGGAACAAGCTTAAAAGGTGCCTTGAAAGGAAGTAGATGGGCTTTATTCCCAGCATGAGTTCAGATATGGTACTTAACCCTTCTCACTGGGCGGCCCCAGGTAGACCAAGGTGTTCACGTAGGAGAGGCCTCCCGAGGTAGCGGCTGACCCCAGGGAGGGGGTCAGGGGGCATTTGGGAACCACAACCCACAGAAACAAGCCCGGAAAGACCCTTCCCTCCCACTGACTCCATGAGGCCTGGGAGTCCTGGGCCAAGATCTGGTCACTCCTCACTCTAGCTGAGACTCAGAGGCTGGGCCACAGCTTCTCTCCACTGCTTGGGTCTTGGATCCTCCTTACTAAGGGCAGGCCTTTCAGACCAACAACACCTGTCTCATGAATGATGAGTCCCGGGGTGGGCCCAAAAAGTGAGGAAGGGTGTTGATGCTCAGCCATTCCTGGAACACCATCTTTGTTCAGTTACATGTTTATACCCAAGGTCACACAGAGACATGGGGCAAAGAATAAAGGAATTGAGACCCACTAACTCAAAGAAATAAAACAATGTAACCATATTAGCTGGAGGTTATTACAGGGAGGGCAGATGCATAGATGTGATACACACAGCAGGAAATAGTTTAAGAGGTAGAATTTAGTTAGTATAATAATTTCAAAATGACAACAGTTCCTTTCTTCAGATCATGAGAAATACAAAAGATGAGGGTTGTACTGGTTTTTTTTTAATGAAAAAAACTTCAATTACAGTTGACATTCAATGTATGTTAGTTTTAGGTGTTGAGCACAGTCATTAGACATTTATATAACGTATGAAGTGATCCCCCCAAGCCTATTACCCCCTGGCACCACACACAGTTATTACAATATTATTGACTATACCCCCTATGCTGTACTTTACATTCCCGTGATGACTTTGTAACTGCAGTCCTTTTTGAGGCAAATAATGTCTATATTATCTGTAGCATTAAGAAAATAAGAAAGAGATGTAGAAACAAGAAGTTATAATGCTAGAAAAATAAGAGTGATGCATATTTTAGAAACCATGTAACATTCACATTGAAGAGGATCTTGGAGAGGTTAATGTGGATGAAGACAGTCAGGGAAAAGGTCCGATGATTTTTCAAGATCCCGAATCTTCCCCGTGGCGGAAGTGCACACAGCGGAGCCCTGGCCCCCTGACCGCTCACCCAGGTTTCAATGGCGGAAAACCACCCAGGTTTTAACTGCCAACTTTCCGTGGTGCCCCCAGCATCCTCTTATCACAGACAGTCGTCCCGAGTCTCAGCTGCCTGGACTGGTGGAGATTTGGGTCCAAAACTTCAAAGTCCTTCAAAGGTTATGATTTAATGAACACAAAGTTTTAAAGACGTTCAGAAGAAAACAAGTGAAGAAAAGAAGTGCCACAGATCAAAGGAGAGTGAGAAAATAAAACTTTACTTTGAAAAAAATTTTCCTTGTTGGAAATGTGTCCTGTCTACCTGTCTGCATGGAAGAGTGACATATCACATCTTAGACTAAGGTGACAAGAAGCAGCAAGACAGTCAATTCGTGGATGACTAAAATCAGGATTCAAGACAGTCTCAGGTTGGAAGAAGAGGCTAATTTTAACCTCGAACATAATGGGAGGCTGACGTAAAACCCCTGCACTGAGCACCCACTACCCGATCCCACATGGGAGGGGTGCTGGGTTGTCCTGTAAGGTAACAGTCCTCCCTTGTAAATGGGTCCACATTCTACACCAAAAAGCTTCAGAATGCTTCTCTAAGTCCTACTTTGGGGATGGCCTAATAATCATAAATAATTTGGAGAGGTGATTTAAAATGCATATTGTTAGAAGTCCATTATTCAAATATAATGGCTTAATTAATAAGTGAATTTCTTCTGAGGTGATCCAGTAACTGCCAGGGTTGGGCTTGTTTCTGGAAAGGTCCACCAGCAAGAAGGACCAAAATGTTTCAGTCGACTTAAAAGGCTGTGAAGGATTCCCTGGGTCCCTACAGTGCGTCGGTCCCTGAGTGTTAAAGCACTCGCTTAATGGCCTCACGTTCTTCACAGGAAGCCACTCAGGCTGCATTTTCCACAGGCTGACACACTGACAGTAAAGCACGGCGGTCCAATGCGTGATGAACTGTGGTCAGGATATAAGGACCATCCTCTCTGATTTTCTGGGTTTTTTTAGGAATCACTGCCTTTTCAGAAACTATCAATATAATCATGTGTTTTTTCTCCTTTAATTTCTTGGTACTACGAATTATGGAATCAACTTTGTGTTCCTGGATCAAACTGCACTTGGTCACACAGTATTGTTCTTCTGGTTAAGCGCTGTATTCTTAATAACGTCATGAGGAATTTTTGTATTTATTTTCATAATTGAGATGGATCTGTAGTTCTTGTACTATCTTTTTCTCTCATTTATATTTCCCTGGCTTTGGTATTAAGTTTATAATGCTTTTATAAAACAGATCTAGCTTTCCATTTTGTTCTATGCTTTACAATAGTTTATATAACATTGGAACTGTTACTCTTTTGTACTTAAAATATGAAACAGGGCTGAGAAACCATTTGGCCCTAGTGTTTTTTTAAAGGGTGCATCTCTGAAATGTTTCTAACATTTTCTGTGGTAATTAGACTATTTAAGTGTTCTGCTTATTCTTGGTTCAATTCTTTTTGATTTATTGTAGTAAAATATGCATAATATAAAATTTGCCACTTTAACCATGTTAAGTGTATAATTCTGTGGTATTAAGTATATTCACTCACAACTATCCAATTCCAGAATTTTTTCATCATCCCAGACAGAAACTCTGTATCTTTTAAACAATAACTTCAGATTGCCTGTCCCTCCCTAGCACCTGCTAACCTCTTTCCTACTTCCATCTCTGTAAATGTGCCTACCCTTGGTACCTCATATAAGTGAAATCATACAGTATTTGTCCTTTGGTGCCTGGCTTATATCACTTAGCCTAACACAGTGGAACGTCAGTTCTCAAACTGAATTCGTTCTGGAAAACTGTTCAAGAAGAAATTTGTTCAAAAACCCATCTCCTTTGTCTGTTGCCTAAGAGACGTGTTTCTGATCACATGGGTATCAGCATGAAAAGGCTATCAGCTAGAGAGAATCGAGACCCGAAGTCTCACTACACACCTGAGACATTTTTTTCTGTGAACAACTTGGTCGAGGACTGAACTGTGTGAGAACGAAGATGTTCGAGACCCAGGGTCTGACTGTATCTTCAAGGTGCATCCATGTTGTGGCATGAATCAGAATTTCATTCCTTTTTAAGGCTGAGTAATACAGGTCATCTAAATGCTGGACATCTGTGTTACTGCAGCACAGCCATTTTTATGTATATACTATATTTTGTTTATCCACTTATTTACTGATGGACATGTGAGTTGATTTCAACATTTGGCTATTGTGAATAATATTGCGTGAACGTGGTTGTACAAAACAGCTGTTCGAATTTCTGCTTTCACTTCCTTTGGGTATATTCCTAGAAGTGCAATTGCTAAATTGCATGGTAATTCTATGTTTAATTTTTTGAGGAATCACCATACTGTTTTTCACAGTGTTTGTACCATTTTACATTCCCACCAGCAATGCAAAAGGTTCCTAATTTCTCCAGCTTCTTGACAACATTTGTTATTTTCTGTTTTGTTTTGGTCTTTTTGAAATAGCCATCCTAATAGGTATGATTTGATTATGAGTTTGATTTAAATTTCCCTAATGATTCATGATGCTGAACCTCTTCCCATGTGCTTATTGATCATTTGTATATCCTCTTTGGAGAAATATCTATTCAAGTCCTTGTTCACTTTAAAAATTAAGTTGTTTTGGTGTGGCTGAATTGTTGAAGTTCTTTATATATTCTAGATATTAATCCCTTGTCAGGTATATGCTTTACAAATATTTTCTCCCATTCTTTGGGTTACCTTTTCCCTCTGTTGATAGTGTTCTCTGATACACAAAAATTTTTAGTTTTTATGAAGTCCAGTTTTTCTAATTTGCCTGTGGAAGGTCAACTTTTATGACTGACAATTTGGTAGGAAATCTCCATTCTTGTTTTCATATTCACACTTACCGAACCCCTACAAAACCAAGGACCCTTCTAGGCACTTCATTATACCATTCAGCCCTCCCAAGCACCCTTAGGTGTGTGTGGCAAACACACCCTTCTCTTCCAAGCTCATGGGAAAGGTGCACTTCTCAACTTCTCTGAAGTTATTAGGTGCAGCCATGTGACTTGCTCTGGCCAATGAAATGAGTGTGTGATGTATCGATTTAAGGCTGAAACATTTAGAACTAATGGGTGAATCCCCACCTTCCCTTCTACTGTGGCACCTGTGCTGACAGAAAGTTTTCCAAATGGCAGAGGCTTGGTCACTCTGATCCTGAGTGGGGCCAAGATGAGCTCAGCCTCCTCTCCCACCCAACCCCACTGACCTGCAGTGGACAAACAAAAGGAGCAAGAAATAAAGCTTCAAAAGCTGTTTAAAGTGTCTGAGATTTTGGATTACCTGCAGCATAACCTGGCAAATTTAAGGTAGCTATTATTGACCCATTTTACAGACGCGGAAACTGAGGCACAGAGGTGAAATACTTGTCTAAGCACACAGCGCTAAGCAGTGCAATGGTATTTGAACTCAGACTGTTTTCATTCGAAGCACATGGTATCAACCACCAGTTTTTAGGTGATGAGTCATCACAAGGCACCTCTATGTGGAAGAAGATCGGGCACCAGGAGGTGAGGAACCAAGCTGTCTCCCAGAGCTTGTGAGTGCTAGGGAAAGCGAGCTAGCAGAGAAAAAGAAACTAGTATTTGCTCTGCTTCTTTATGCTTTTATTGTCTTTATCTCTTCCTTATTTGTAACCTTTAGTATCTAGAATTTGGGAAAGTTTCATCCTAGCTCCATTATGCTGAGAACAAAGAGTTGAACCAAGAGTTGTCATTGTTTCTACGAAGGAACATTTACCAAGAGTAAATGTAAATTCCACGCCTGAAACATATACAATGTTGGAGTCCTTCCTTAAAAAAAGATTACAAAATTGGGTTGGGGGGAATTGAAAGGGGCCAGGGCAAGGAAGGACCCTGAAGCCAAAACTCCATCAACTTCTGGGTAAATTTACCACCTCCATCTTAAAGTGAAGCTCGTCACCCCAGGGCCAGCCAAGTGAGAGAGCTGCACAGGGAAAGTACCCAGGGACAGAGGGAGGCTGGTCTGACCTCCCCTCCACTCAGAAAGCCTCCCCCGAGGTGTAAAGCTTTGTAGACTCCAGGGTTTGCTTTAACAGAAGCAGCTCCCTTTTCTCTCTGGCACAGATCTGTATTCTGAAGGAAGTACCACGTGTATTTAAGAATTTTCTTCTGTAGTCAAAGTAGTAGGTATAATTTACTTGACAAACACTTGCGTGCCAGGCTAAGAGCTCACCCATATTTCTTATGGCTTTCCCAGGGACAATCCCTGCTCCTTCCATGAAGCAGAACAGCCCAGACAAGGCACCTTAAGAGTATTGCTCCAGGGCAAGAAGCTACTAAGGTGGAGGTTCAACCTTCTCAGGGTATAGAAATTCCAGAGACACACCACCATAACTCAAGGCAGTGGAAACACCAGAGGGATTCAGGCCTGGGCGGTGCAGCTTGGCTGACTGGGGCCAGGAGGCAGGGAGGTTGGATGCAGGAGTCTAATTCTGAGAACCAGTGACTCCTGGGTCGGCCTTAGGCTGAAATTGTAAACTGTGGCCTTCAGGCCACAGATAGCTTTTAATTATGGCCTTCTATTATCCCTGCCTCCCCTTTGTAATTTTTTTTTAAAATTAAACCTTTTTACCTCAAGATAATTATAAATGTATATGCAGTTTTAAGAAATACAGATAGCTCTCACACACTCTTCACCCGGTCTCCTCCAGTTATAACATCCTGCAAAACTACAGCACAATATCAGAATCAGGGTATTGACACAGTCCAGACACAGAACAGCTCTATCACCAAGGACTCTTCCTAGTGCCCCCTTACAAGTACACCCAGCTCCTTCCCCTCGCTTATCTCCCACCCTCATCCCTCACCAGAGAAATCACGTTTTTTTCCATTTCTTTAATTTTGTCAATGTCATTCAAATGGAATGAAATAGTGTGTAACCTTGCATATGTCCACAATTTGTTCTCTTTTATTGCTGAGTAGTATCCAATGGTATGAATGCACCATAACTGGTTAACCATTCCCTTGCTGCAGGACAGCTGGGTTGATGCCAGTTTTTGGCTATTGCAAATAGGGGTGCTATAAACATTTCTTGGCATGTTTTTGTGTAAACATAAGCTTTGATTTCCCTTGGATAAATGTCCAAGAGTGCAACTGCTGGGTCACGTAGTAGTTGCAAATTTAGTTTTATAAGAAACTGCCAGACTACTGTCCAGAGTGGCTGTATCATTTTATGTTTCCACCAGCAATGTAGGAGAGATTCAGTTTCTCTACATCTTTGTCAGCATTTGGTGTAGTCACTTTTTTTTATTTTAGCCATTCTAATAGGTGTAGTGATATTTCATTGTGATTCTAGTTTGCATTCACCTTATGGTGAATGATGCTACACATCTTTTCATTTGCTTATTTGCCATTGGTATATTTTCAGGGGACTGAGGCATCATTGTCCTACATACATTGTTTCTTGTATCTTCTTCAATAAATGTCTCTGTTTTCCAAATTACATGGCTGGACAGACCTCGTATTCTACCTATGACTCCTTTGTCAAACATGTGGTTTGTAAATATTTTCTCCCCGACTATTGGTTGTCTTTCCATCTTCTGAGTTGTTCACAGGGCAGAAGCCTTTCATTCTAAGGAGATCCAGTTGATCACTTTTTCCTTTTATGGATCATGTTTCTGGTGTCAAATCTAAGGACTATTTGCCTAGCCCTAGAGCCTGAAGATTTTCTCATGATTCTTAAAAGGAGTTTTATAATTTTACATTCTACATTTAAGGCCATGACCCATTTTAGATTAATTTTTGTATAAGCCGGTGGGCTTAGGGTCAGGTTTCATTTTTTTAACCTATGGACATCCAGTTGTTCCAACATCGTCTGTTCAGAGTGTCCTTGTAAATTGCTTTTGCACCTTTGGGAAAAATCATTTGGTCATACTTGTGTGGGTCTATTCCTGGGTTTCTCTATTCCATTCTATTGATCTATGTGTCTATCCCTCCACCAATACACCACATACTCCTGAATACGGTAATTATTCATGTAGTTGGCCTTAATATCAAGCGGAGCGATTCCTCCTGCTTAATTTTGTTTTCACTATCCTAGAATTTGTGTCTTTTCACATACATTTTACAACTGTGGCCCAGTTATCTTGGGCCACACATTAAATGCATTGCAACACATAATCACAAAAAAAACCTTCATAATGTTTTAAGTAAATTTACGATTTTGTGTTGGGCTGCATTCACAGCCACCTGGGCCGCATGCAGTCCGTGGGTTGTGGGTTGGACACCCTTGTTTTAGAATAAGTTTGCATATATCTGCGAAACACTTTGCTGGGGTTTCTAAAGAAATTGCATTAAACATACAGACCTATCTGGAGAGAATTATCAGCTTCACTATGTTGAGTCTTCTAACTATGAAGATGAGAAGCCTGCATCTCCAGTTATTTAGACCTCCTTTGATTGCTTTCCTCATCGTTTTGTAATTTTTCAGATCCTGTGCATGTTTTGTTCAGTGTAAACCTAAGTGTTTCATTTCTTTTGGAATGACTATAAAGGGTATTGTACTTTTATTTCCAACACCACATACTCACAGTTAGTATATTGCTATGTAATAAATTTCTGTGCGTTAGTCTATTATCTTGCAAGTTTGCTGAACTCTCATTAGTTTTAGGAGTTTTTTTGTAGATTCCTTGGTTTTCTCTATGTAGACAATCATGTCTACTAGAAATAGAAACAGACATAGTGTTATTTCTTCTTTTTCAATCTTACACCTTTTCTTTTTTCTTCTTGCCGTGTTGCAGTGGTTGGAATCTGTGGTGCTACATTGGATACAAGCAGTAAGAGTGGCCATCCCTGCCTTCTTCCTTTTCTTAGAGAAAAGCATTCTGTTTTCCACCATAAGAGTGTTAGCTATAGGTTTGTTTTTTAATTTATTTTATTTTTAGGGAGGGGAATGGAGGGAGAAAGAGAGGGAGAGAAACATCAATGTGTGGTTGCCTCTCATGTGTCCCCACTGGGGACCTGGCCTGCAGTCCAGGCATGTGCCCTGACTGGGAATCAAACCGGCGACCCTTTGGTTCACAGCCCCTGCTCAGTTCACTGAGCTACACCAGCCAGGGCAGCTATAGGTTTTTTGTAGAAAAAGTTCTCCTCAATTCTTAGTTTGCTGAGAGCTTCTTTTTCTAAAACCATGAATGAGTGTTGAATTTTACCAAATGTTTTTCTGCACCTGTGGATATGATCATATAATTTTTCTTGCTTAACTTGTTGTTATGGACTAAATGCCTGTGCCCCCCAAATTCATTTGTTGAAGTTCTATCCTCCAATGTGGTAGTACTTGGAGATAGGGCCTATGGGGAGTAATTAAGACTAAATGAGGTTGTGAATATAAGATCCCATGGTGGGATTAGTCCTCATAAAACAGAGAAAGAGAGGTCAGAGCTCTCTCTCCCCATCATGTGTGAACACAGTGAGAACATCACTGTCTGAAAGTCAAGAGCACCCTCATAGGACCTAATCTGCTGACACCTTGATCTTGAACTTCCCAGCCTACAGAACTCTGATAAATACTTGTCTGCTGTTTAAGTCACCCACTGTGGTGTTGTTCACAGCAGCCTAAGCAGACTGAGACAACTGCGGGGGACTGCACTGACTGATGTGGAGCCAGCCTTGCACTTGGATACATTCCACTTGCTCGTGGTGTCCAATTCTTTACACAATGCTCAATTCCATGAAAACATGGGCTAAAAGAAAACCAAGCACAGTTGTCACCTACTTACCCATCTACCCTAGATCCTGGGTTTTATAGCAGCCTAAACATACAATAGCTAACACTCGTTGACAGGCAAGTGAGAAAGGATTTTCAGTCCCCAAATAAGTTTCAGGCTTAATTTATTTTCTGAAACCTAAATCAATATAGCTTAAGAGGAAAAAAAGAAAAGTAGTAAGGGACTCAGGGACTCCACCACCAGACCACCTGCCCTGGCATCTGAGTAGAGTTCCCGGTGGGTGACTCATGGCTGCTAAAGCTCCTTTCCTCTGTGGTGTCTTCATTTGCAGCCCTCCCAAAATAATTTGGATTAGGTGGTGATGCTTCGGAAGTCTTACAACAGGCCTGCTACTGGCCTGGAAACTACCACGGATTTCATTCAGGAAGACGCAAGTAGTACTTAGGATTTTAAAATGCTGACACCCAGCTGTGCCGCATTACAGCATCTCCTCCAGGGTGGTTAGGACCTATTAAATGTACGACTTTAAGGGGCCTAAGTGGCACATTAATCTGTGTTATGAAGTACTCTGCCATGCAGTAGAGGCTTCCACTTTAAATGCGCACTGCTCAGGCAACAGAGTGTCCACTGCACACACAGACCCTGGGGAACGGGGATGATGGATGACTTGCTGATTGAGTACCCAGGTTCTAGAGGGGTCTCTGGGCCTACACACCCACCAGGACTGACCAGACCTGGGAAAAGGGGAGGGCAACTGGAGCCTGCTGCCACCCCGAGTGAACTCCAGTGCAAACACAAGCAAGAGGGAAACAGAAGACACCCTGCAGCTGAGAGACTCGGCCAGTTCTGGGACTCCCGTTCCAAGCGGCCTCGAGAGGCTCTCCTAAGGTGCCCGGTCTGGTGTGAGGGCCCACTCCAAGTTTGGGGGCTTGCTCCCTTCAGCTACACTAGGTCTCAGGCCCAGGCAGGGGCTAATGTCTGATTGCACCAGGTCCCACCCTGTCCCTCTCCATCTGAGAGGGCCACCTCTCCTACCTCCAAAGAGCACCTCCTGGGGGCACCTGCCTACCTCTGCTGGAAGCACAGAGTCACTGTGCTCCTGCCTAATTAACATGCTCATCATAATAAGGTAACACTTACTGAGACTTTCCTAGTATTGACCCAATAAATTTCCATGCCTTGTCTCATAAGCAAGTCACACAACAATCCACAGCATGCATCCACCTTCTCATATTTGAGATATGTATTTCCTGATGGTATACTTGTTTCTGGTTGGAGATGTCAGTATTTCATGGTGCACTACAAAGAGCCATGGCTTCCAGGCGTGTAAAGCCCGACTTGGCCCAGTGCTCACCGGAGAGGGCTGTCCTACCCCACACGCGGCTCTGAGACATCAGGGAGAGATACCTGGAGCAGGGAACAACGGCTCCCCGCCTTGCTGCTCATTAGCATCCCTCGGAGCTCTGGGAAACACTCAAACTCAAGCCACACCCTAGACCAATGAAATCAGAACCTCTGGGTGTGGGACCTTCCTGGGCATCCATATTTTTAAGGCTCTCCAGGTGATCACATTCACAGCCAATACTCAAATGTTCCAGACCTAATGGAACTTCCAAGCCTCTGCGGTCCAAAAACTCAAAGTAAGAAAACGGTGATTATGATAATAGCAACAAGCATCCACTGAGCTCCTTCCACACTCTCGTTGCATGCACCGAGCACTCTGCATGGACCACCTTATTTAATCCTCACTACAGACCCCTGAAGTAAGCGTCGTTATGCTGATTTCACAGACGGGAAACCAAGGCCCAGGGTGGCTAATGACTTGGCCAGGGTCACAGAGACGGTCAAATGACTCACTGCCTGGACCCTTGTTAAGGAAAAATTGGGGAGGATGTTGAAATGGGTGATGAATTCATAGAGATGCAAAGTGGTATTGTGGTTGCCAGGGACCAGGGGAGCAGGAAATGAAGCGTAAGCATTTAAGGGGTACAGCGTTTTGGTTTTGGGTGAAAAAAGTTCTGGATATGAACAGTGCTGATGGTTTTCCAACAATGTAAATGCACTTCATACCAGTGAGCTGTACACTTAAACACGGATAAAATGCTATATTTTGTGTTATTTTTACCATGATTTAAAAAAACAAAAATAAAAGAAATTTTAACCTAACAGGGTAGAAGACAGACACACATGGCTGGTGGGGAGGGAGGAGAGGGCGAGGGAGGGGACTCGAGTCCTGTCTCAGGCACAGCGAGCTCACTGCCGGGTCACCTCTCATTCACCTGCATGTCTCGGAGCTACTTAACTGCGCAGTCTCACAACACTGAGGCTGTGCAAATACACTACGTCCAGCGGAGATTCGGTGCATACCGGCCAGTTTTACGTCTAATAAACAAAATTATTTCCGCTTGCCTGACGGCCTACATACAGGGTCTGACAGAAGGAGCGCCACCAAGTGTGGTTGGTAGGGTACATATCTCGCATGAGATGGACAGCAACCTGAACATTTCACTGAAAATGTCATGTGGTGTGCGTGAGTGTGATATTGTTATGTTACAGGATTACATGCTTAGGATCTTGTAATAAAAATTTTATGTAATAAAAAAGGACTGTTTACTTGTGCCTAACCCTGTATTTGTAATTCTCTGCATTCTTCTTTAAACTGATTGTAACATCTTACTGGTTCCCTCATTAACTGATTCATTTAATAAAATCTTAACATATGCTCAGTGTACAACTGTCGCTCGGAAGCACCACCACATGCCAAGCTTCCTTGATGATTCTGGTGGTAAACTACAGAGGACTGAAATTCCCTGTGGGGACTGTCCTCCCACGTGGCTGTGCTTCCGGCTACTGGAGAACAAAAAGCAGATTTTCCGTCTGACCTGACAGTAATTGGATACCCTCCATGTAGACCTACTAGCCCAGAGCAGGGCCGGGGCCACATCAGCACCGCACAGGTGCCACCCTTACACCCTCACTGGGGAGGTGACAACACGCTGGGCCATGCTCTCCAGATGTGGGGGGTGGGTGAGGAAGGGGTGTGGAGGGTCCCACGCCTCCCCTCCCATCAGCCACTCCCTTGCTTTCTCACACGCAGCTGGCCCTAGACACAACCCAGAGGGTGAGGTGGAAAGAGAAAACTCTATGGAACCCATGCTGAAGTAGAGTAACAAAGGCTAAATACAGGGCAAGTCAGCCACAGCGGAGAGCTCATGGAAAGAATGCTAGAAAGGCAGGATGAGTTTGGAAGGAGAGGGAGGAAGGGAGAGCCCAGCATGGCTGGTCACTGTGCGCCTCAAGGTCAGTTGCACAGGCCACTCCCACCTGCTGCAGGAGTGCACACTGATGTAAGCTTTATGCACAGCAATTCTGCTGTAGCTGTCTAAGTGACAAGGGGATGCGTCACCTGACCCAGCAGTGCCACTTAGAGAGATCTGTCCCCCAGATATAACCACACTGCAGCAGGAGCTCAGGACAAGGTTAGTTGCTGCAGCATAATTTGTAAGAGCAGAAGATTAACAATCTCAACGTCCATTACTAGGGGATAGGTAAAGCCCTGGCTGGTGTGGCTCTGTGGATTGAACACCAGCCTGTGAACCAAGAAGTCACTGGTTTGATTCCAGGTCAGGGCACATTCCTGGGTTGCAGGGTCCCCCCCATTCGTGGGCATGTGATGGGCAGTCAGTCGACGTTTCTCTCCCTCTCCTTCTCCCTACCCTCCCCTCTCTCTAAAAATAAATAAATAACCCCTTTAAAAATAGGGGATTGATTAAGCTAATTACAGTTCATTGCATAAAGCAAAGTGAAGAAGGATATGCAGTGAACCCTACAATTTGTACAGAAACAATTTGTGGAGGAACACATACAGACACATCTATTTGCACATATGTGCATAAGCCATCTCAGGAAAAAATACAAGAAACAGGTAAGACTCACTGCCTTCAAGGACAGACGTCAAGCGGTTGGGACAGAGTGTGGGAGAAAGACTTATCGGCCTTCTGTACCTTCTGTATGAGAACATATAACATGTAAACGTATTACCTGTTCAACATTTTTTATTTTTCATATCTTTTAAAAGAAGTATGCAGTCTTTTGGAAGAAGCAAGCTGCATACAACACAAGCTCTTGAGTGAACACTTTCACCTGAATGACAACCTTCCAAGCGTCTGCTTCTCCACGGCCCACCTCATGGGGATGTCAGCTTTCAGGACAGGGCTCCGCACCAACAGGCTGGCGCAGGAGAGTTCACAGCCACACCACTGCAGTGAGTCCTAACATGAAACACACACTCGCAGACTCGGAAACAAACAAGCAACGAGATCCTTGCTTCCACTGCTCTCCCCTGCCCTGGAAAGCAGGGTGTTGCCCAAACGGGAAACAGGTTTAAGAGCAAGAAGCCCAGCTGAAGCAGCAGGAGGGATGCTGCTGTGCATGCAGACCCTGGTCCTGCTACACGTCTTTGAGAGCCTGAGCGTACATCAGGTATCTACCTTCAGCCTTCTCTTGGGAGGGGCTGATGGAAAACATCTACCACCACACACTCGTCATTGTTGGAAACACAAATGTCATGCTTGGGATCGTTAACGTTACTACAAACTCTTTGCACATCTCTCTGTTTAAAGGTTTCAAGTTTACATTTATTGGAGCATAGTTATTCGCTAGTGTGGGGAGAGAATGTAGAAGCTCCACAGGAGCCACAGCCTATAAATGACTAGAACAAAGTTACAGAACCTCCTGCATGTATTTCCTTCTCTATAACAATTTTATTTAGAACAGCTATTTAAAAAAAGAAAAATCCAAGTGCACCCTGGCCAGGTGGGTCAGTTGGTTGGAGCATTGTCCCAAACACCAAAGATTGTGGGTTCAATCCCTGGTCAGGGCACGTATGAGAGGCAACTGACTGACGTTCCTTTCTCACACCAATGATTCTCTTTCTCTCTCAGTCTCTCTCTCATCCCCTTCCCTTTCCCTCTTCCTCTCTCTCTCGGTCTCTCTCCCCCTCTCTCTCTCATCCCCCCTCTCTTTCCCTCTTCCTCTCTCTCTAAAATCAATAACAATATCCTTGGGTGAGCATTAAAAAAAATCGAGGTATAATTCATATCCAATAAAATTTCCCCCTTTAAAGTATTCAGTTTGATATATTTGAATAAATGTGTTTGGTTATATAAAACCACCACCACAAGCAAAATAGAGAAGATTTTCCTTTCTCCCCAAAACTCCCTCCTGCTTTTTTATTAGTCAGTCCCTTTCTACTGTCCCTGCCCCCTAGCAACCACTTCTCTATTTTCGCCCCTACATTTCTGACTGTTCTAGAATGCCATATAAAGGGAGCCACATTGCATGTGGCCTGTTGCGCCTGCCTCAAATGCATAAGGCTTTCAGATTCATTCACGCCGTTTCCTCTGTCAGTCAGTCACTCATTCCTTTCCACAGCGGAGCAGCATTCTCCAGTGTGTTTATCAATTCAGCAGTTTGGGTTGGGAGAGATTTGCTTTAAGGAAATGGCTCATGCTTGGCAAGTTCAGACCCTTGGCCCAGAGCATAGACCCGGAGGCTGGAGACCCAGAGAAGAGCTGATGCTTCAGCTAGAGCCTGAAGGCAGTCTGGAGGCAGAATTCGCTCCTCAGTAGTCTTCTCTTAAGGCCTTCACCTGATTGGACGAGGCCCACCACATAATGGAGGATAGTCTGCCTAACTCAAAGCCTACTGACTCAAATGTTAATCTCATCTGAAGAATAGTTTCAAAGAAACATCTAAAATAATGTTTGACCAAATATCTAGGCATGGTGGCCTAGCCAAGTGGAAACATAACATTTAACATTACACAAGATCACAAAGATTTTATCCTCTTCTAGAACTTATATAGTTTACATTTAGGTCTGTGATCCATCTTTGAGCTAACATGCTTATGTGGAGCAACACATTCACTTTTTTGCACACACATGTCCAGTTGTTCCAGCACCATTTGTGGAAAACACTATTCTTTCCCCATTACATTGCTTTGGCACCTTTGTCAAAAATGAGTTGACTGCATATGTGTAGGTCTATCTGAGGACTTCCCATCCCGATCTGTTGATCTGTTTGTTCATCTTCACACCTATACCACCCTGTCTGATTACTATAGTTTTATGGTGAGTCTGGACATCAAATAGTAAAGGTCTTCCAACTTTGCTCTTCAAAATTGCTTTGACAATTCTAGATCCTTTGCCTTTTCACATAGATTTTACAATCAGCTTCTCAGCTTCTACAAAGAAAGAGATAGTGCTCACTTATTAACTTCTGGACATCGTGCTGAACACCATGTCATCTCATTTAACCTTCACAGCGACCCCACAAGGCTGGGGTTACCCTCACTCTTCAGATGAGGACACTGAACGGCCTGTGTCTCCACTCGGACCCCCGCCTGCCCTTTGAGCCACAATTCTCAGACCATGAGGTGGCTGCTACTGCTCCATCAGGACTCCTCATACTGGCAACTGCATCTGACACTCTACGTGCTAGGCAGTGTTCTCAGTATTTTGCTGTTAGTGATTTAGTTAGTGCTTCAACTACCCAACAAAGTAGCTATCATTTAATCCTCATTTTCAAGATGAAGATATAAGGCACAGAGAGATTAAGCAACTTTCCCAAAATCACAGAGCTAGTAAATGAGCTGGCATTTGAACCCAAGGCAGTATGGCTTCTGTGTTCATGTTCCTACCCTTTGCACTTCACTGCCTCGGTCAGGAATTTCTGAAGTTGCTACAAAACTCTGGGAATGGTGTGCATGGGGTGGGGAAGGGGTAGTCCCATGTACAGGACAACCCCTTTCTCTGTGTGCACTGAGGGGTTGGAAGAGCCAGGAAGCGGTGCCTGGGGACTGTGCTGAAAGGAGCAGGGACAGTTTAGGTGCTGCCCTCAGTGTGCAGACTCAGAGCCACACATGGCTGGCTTCCTCGCAGGTCTACCAGGTACCACACTGAACTGGCCTCGGTTCCCTTACTGCTGCTCGGCACCCCCTTTCCTTACTGGTACTGCAGATACCAGGACTTCTCAGAGCTGCTGTGACACTTTCACAGACACAGTATGTGCAGAGCACCAGCCGTGTGCTGGCACAGGCACTCCACACACACATTCAAACTCCGTTTTAGGTCTGACAAGTTACTAAAGTACCATATGCTTATTTTTTTTAAAGATTTATTTATTTTTAGACAGAGGGGAAGGGAGGGAGAAAGAGAGGGACAGAAACATCAATGTGTGGTTGCCTCTCATGCGCACCCCTACTGGGGACCTGGCCCAGAACACAGGCATGTGCCCTGACTGGGAATTGAACCGGCGACCCTTTGATTCACAGGCCAGCACTCAGTCCACTGAGCCACACCAGCCAGGGCTATATGCTTATTTTAATAAGTGGACCAATACCATGGGAAATTGTATGAAAGCAAAGCTAATCATCTTTCCCACCAGGTAACCAATGTTTAACAGCCTCATATTTTGTACATGGTTCTCCTTGCTCACACAAAATAAGCACATGTTTGCACAAAGAAGTGGATTTGTTTCCTACCCAAAGTATATCATACTATACCCATCACTTGCTACTTGCTTTGTTCATATATCAATGGCTATAACTGGTCAATATATGAATCTTAATGCTTTCTCCAATTTCCTTCTACCTAAACACATATGCAAATGTGTAGACTTACATAAATTAGATATACATGACACCATCTAAGTTTGTATGTGGTTTTCAATTCTCTCTTCTTTTTTGCCTCCCTCCCTTCCATCCCTACCTTCATGACGTGCTCCCGTGTTGGCCCCTCCTGAGGTGGCCACCTGCCCACTCTGCAGTGCGCTCTGGGCGGCTCACTCTCCGTGAACAAGCTTCCTGAGGCCCTGGGCTGCAGTTCTTAATCATCGAAATCCCCATATCATTACTCGGGGGAGTGGTACATACATATCACTAGAGATTTGATAAACATGTATTTTATGAACGAACCTGCATTTTCCTCCTTAACTAAAGCTGCATCAAATAACCTATGTCTGATTACTTTGGGAGAAAAAGGAAAGCTGTGGTGAAGCATCCCAAGGACCAGCTTCCTGAAAACAGATGCTCTACTAGTGGATTCCTAGAGGCTCCGAACTCTAGCGACAGGCTCAACGCTTGGCACCAGGAGCCATGCAGAGGGTTTACCCAGACTACACAACACCTACTGGTATTGGGGCAACAATATTAAGCTGTAGGTAAGGATATGTCACTAAAATATATTCCTATAAAACCAAAGCTTGGTTCTTATAAAACCAAAAATTTCTTACAAAGAAAAACCCCATTTTTCTATTTTACTATTAAATATGGACACTTAAGAAGTCCTTGGGGGCACCTAGAAAGGCACAGAGTGGAGAGATGAGGAGGCGGAATGAGCTTCTCTGGGTCACTGAGCAACTGTGTAGGTGGAGGGTCGTGAAGGGGCCTAAAGAAGGGAGGGGGACCTTGGGCTTCTGCTTGAGGGACAGTGCAAAGGGGGGTGCTATTCATTAATAGAGACCATGGGATGGGAACGGAAGGGGCACATTAAGGTGGTCTTGGGCATTTAGATTTCAAGTACCTGTGATCATTCATATGAAGATGCCCATGTAGCAGCTCCACCTGAGGATCAGGAGATAGAGCCAAGCTGGAGAGGGCGGTGTGGTGACCAGTGGGAGGGGGGCATGCAGAGTGAGAGCAGATGAAGGCTGAGACCCTTGAGGAAAGTTGTGTTTACAGGCAGGAAGGGCAAAAGGAGATGGAGAAGAAAATCAGGAGTTGGAGCATCAAGGAGCCAAAGGGAACTTCAGGAAGGGAGGGG
The DNA here is from genome assembly GCA_028533065.1 of Trachops cirrhosus. Classification (NCBI taxonomy): domain Eukaryota; kingdom Metazoa; phylum Chordata; class Mammalia; order Chiroptera; family Phyllostomidae; genus Trachops; species Trachops cirrhosus. The sequence continues at coordinate 136,554,984 of CM052541.1, read as the reverse complement.
CAGGCAAGGCAAATTATAGTCGCTTTCTCCAACAGGACACAAGCTCCGTGAGGGCCAAGGCTTTTTTCCCTGTATCATTCACTGGTGCAAAGCAGGTGCTCTGTTAGCACTTGCTAGGTACATGAAATAATGGGTAGCTTTGTTGAGAGCAGAGGCAGGGAAGTGAGGGGATCAGATGACAAATTACCGGGAGATCCTGAGTTTCCATGTCTAAGAGCCAGACAGTTTACTCCAGGGATATGTCTGACTTCTCAGGATACCCAGTGTCCTGATCAGATTACCTGTTCCAGCTGGAATCATGTTGGTCAAGACACGTGAAGATAACTGATCTCAACATGAAAAGTGTGCCCTGACTGGTGTGGCAGTGGATTGGTGCTTACGGGAGTACTATGCTAGGCACTGGTGGGAGGGGGGTAAAAAAAAGCATCCCCGATATTTTGTGCCTACTTAGATTTTACAACTGCAACAACACGTGTTATCACACTTAGTCCTTGTAGAAATCCTCTAAGTTGTGCAAGGAAACTGAGACCCAAGAAGTGAAGCAGTTTGCCTCCATCAGTGGTTCTCAGCTAAGGTGATGCTGTCCCCACTCCCCAGAGGAAGGGGACATTTGACAATGTCTGGAGACATTTCTTGGCTGTCACAACTAGGAAGGAGGAAGTATACTGCTGGCATCTAATGGGTAGAGGCCAGAGATGCTGCCACACACCCTACAGTGTGTAGGACAATCGCCCACAACAAAGAATTACCTGGCCCAAAAGGCCAGGAGCACAGAAGTTGAAAACGCTGGCCTGCGTCAACAAGCAGTTAACAAGCAGTAGAGCAGGGACCTGTACCTAGGTCTTTGGGTCCCAAACCTCAGTGCTTTTCTTCTGTGTCAGACATCAAGGAAAGTAAGAGAGAAACCCCGACCCAGGTGAGAGCGGCAGTCTGCTGCGGAGTTCGGAGCACGCAGGTCTGAGAGACACAGAGCTAGTACACAGCCAGTGTTTCAGCAGGTGAGAGAACAGAGTGTTCCACGCAGGGCGCTGTGCCCCGGGTGCACTCCCTGCGGGTGGGGGCTCCTGCGCCGGGTCTGAGCGGGCAGGCTTTCCCAAGGGCACCACTCAGAGACAGTAAAACATCGCCTTCGAAGTTCTGAGGCAAAATAATTCTCAGCTTGACTTTCACACCAAACTGTCAATTAAGTGAGTGGTAGAATAAAGACATTTTTTTCAGACATACAGGTTCTCAACACATTTATCTCCTGTGTTCCTTTTCTTAGAAAGCTCAGAGACCGTGCACCATCCAATTGGAGGTGACAAGGGTTCCTGCAAAAGTGATCGACTCTAGGGAAAGCAGCAAGGTATAAAAGAAAGGAAATGTAATTGTGGTACAATTACTGGCTCACCGATGAACATCATTTACATAATCACACTAATTATGGATCTGCTAAAACACTGTGATATAACTAGAGCGGAGAACGTGGGGGAGAAAGGGACAATAGATTATGTCTAAAACTGATTGCTCTCTCCCATACACTCATTCTCAGGAAGGCATTAGAGCTGTTCAGTGTGGTAGCCAACAGCCACGCATGGCATTTAAATTTTAATTAATTAAAGTTAAATTTAAAATTCAGTTCCTCAGTCGCACTAGCCACATTTCAAGTATTCGACAGTCATGCACTGCTGCCCAGTTAGACAGCACAGACAAAGAACAATTTGCCCTTCCAGAAAGTTCTGTTGGACAGCACTGTGCTAGAGGGTGTGCCACATCAATACGAGGGAGTAAACCAAGAAAGAGAGACAATGGGGTCAGCAAACAGAAAAACAACACACACAAAAGTGGCCAGGGAGCCCCTAGGATGAGAGGAAAGAGGTCCCCAGGCAGTGTCAGAAAGCCCTTTGTCTCCAGATCAGTCTAGATACAGATTTGTCTGTCTTGTCACTTTTGCCACAGAACCCACTTTTAGTTTCATTGATTTTCTGCGTGTTTTATCTATTTGCTATTTAATATATTTCTGCATTTGTTTTTATTATTTCCTTTCTCCTTCTTTGGACTTGGTCCCACATTTTGCAGGTACAGGAATCCATAGATCAGCGAGGACAGGTGAACCTGGAGGCTGCTTTCCACACAAGCGCGGGCTCCAGAGTTGCGTTTTTGTCCAGTCAGGCCCCTCTGTGGCACTTGGACCGAACAGGCTGAGAAGACAGCTGCCCCTGCCCTGGGTGAGACCCCAGGCTCTTCCAGCAGTATCTGTGCTTACACTTGTAAAGCTCCTATGTGCGCGCATTACTTCTATTAAAAATATTTTTTGTGCCAGGCCAGGTGGCTCAATTGGTTGGAACATCATCCCACACACTGAAAGTTTGCAGGTTCAATTCCCAGTCAGGGCTCGTACTCAGGTTGTGGGTGTTATCCCTGGTTGGGGCATATATAAGAGGCAACGGATCAATGTTTCTCTCTCATATCAATGTTTCTCTCTCTCAAATCAATAAAAAAACATATCCTTGTGTAAGGATTAAAAATAATAATAATAACTATTAAAAAGCAAAGTATGTTTAAAAAAAGATAGACAATAACCAGCACTGGTGAGGATCTAGAGACACTGACAAGCTCATACACCACTGGCGGGAAAGTGAAATTGTGCAGCCTTACTCTGGAATACAGCCTGGCAGCAGTTCCTTAATGTTAAATGCAGACGTACTGTGGGGCCCCGCAATTCCACTCTTAGGTATCCATCCAGAGAAATTAAAACATGCCCATACAAAAAATGTACAGAAATGTTCATAGCAGTATTACTCATAATAGTTCCAAACTAGAAACAACCCCAAATTCCACCAGCCGCTGACTGGATAAACAAGCACCATGCCCTAGTAGAGTGGGATCCTGTTCTATAATGAAAGAGAAGAAAGCACTGATGCATGCCACAGTGTAGGCGAGCCCGGAAAACAGTGTTGGGCTGGGTGAAAAAAGCCAGACACAAAGACGGCACAGAATGTATGATTCCGTTTATATGCAATGTCCAGCAAAGGGAAATTTATACGGACAGAAAGTAGACTAGCGGTTGCCAGGAGCTGGGAGTGGGAATGGGCAATGACAGCTAGATAATAGGAAATTTCTCACTGGGGTTTCTCACAGATAGAAATGTTCTGAAGTTAGAACGCGGTGATGGTTGCACAACTCTGTCAATACACCAGAAGTCACTGCATTGACAAAAGACACTGAAATAGAGGACAGGTAGTCAGTGACCAGAGGGGAGAGGGGAGGGAATTTCAGGGGAGAAGGGAAGGGTTTACAGGAACAAATATAGAGG
>CM052541.1:136536582-136551589 GCA_028533065.1 Trachops cirrhosus | reverse complement strand
GCTAACTCCCTTTTTCAGATAAGGAAACTGAGGGTCGAAGAAGTTAAGCAACTTGTACCATTAGCAAATGCTGCAGAGTTAAAATGTGTGCGCCTGTGCCCTCACTAGCCAGTCCTGCTCTCCTCCCACCTGTGGCAACCGGGGCCCTGAAGCACTGTGGGAAGACCACTCGGGGCTGAGTTAGGGTTCCCTTCACCGTCTGTTCCACACACCTAGCAACCCAGGCAGCACGTTTGTAGAAAGTGCTGTAGGCCAATGGGTGACCTTTGAGTAGCCCAAGATTTTCCATCTCTCTACAGGCCATGTTGTGATGCTGTGATTTATAGGAAGAAACATATATTTGTTCTTAGTCTTCTTTCCTGGCTTACAGCTCCCCAAACACTTGGACTTTCCTAAGTGATAAGAGCAATGAGAATATCTTTTATTATAATAGTTGGCCTTTTGTCATCAGTTCTTGAAACAGCTCTAGAGAAAAAAAGGAAGGTGAAAGGTGTGTGTCTTTCACAACAAACCCTTTCAACCACACCTGCATTTATGACAATGATTAACTTTTGGAAAGCCCCTAAGGATGGGTACTGGTTGCCAGGGGAAACAACCATAATTAGCAGATTGACACTTTCAGTTCCTGGGAGGGGACAGAGGCTGGGGGTTGAATCATTCACCAATGGCCAATGATTTAGTGAATCGTGCCTCTGTAAAAAACTCAAAGGACAGGGTTCAGAGAATGTCTGGGTTGGTGAACCCATGGAGGTGCTGGGAGTCAAAGGTCAGGGAAGCTCTGTGCCCTTTCCCATACCTTGCCCTATGCATCTCTTCCATCTTGCTTTCCCGAGATAAATCCTTTTACAACAAATCAGTAATCAGCTAAGTACAACATTCTTTCAAGTTCTGTGAGCTGCTCTAGTAAATTAATCTAACCCAAGGAGCAGGTCACAGGAACCTCCGATTTATCGCCAGTTGGTCAGAAGCACAGGTGACAACGTGGATTGTGACTGGTATATGAGGAGGGGCAGTCTTGTGGGACTGAGCCCCTAACCTGTGGGATCTGAGGCTCTCTCCTGGCAGATAGTGTCCGCATTGCATGACAACTGCTTGGAGGTGCTGGAAAAGGCACACACTGGAAGTATGAAATACAGAGACGACATATGACTAACCAAGAATGTGACCTCAGCAGCTGAGGGACCTTGTGCAAGTTACTTAAAACATCCCTCTGCGCCTCAGTTTGCTCATCTCTAAAGTGGAGATGGAAAGAGAACCCCGTCTACAGGAACTGGAAAGTGCTTAGAGCCATACTAAGTGCTACGTGTTTACCATCAGTGTTATTTTGCCTGTGTGTTTAAACTTGCCACTTAACTGGGCAGAGTCTGCCTTTGCTCAGCTTTGCAACAAAACTGCACTTGAGTCCATTCTCTTCCCTTGTCTACTGCGGTGTTACCTGTTGGTGAGGGGTAAGCAATGTTCCCCAACACTTGCCACACATTTTCACTGACCCATACGAAATCAAAGACGCAAGAGGTTGTGGTGGCCACCCGGTTCCACGTCCGTCACTGGGCAGATGGGGACAACAAGGTTCTGCACAGCAGAGAGGAGCCCTGTCCACAGCCAGTCCACCTCCCCAGGAGGCCTGTCTAACGGGACTATCAAACAAGTACTCTGCCCAATAAGCTTCTGTCTCCCCACTTCTACACAGACCTCCCTGTCCATTTGGCTGAAGTGAGAAAAAGCCACAGTGTGACTTTAAAAACTGTCAAGTGCTAAATACAAGTTATTCCATTTGAAAGACTGCAATGAAAGCATTTTTAATCTTCCTTCCTTCTCTCTAAATGTCCATTACTGGAAAAAAAACCAATTATTTAAAAGCTGTGCGCCCAACAGGACAGTTTTGTGGACAATGGTTAAAAGGCAGGCTTTTCCCCCAGGAATGCCCCTCCTGTTACCTTGGTAACTGCTACCTTGGCGCCCTTGTTGATGAGCTGAACCACATTCTCCGCTTGGCCTTTGTACGCGGCTATGAGAAGGCGTTCTGAAAGCGCAGCGACCGCATCCTGCTGGCTCATGAATTAGGAGAGAATGAGGTTTCCAGATAGAGGTAGGCACGTCCCTTCAGCTCCACACGACACCACTGGCCGGGGCGGCACCCACGGAGACAGATGCTCCCGATCATTGGAAGGTGCTCTTGTCACTAGGCCATCTTCAGGACCTAGGGGTTATAAAACAAAGCTGCCATCAGTGCCCCTCGGCACACAGGACAGACCACATGTCTTCTTTCTGACTTCAGGGCATTCTGCTGATGGCTCATGGCAGGCAAGGGGAATGGGGGAGACAGGACAGCAGGAAGGACACTCTGCTCAGTAAAGCCCTTGAACTCACAACTGGATGGCAGCCTTTCTACCCTCGCAGGGGACTCGGGATTCTCTAGAACTTCGAGGGCTGCTCTGCATTTCTCTGAGGGTCAGCAGAGGCCTGACAGAATCTCCTCGACATCACCTGGTTTCCGGAGCCGCCTTGGGCAAGTACCTGTATGGTGGAAGATTACTACAGAGGGCTTCCTGGGCCGCGCCCCGTGGGTCCATGGAGCTAACATGCAATGGCAAGTCAGATGCCCGTGGAGAAACCCTGAGGAGGGGGTCTCTCCTTGGGATTTTCTCCCAGCATGTACTGCCATTCTCTTCCTCCATCCTTTTCTCCCTGCAAACGGTGCAGTTTCCTGAGTCCTGGAACAGATGGAGAGCTGGGCACAGGCCCGGCTGTCTCGCGGGTCCAATTGCTGCTGGAACAAGCCACCTTGGGAACAACAGGGATGCTAGACACACTGACAGCATGCACTGTCAACCGTGCTGGGACGGCACAGGCAGTGGCTTCCCAGCTTAACAAGCGGGAAGTAAATGACCTACTGAAACCACCTATAGGCCACTCAGAGCAGAGGTCTGGACGTACTAACCAGTGGCAAACAAGCACTTCTTTCCACAAAATGGCCAAATGAACAGAAGGTTAAAGACCGACTCCTCCCAGGAATCCTGGGCCACCACTGTACCAAACCAAGCCAGCGGTAATGACTTCAAAGGTGAAGGTTCTTTGGGTACAAGAAGGAATGCTTAAGGATCTGATCAACAGCAAGGAAGTGACAGCCTCTCTGAGCTTTAAAATATAATTATTAAAAAGAGCAATATGTGCAAAAGGAAAGAAAATGCTGTAGCAAAGGGACACCGACCATTCTTCACCCCAGACCCTACCTCCCATGCTAAGTTTGAAGGCCCAAAACATACACAAATCTTTTTCAGTTGTTTCCAGGCAAATCCAAAGCTCCTTCCAATCTCTAAAGATTAAGGAATTGGCCATGACGTGACTGGGCAATGTCTGGACTGTGCCACGCTGTACCACCCGGGCACTGACATCGAGGCAGGCCAGCTCACCGACCACCCTGGGAGGCTTGGGTTCAAGGCTCAGACATAACACAGACACAACAGGACTGTGGCGGGGATTAGAGACGGTGTTTTATTACGTGACTGTACTGGCCAGGTGTGAATGTTGTAACTTCAAAGAGAATTCTTATCTCTCCCCAACTTGTGAATCATTAAATTTCACCTTGTCATCCAAAAATACCCAAAATGCAGCCAAAGCATCACAAGAAAACTGAGAAAAGGAAGCCGCACAAACCATCCTGCTCTGGTCACCAGGCTCGTTAGAAGCACAAGACACCCGGAGAAGGGCACATGTCTTGGCAGTGCCGGCTGCAGTGCCGGCTCCTGCGTTAGCCAGGGTCAGAGATCCCGGGAACGTGTCAGAAGTCTCTGGTGAGTGAATGAGTCAATGAAAGAATTAAGTTGAGGTTCAAAACAAAGCTGGAAGCTACTTTGGGGATTCCCAGGACGGAAGGGAAAGACAATAGTTCAGGCTTTCTATTTGCCAGACTACCTTGCTGTGGGGAAGTGGTTTGTTTCTGTAAGCATAGGACACATTGTCTCTCTTCATTTAGGGAAACTGTGGTACCTTCGAACCAATGACACTGAGCTTCTGCTTTGTTTGCCCCAATACTGAAAAAGGACTCCCAGTCTAAATGGCAGGAAAATACAGAACTTGGCTGTGGTCTCTTGCATGATCTCCCTCCCACAGTGACATTCTTCTCCATCTACTCAATTATTTCTGTGCGCTAGACCTAAACCACCACCCTCCCACACCCAAGCCTTTCCTGCAATGGGCATGCAAATGTTTCAGGGACAATGGTCTGGTTCATACAAATATCGTTATCATGGCTAATATCTTACTCATTCCACTCCATAGCTTCGCTCCTGGGGAGAGAGATCTTGCTGCAACCTCTGTGCGTGTGGTCAGCTAAGGTCACGAGCTCCCGACCAGAAATGCCCTGCCGTCTGGTCTCCCCAGCAACAGATGCACCAGATCAACAGGCCTGTGGTGCACTGCCAGCCACTCCCCTCCCACCCCTAACCCCCCGCCCCCGTCCCATGCAATAAATTCAACCTCTCAGACGCTGAGACAAAAGCAGAGCTATACTTTTTGCCATGGTTGCAAGCTACTGAGATAGCTTTGCTTACATAATTAACTTTGTAAAAGACCCCTTTGCAAATTCAACACATATTATAATTTTTTGAGACAGAAAAATACTACAGTTTTGAGAAAATATTGGCCCAGCAGAAATGTCCTATTTTTGCTTTCAATGACAGCTACTAAATAATGAAATGTTCCCCACTCCTTATCCCACCCCCACCCCCACCCCTGTCCTCCACCTACTCTCAGCCAGGCTCACCTGGGTCACCTGCTGCAGAGGGTAGCCTTCAGGACAGGTCACTATTTTGGATACATGTACCCCTCCCCCAACCCCTACCAGTTGCAAAAAAAATTGCGTGCATAATCTGGAACAGAATTCCGGGCTTTCAGTTCCTAGTCTTTTGCCTAGCATCATCCCTGTGTACTTGGGTATCTGAACTTCATTCTCAAATTAAATCCACTAAATAGCCTTATTGCTAGGGCCTCCAGCTCTCGAATTTACAGGGGCATTTACAGGGTGGGAAGACGTGAAAGTGGCTGAGTCTTCTTTTCTGCTTCTTTTCTGTTTCCTCCTCTACACCCAGCCTGGGGTGCGGGTGCAGGCCCAGCTCCACCTCCTCCCCACATCTCCCATGACCACTGCCCTAGTAGAACAATAACCCTCATCCTTTTGGAGTGAGGGGCTGCTCAGCTTGTCATCTGATAGCTGCCAGGCAGAGAGGCAGGCTGGGGAAGAGGGGTAAGAGGGCATGAAGGACCCCCAACAATGAGTGGGGAGGGGAGAGGAAGCGTGGAGTGATGATCAGTCTACAATCAAGGAGTTAAACTTCCCAGCCAACCTGTTGGGTACCGGGGCTGTAGCAACCCTGTTCCCTCATTTAGTCTGAGCCTCCTCTTCCAAGTGAATCAGCTATCATTCAACACACTTCTCATTGCTGGCGGTGAGGAATTTCTTCTGCCCTAGCTCTATCAATCACATCCCTCTTTGTCACGATGCTCTTTTTCACAGTGTTCTGGAGAGAAACCTTAAACGCAAATGCTGCCAGTTCTTTAAACAGAAATGAAAAAAATGGATGGTCATAAATATGCAATGAGTACCCTGAATCCAGAAAGGGATTTAGCCCCCAATAAAGATTTCCCTGCTTTCTCTCAGCCCCATTTTCACTGCTCTCCAATTTGCCGACTCCTTTGTCCCCATAACAAACGCCAGAAGGCCACGCAGCTGTTTGGTCTGTGATGTGATCGGTTTTCTTTTTATAGCAAAAGGTCTATGAGGTTTGCTTTTGCTGTTTTGTTGAGGACTTACAACAAAGCCTCCTGTTCCCAATATCTCCAAGCCACTACATTCAGGCGAAATCTTCTAGAAGAGACCTACAAACAAAAGTCCCAGCCAGGCATTATGTACGACCTCCCCAGAGACGATCCACAGGCACCCAGGGACGCCATCAGTTATAATAACTCGCTTTGCTTCTACTGCTCCAAACCCTGTATTAAAGAGAGATTGTACTCACATCCGGGGGTCTGTCCTCCCCATTCTACACCATGTTCTGTTGCTGGATAACTGCAGTCAATTCTTTCCTGGAGAAATCACTAGCTTCCCAGGCTGTCACGCCCAGTGGGTCTGCAGTGATTTACGTTACAATGCTTGCTGCCTTTTTCCTGTGAGCTTCCTCTGCCCACACTGGCCAAATCACATCTAAAAGCCTATTAAGACATCCATTCAGCTCGTCCTAGTCTGCTCGTCACAGCTTCTGAAAGATTTCAGGTCTATAGGTTTTGCTGGAGAGCTCCCCCCTGCCGGCAGAGGACCTGTAACACGGCCCTGACAGAAGAGTCTGGGAAGAATTCACAGATGGGTGGGAGGCTTTTGAATGATGCTCAGACCAACGACATTTGCATTCTTTCAGTAGTAATGCAAGGAGAGATGAATGTGCGTGTTGTGAGGGAGGAGGTGGTAAGGTTAACATCAGTAACAAACCGCCTTTCTGGTAGCAGGAAAAGGCTCACATTGCACGAACAGCAAAGCCCCAGACACCAGGCGCGTCTGGGCAGAGAGCTCCGCACAGCGGCTGCAGCAGCCCAGGAGGTGAGGGGGCAGCCGAGCGCTGTCCCTGACATTTGTAAACCCACAGTTTGTCTCACAGATTCTCCTTTGAACAGAGTCTCTAAAGAGAAGGGGGAAGGGCAAAAAATGGAGCTAATTTGTATCACATGCAGTCAATGACCCTAATATTACAGGTATGTCCTCCAGCCCACTTGTTGAAACAACAGAAAACTGACTTCCCAACTGGAGCAATCATAGAAAGGAAGAGGGTTCTCATTCTGACTTACACCCACATCACCACTCGCCTGCATTTGCTAAGGCAGAGTTGCTGGTCCCAGAGATAAAAAATAACTGTCAACACACACCTTCTGAGCCCTCTCTCTGCCCAAAGCCTTGCCCCCATTTCACTGAGGGTAGTAGCTCCTGTGCGTGATGGGCTGGGACTCTGCTATGGCCATTATTTGGCCTATACCAGGGGCAGGAGACTAGTCAGGGACTCGGGCCAGTGCGCTGCAGAGAGGCAGAATTCCACGGGGGAGACGAAGAGCCAGGGGAACGATATGCTTACTTTCAGCGCACAACACTTGTACTAGTTTATCCCAAAGTGACCACTGCTGGGACACTCTGATCACCACTGCAGGGCACATGTGGTTGGAATAGAGATGAATGTGACTCACGCCTCACTTTGAAGAAACTCATCATCTGGCCCTGATAAGCCTCAGTCAGGGGCCAAAGGCCAGATGAGATGGCAGAAGAGAAATGTAAACCAAATTCGACAGATGTACACAAGAAGTGGCTTATTTTCTCAAAGCTTCTCCTTCTGGGGTATTTCCTCCTCCTGAGAACAAATATCCATAGGCAGGGACCTCGACAAGCAATGACGACAGCACAACACTGACTGCTCACAGAACCTGGCACCCACAGGTGCTGTCTGCAAACGACAGGAACGACAGAGGCTGGGGTGTCCCTCTAGAGGAGCCCCGGCTCGTTTCACACCCGCCGTCGCGAGGGAACTGCGTGCTTGCTCCTTGAGCATTCTCAAGTACAGTGACTGAAACCAAAATAACCGCCTCTGCAGGAGACACAGAGAGGCTGTTGCAGTGAAAACTGAGGGACATCTGGATACTATTCAGGAAACCTCTGACATACCCCACCACCAAGAGAAGCTGCTAAGAAATGTAAAATATCAGAGGCATGAGAACATATCATTCACTGAATGAAGATGTGATGACAGGAGGCTTGTGATGTCTAGAGAGCTCCCATTTTTACATGGGACAACAATTACTTGGTGGCTGGCTGGCACTATTAAATCAGCAGAGCCTCCAAATTGGGGCTAGGCACTCAGGTCCTACAGCAAATGACCCACATGCTCAAAATCCGGACTGAGCCCTTGCTGAGCTTTCTGCCAGGGACAGAATGATCATGCCCTCATCCATGCTCCTATAGTTTTCTGTAAGTTCTTGCTCTGGACTGAACGTTGTCCCTCCCAAATCCATATGCTGAAACCCTAACCCTCACTGTTGACTGTTATCTGGAAACATGTAGGGCTTTTATAAGCTAATTAACGTTTAAAACAAAGTCATAAGATGGGGCCCTGGTCTGATAGGATTAATGGCCTTATAAAAAGAGACATCCCTAAGGCTCCATGTACTGTTGTTTCTCTCCAAGATCCAGCCCCACCCCACCTGCTCAGAGGAAAAGCCATGTGAGCCCTTAGCAAGGAAGTGGCCATCTGCAAACCAGGAAGTCTTATCAGAAACCAAACCCCGCTAGAGCCTGACCTGGGACTTGTAGCCTCCAGAACTGTGAGAAGTAAATTCCTACTGTTTAAGCCACCCAGTCTATGGTGTTGTGTTACAGCAGCCCAACCTGACCAAGACAGGAGCGGATTTCACAGTGTAGTCGCTGGCATGGGCTCAAGATTGGTCTTCCTGGTTAGACTGAGCTCCTTGAGGGCAGAAGCCTTGCTTTGGTTATCTTGTATCCCCAGTAGCTGGCACAGTCCCTGAAACAGCCTTTAATGTCCGTTAGGTGGATGATAGAAAAAAATAATCATCGATTGCTTTTTCTAATCATTAATTGGTCTTCAAAAGTCTGTGGATCCCATAAGAAATAGAGGAGGTGCTAACCTAGTCAACTAACCGCTCCCCTTTCCCCACAGGTGAGACAGGCTGTAACTCCAGAACCTCCAAGAGATAACTCCCGGGGAGGGAGGGTCGTCATTGTCCTCTCCCCCTTCCCCTCAAAATGGGGGATGACAGCCCCTGGGGCCAGAAGATTCCCTGATCTCAAGACAGGAGACAGTCCCTACTCAGGGACACAGGTCTGTCAGCACCAGAGCCTGGAGAGCACTACCACCACCCCAGCAACTTTCTTCTCGTTACCCTCAACCCCCATTGAATAAAATTACAAATACTAAAGACAAACAAAAAAAAATAATTATCATCAAACCAATCCTTAAAGAGCAGTCCATCCTCCATGCATCCAAAGCTCTACTTCGACCCACTCCTTAAGTCTGCTTTGATGTAGCGTCCTTCTGACCCCAATTTTCCTACTAAAAGTGCTGTTGATGTCGATTTTGGATATATTAAACATTTATTGAAGATATGGGCACGAAGAACTATGGAAACGGGGAGGGAGATCTTGCCTGGTGTGCTGGGGGTGGGGGTGAAAGGAGTCAGCAAAGTTTTCACAGAGAAGGTAAAACACTTGGACGGGTGCTGGAGGACATGTAGGATCCTGTTAGGCAGAGAAGCCGGGGAGGACACGGGCAGAGGACACAGCAAGAGCAAATGCAGGAGGGTCTGAAAGTATATGTCAGGAACAGGAAAACAGAGACCTTTGCAGCTGGAGCTCATAATGCATGGGCAGTGACCACCACAGACGGCGGTGCAGTCAGGCTGTGGAAAAACTTCCACCCAGCCAAAGACGTTGGACTGCTCTTACATTTGTGATGGGGAGCCCTAGAGGTCGGTAGGCATTCAGTGCGGACTTCAGCAAGCCATTACAGAGGCAGCGCACACCTGGAGCAGCCAGCATGACATGGCCGAGCTCCTTTCCCAGGCAGTCCACACTGCATCTCAGCTGCAAGCCGCCACAGCTTTGAACTGCATCTGTGAGCACCTGTGCTTTATTTCCATTCATTTTGTGCATCTATTACCAACATGTGTCCTAAGGTAAGTGCTTCTTCACTTTATGCCATTTCAGCCTGTGAAAGGATTCATAGGCAGGCTCTACTTGCAGACAGCAGGAGAAACCTGTATTGTCTTCCAAAGTGGCTGTAATGTTTTGCATTCCTACCAGCTGGTTGAACATTGACCTAATTGTTAAATGCTACGGGACCTTTCAGTTCTTACCTTACATGATTTCTCTGTTGCACTGGTACTGCTACCATCCCTCCTTTACCACGCTTGGTCGTCCTTTGGTTTCCGTGACCCACTCGCTCTTCATTTTCCTACCATCACTCAAACAATTTCTTTCTCTCAATCAAGGGCTCGCCTTCTACTGCACTCTTAAATGTGGTAGGCCCCTAAGATTCTATCTCTGGTTGTCTTCTCTGCTCGTTTCCTTCTCCAGCTCTCAGTACCGCACCCCCGGCCCACCCAGCCCACTGCCGCCCACATGCTCCTCTGCTGCCTGGAGACGGGTTGCTCCAAACATCCGTTAGCCTCAACCACTTTCTCTGAAGCTCCAAATTTTTAAAACACCCAACCATTTAACAGACATCCTACTTGGATGTGACTTACCAACATGTTCACAACCAGATCACCTTCCTTCTTCTTCCCACACCCATTCCTTTTCCTGTGTGCTCATCTTGGGGAGTGCTCTGTCTTCTTTCATCTGCCTACTTGCCTAATCCGGACACTCCTCCAGTTCTTTTTATTCCCCTTCCCCCACACTCATATTCAATAAATCACCTAACCCTCCTGCTGTGAGACAGTAAGGCAGAGAAATTAAAAATGCAAGCGTTGAAGCCAGAGTGCGTGGGCTCAAATCCCAGCTCTGCCACCTACTTTGGGCAAATTTCTTAATGACTCTAAGCCTGTTTCCTCATGTGTGAAATAGAATAACAGCACCTACCTCACTGAGTTGTTGCAGAGACTGAATGAGATAATATGCACACTATTCGAAGCCTGGCACATGGAGAGCGCTCAGTAATTGTAAGCATGGTTGCATGGTTACTGCTTAAATCTTCTCTAGCTGCACTTCTGCTGTCCTGACTCAGGCTGCTATCGCTTTTCACCTGAACTGTCACAGTGGCCTCCAACAGGAGGCTGAAGATGTTTCTTGACATTGTGTTTATGTAACTTAGAAACTGGGATACCAGAGGCAAAGTGGAGTTCAGCTTGCCTATGAGTTTCAACCTAGGTAAAAGCAGAAGCCAAAGCAAGGATGACGTTCGGGATTCAGATACTCAGTGTACTTCGGCTCAAAATGTATCTTCAGTAAAAGATAACTTTGTAGAAGTCAACAGAACCTGGCCAGAGTTGTTGGGATTTCTTAAACCTGACTCTCAGAACGACAGAGCCTTTGAGCCAACGGTGGTTACATTCTCTCTCTTCTGTCTGGGCTTAGAGACCACTGAGACAATGAGCGGTAAGTTCTCTTCTGACATGTCAGTGTTAGATGAAAGACAGCAATGAGAAACCGACCCTTCCCCTTCAGCTTGTTTCAAGATGGTAAAGACTGGAGCAGCTGGCTGAGCTGCAGAGTAGGAGGAGCCCCTGACGTCGCCCCATCTGCCAGCCAGTGGTCTGCCCGGTGACGGTGCCTGGGCCTTTGATGCCAATTATTTTTGCCTTTGTCTATGGGCCTCTCTTCATCTGTATCTCTTGCCAAAGAGCATTTCATGTGAACAGATCATACAGGCATTTGGGGGGACTGCCAATTCTAGGGCTGACGTTTGTATGCGGAAGCCATTCTGCCGTGTTGGCCTCCCTGCCCCAAGTCTAGCCCACTCACTTCTCCACCTGGATTTATGTGATCGCTGATGTCAGAACACTTTTTCATTACATGAATGTGACAGTGATTCTCCTCTGCTTAGAACCCTCAGTGACTCCCATTCCCCCCCAAACAAAGTCCAATGACACATAAATCCAAGCAGGGGCTGGTCTCAGCCTGTTTCCACCCACCCACTCATCCTGCACCCTGACTTGGCCACAAGGGTGCTCAGAACACCTTGGAAAAACCATCCTGTCATTTTTAGTTCTTTGGATGCTTTCCAAACTTTTCCTTATCCTTCAAACCTGATTCGAGGTGTCCTCCTCTCAGAAGATTCTCCAATGCTGCTCCATGCCCCAGGTTCCACAAATCAAAAACTCCAGGTACCTGAGCTTAAATCCCAGCTCAGCCACTTATTTGGGGCAACTTCCTGAATTAATCTAAGCTCATTTTCTCATGTGTAAAATAGGAAGAAAAACAGTCTTTACCCACAGGGATGTTCCAAAGGTTGAATGAGCCCAATATAAAATAATGTTTTGGATTTTTTAATCCCAAAGGTGCCCTGGCCAGTGTGGCTCAGTGAGTTGGGCGGTTCGTGGTCAGGGCACAGGCCTGGGTTGCGGGTCTGGTCCCCCAGGGGGCGTGCGAGACAGAGGCAAGCAATTGGTGTTTTTCTGTCATTGATGTTCCTCACCCTCTCTTTCTTACTCCCTTTCCCTCTCTCTAAAAAGATCAAAAATAAAATATTAAAATCCCAAACCGGACTGCAATTGTGTGATGTTAGTATTCTTGGCCTCTCTTCCTACCTCCTACATTCACTGCCTCATCTAAGGACACTGCCCACACCAGAAGTATTCCTGGGCTTCAGGAAGCGGAGCTGGAGGATGGGCAGGAGACAGGGGAGAGGGGAGGGTGACTTGTCAAGGGAAGCTAAGCTAATCTAGATATATATGGGGTGGCCAAGAAAGTCTGTTACATTTTTTCTGTAACATAAAATACACATTTTTCGTTTTCACCAATAACTATTGATTTGGATATTTTGAGTATGTCGGCTATCTCCCACTATTGGTTTCTAGTGGGTAAAGGCCAAGGGTGCTGCTAAACATCTTCCAATGCATAAGACAGCCCCAGAGCGAAGATTTGGCCAAAATGTCAGTAGTATCAAGAAACTTCACAAACCACTTTTGACACAGTTGATCAGTCACAGCTGTTTTTACCTTTCTTGGAATAATAAAGCATAATACATTGAAAGTGTTGCATATTTTCTTCCATCTTCAATATTAAAATAGATTCACAAAGATTTACCAATTTTGATGTTTTTTTTAAAATGTACGCTGATATGACAGCTGTCACAATACACCCTAACAAAATTGTTTCGAATGAAGTTAAAGACAACTAAACGCTATCAGAGCCATCATACGGAAAAAATGAACCGAGTTTTGGCCAGTCCAGTAATGAAGAGCTGGGCAGAGCTGGGCGAGGGAGCAGGAAGTGCCCTGCGGGGCGAAGGCTGGAACCCCACGGAGAGGCAGAGGCAGCGGCAGCCGTGAGCAGCAGCCTTCCGAACAGGAACAGGCGGCAGGCGGGATGTGAGCGAGCTGGAGAAAGGGGGGATCTGAAAACTGTTACTGGGGGTTTACGAACGGAGTTTCCTTTAACTTTTTAAGAGTGACAAGTAAATGATCACCCTTCTTTTTCAAATTACTTTTGGTCTTTGGATTGTACTTCTTTGACTATTTCCACACAAACACTAGCCCATTTGAGGCTGGAATCCTTTGGGGTTACCGGTGTTTGCGACTTGCGACGTTTTCCTCTCAGGCTTGGCCTCTCCAGTACGGGGCTGTGCCCCACTCCTCTCTGTAAAGCCAGTGCCAGCACGCAGCCTGGAGTACGGCATATGAACAGTGAGTGCCTGCTGAATGCACATCTGTGCTTATCCAGCTGGACCACCAATCGCTACGAGCAAGTGCCTGCTCTTATCTTCCCGTGTGTCCAAATACATCACTGAATGCTGCAGTGAGTTGGCCACACCCTAACCCCCAGGAACCTATGAGTATTAACGAACAACAAAAGATACAATTATGTTAAGGATCCTGCCAGGAAAAGCTTGCCCTGGATTTTGTGGGTGGGTCCTAGATGCAATCACATGCATCCTGATATGAAAAGCAGACAGAAGTTTAAGGCAGAAAAGAAGGAGGCCACGTGGCCCGAGAGGCAGAGGTTCGAGTGCTGCGGCTGTACAGTCGGGAGCACCGGGAACCACCAGAGGACAGAGGACAGAGGACAGAAGAAGCAAACGAAGATTATCCCAAGAGTCTCCAGGGGCAGAACAGCCCGGCTGACACCTTACTTAAGACTTCTGGCCTCCAGAACGTGAGAGAATAATTTCTGTTGTTTTAATTTAAGATGCCTAATTTGTGGTAATGTATCACAGCAGCCATAGGAAACTAATACAAATGCCTTATACATAAAGGATATTTAATAATTCTATCAATTATCAGTCTGGGTCACTTATAAGCACAGAGTGCTTCCTTTTTAAAGTCATTCACACAAACCTCTGTGGTCAAGAGCTGGGGGTCCACTACGTCCTTCAGCCTCTGTGATGCTGTGGTAACCAAGGGGTCCCTCCCTTCTGTCAGGTCCCAGGGCTAAGAGTATTCTGCCGACTACATCTTCCTATGAAATGTCCTTCACTTGCTCCTTCAGGAAGGACACAGTGCGGGAGGGAAGCACTGAATGACGGTGTGCCAGCAGCAGCCACAGCTCATGCCACTGAGGGTGGAGAGCGCTGTCCCCGGGGTCTCTCCAGTGGGCACCTGGTTCGGGCTGATGACTCAGCAGTCTGCCCACAGGAGAAGCCGTGAATCTGAAAGAGAGCCGTGTCAGGCAGCCAGTTTCCCATTCTGCCCCAACACACACACACACACACACACACACACACACACACACACACACACACACTCTCTAAATGAACTTTCTCTGCTAGCCAGCAATTTACTGTCTCAATGTAGCTATACAAACTCAATTCCAAATACAGCAAAGGAAAGTCTGGGGTTAACTTAAGTGTCTACTCATAAGTAAACAACAACTGTTATTTGCCACTCTGCCTTGTTTTTCAGCCTCATTTTTTCCACAGTATTTCTCGGACAGAGGCCCTTCCTTAGGGAGGGGCAGGGCCTGTAAGGCAGGAAGCCCATGACCCCCGCCACAAACAGGTTGCTTCTACTTAGCAAGGTCTGCTACTGGAGCCGGTTTTCATATATTTGGTCCCACTTTATTCAACTTCTCTGCTTATAAAGTATTAACATAATAACCACCTCATACTAGAAATATTAGATACTATGATGCATGCCACCCCTCCTCCTCACCTCCTTCCCCCTAACCCATGTGACTTTCTGCAATAGTCACTTTCTTTCTAAAAGCAAGCATGTCTGGGCTAGATGTGATTTGATGGGAAAAGTGTCCATTACCTACAAGAGGAGACATCAAGTGGTCTGGAAATGCTGCTACTATGCC
>CM052541.1:136488279-136536082 GCA_028533065.1 Trachops cirrhosus | reverse complement strand
CCCCCCCCTCACATCACGCTGCTCCCAAACCCTGGATATTCCCCAGCTAAGAATTCTCTCAAATTGGTTATTGTTCAAATCTTTAAGTTTCACTCATAGATTAACCATAAGCAAGTTTGGTCCACCACAATTCTTTTGCCAGTAATTATATGACATGCCAAACACACCAAATTGTCATCATCAGTTATTGTGAATTACTCGGAATTAAAACTCTGCCACATGTGCACAGGAGAAGAGGTGCCTACAGTGAAGGCAGCAGGAACAGACACGACGGCGACCTTGAATCGATTTTATACACCCGGAACTAGCCCCACAGACATTCGTTCCTGAGGGTTTTGAACAATCTTAAAACAGTTATCTCTTCCAGGATATTCTCATTATTATCATAGTCAAATTACTTCCACAATGGAAATATATTTAATTAGTGGGCCTTTAGCAGTCTCCAGGAGACAGGGCCAACCTGAGAAATCAGGAAGCCGGAGACCCTTCAGTGGAAGAGTCCCAGGTGGAGCCTGTGCCCTCCTGCTTGTGGTCAGTCGCTCAGAGCACCAGGCTACGCTTTCTCTTCAGCCAAGCGAGCCTGGATTCGAGCCTGGATTCGCTGTGGTGAGTGGTGGGGCTTTCACACTTGATCTTGGCTCTTCCTTGCTCTCAGGGGCTGGGGACCGAGACCTTGGGGAGGGCAGTACCTTGCATTCTGCACCTTCAGGCAGATCACCTCTTTGATGCTCATTTATATCCAGCCCAGTGTTTAAACAAAGATCGTGGTGGAAACAGGCGATAAAGAAAAAAAAAGGTTACAGAAACAAATATAAAGGACATATGGACAAAAACTAGGGGCATTGGAAATGGGAGGGAGAAGGGGAAGGATGGGTGGGTTGGCTGGAATGGGAGTAAAGGATAGAAACTGTACTTGAATAATGATTAAAAAATAAATTTAACAATAAAAATATATAAAAATAAAAAAATAATTACAAAATACAAGAAGAGCTACAAAATTTTTTAAAAAGGTTAAAGGCAGGGAGGGGGAGGGAGGAACAAAGGAGAAGAACTTGAAAAGACAGTGAGCGCAGCTAGTGATAAGGAGTTGGGCGTGAGGGGGGCTCTAGTTTAGTCCGTCCCAGCTCCCAGTCGTCCATTCCCACTCCTTCCCAAATCTGAAGCATTCCACCCAGCCCAGTCTCGACTCATATATTTTAGGGCGATGAAAACATTCTGGAATTAGACAGTGGTGATGCTTGTATGTCTTTGTGAATATACTAAAATGCACTAAATTGTATACTTTAAGAGTGAATTTTACGGCACGAGTAACATATCTCACTTTAAAAAATACCTGGTTACATGCCAGGGCACAGAAGGCAGACGGACGTGGATCTGATGCCCATCGGCCACAGGTACTATGCTGCGGGGAATCACTGCAGCCCCCCAGGCTGCAGACTCCTGCTCTGTAAGACGGAGTTACCAGAAGAATGATCTCAAATGGCTACTGTGAGACCAAACAAGGTAACAAACAAAGGGTTTGGCACAGTGATGGCACACAGACAAGTTTCCAGTAAACTATCTGTGACGTTCACGTGACAAAGAGTTGAAACTGGCCCTCAGCCAACATACCTTTTGACATTCCTGGGATATATTCATTAATGACTTCAATCAGACCTACTAGATGATACAACTGTCTATATAATCTCAGGTGAGGAGTGAAACTGGTGAGGTTTGCTGTTCAGTCAGAAGGAGAAAAGCCTGTCACAAAGGAAGAAACATCGACAAGCAGAGACACAGCTTCCACTCCTGCCCCTCTGTCCTGCAGCATGGGCAAGGGCACTAACACCAGGGCTTAGGCCAAAGCAAAGGCAAAGCCCCTCCCTGCACTGGCTCCTGCTGGAGGCGGCAGGGGAAACGTGTGATAATGGAGGTTTCTGACTGCAAGATCCAGCTCTCACCAGACCCACTACGGCCCCTACACCTGCCTCAACATACTGCTGGAACATATTATATGTAACCCCCCACCAAACAACGAGCTGTGATGTCATCTTTCTGGTTATCACTCTTAGCAACGCCAACAGTGCCCCACACATCAGTTCCCTACAACACAACATTTTGGGGTGGCAGTTCCACACATGCCCTACACTCGCCAGGGCTGAAGGAGCGCTGGCTGCGGGGTAGCTCCCCTCCCCTCCCCTCCTGTCCCATCCCACCCCGTCCTTCCAGTCTCTGGGCTGGGTGCTCCGGACGCCACTCAGGTTGAACAGGTCCTGTGTGATAAGGGCTTCCTTTGTTTCTTTCTTCCCAAATGTAGTTTGATGAAATCTTTAACTCATCATCCTGCCTTCAGCTCCCGCCCCCCACAACTTTTGGAGTATTGTTGGCTAGTTGTACTGTTCCATTTTTCAGATATTAGCTGCATACATATGAAAACTTGTGACTGGTATACACATTTATATACATTTCTTCCCTTAAATTTTCAATGGCTTTGTTGGGAGTTAACTTAGCTCCTAAAAAAATGAACTGGTTACTATTTTAGAGTCAGATTAATTTAGGGTCCACTCCTTACTGGTTATTTTACTATGGAGAACTACTTAACTTCTCAGCTACTTCTTTTGTCAAGCAAGCATATTATCTACTTGATAGAACTGTGATAGAAATTAAATGAGATCATATATAAGAACATTAGATAATGTATTTAGAATGTATATAAAGCCAGCTTTTAGTAATGGCCAGTACAGCCATCCCTCATATGTCTGGAGATTGGTTCTAAGACACCCACAGATAACAAAATTCTTGAATGCTTGAGTCCTTTATATAAATTGGCACAGTATTTGCATATAACCTATATTTGCATATAAACTACAGCAGGGTATGCCTACACATCACTTCATTTGAGGAGATTCAAATTCTTTGGTGTGTGGAAACTCAGGTTTGCTTTTTGGAGCTTTCTGGGATTTTTTTCCCCCTAATATTTTCAATCTGTAGTTGGTTCAATCAGAAAAATCTTAACTCAGAGATACAGAGAGCCAACCACAAATGGTAACCAGTATTGTTGCTATTGCTGTTATCAGCCAAGACGACGTGTTTGACTCTGTTCAATATCACTTCCTTGAAAATTCAATCCATCTTTTGGGGTTGGAGACGCTGTACAGCAACATCTGGCCTCCTATGAACCTGGGAATGTCACACAGGAAGTTATAGGTTAAAGTGCAGTATTTCTCTGACCTCATCCTATAAATACAGTCTCGTGGAGAACCCTCGTTTTGGACACCTTTGGGCACCACTTCATAATTCCCTCAACTCCGCCTCACTGGCCGCTGCGGCCACCAGAGCTGCCGACCAGTAGAACTGCACAGCACCTCTCCTGGGGTGGACTTTCTCTGACGCTGTGTAGCGGGACTCCATCTAGGGCACAACCTAGGGGGGCGGGGAGTTTGCACAGACAGAGCTGAGATGTGCCATCGGGCCTTTGGGTGGGCCATCCCACCATCCCAAACTGCCGAATCCCCCTGAAACAGCAGTAGCAGCTCCTCTTGCTAGAGAAGAGCAGCCTCTCCCTGGACCTTCTTTGAATTCCAGTTAAAATAAACTTAAAAATTTATGTGACAATCAGAAAGATGTGAATATCTGCTAATATTTTATGATATTAGAAAGTAATGTCAATCTCTGAATGTGTGATAACGGTCGTGTGGGGTTTATTTTTGCAGAAGGGTGCTTTTAGAGATACGCACTGAAGTATTCACAAAAAGAAATGACATGCTGTCTGGGGTTTCCCCAAGTAACCTGGGGCTGGGGGAGAGAGGTGCATATGAAATCAGACTGTCCACACTCTGAAAACTGTTGAAGCTGAGGTCCACTGTGCTATCGTTTCTACTTCTGTGTCTGTTTGAAATGTTTCATAATAAATGTTTTTAAATGACTGAGAAAATACCCAGTGACAAAGGCTATTCTTTTTCAAAAGACATTTAAAAAATAGTAGGACATATGTACAAATTATCCAGTCCACAGGTGATGGTTAGTACAGCGGCGGGCTCACCGACGGTCCCCAACAACTCAGACATGCATTTTATACGCGCGCGCGCACACACACATTCAAGTTAGCCCGACAGAAAAGCCTTTGGAGACAACTCCTACTGGATCAGCTACATTCCTTAAAAAATTCCCAGACATGTCTTTTTCTGCACACCAGGGCCGCACAGAGGACAACCCCAGCAGCCTGTCTCCGAGAGCACATTCCACCGCTTGGAGACTCCTGAGAGAGATGCCGCTTCCCAAGTCAAGTTCACAGCAGCACACACTCTCCTCCCAGAAGCACCTCCATTCCCCGGGATGCAGCTTTCATGGTCCTTCACAGAGAACGGGCAGCTATTAAAACACAAAAGGGCAAAAGCAGCCCCACCTGGACACCAGGTAGAACTCAGTAACCATGATGTTGGAAATGATAACCATGATGTTGGGTCATAAAGTGTGGTAAGGTCTCCATTTAATCTTCTTGACAACATAAGGGGTTGGCCCTATGATGACCCACATTTCATAAATGAGAGAGGTCAGGCCATTTATCGGAACTGCACAGGTGGTAGGTTGCAGGGTGAGGATGTGACCCAGCTGTCAAATCCCAGGGCGTCTGCTCTGAACTGCTGTGTGAGGCTGCCTTCCTAACTCCAACAAGGCATTGACTTTCTATGTTAGGTTAAGGATAGGCTAAGTTCTTTCAGAATAAAGGCATTTTTGACTTAGATCTGGTCTCCATGCAACCAGTCTGTGGAGCAAGGCCCTCAGTTACTGGTCACCTCTGCAAGGGGCCCTCTGCAGAGCCTCCCAGGGAAGCGGAGAGAGTGATGATCCATGTACTCTGTCCTGGCACAGGGCAGGAGCACCGCCAGAAAACCATCCCTGCATCACAGTCCCTAATTATCCGTGAAACCAAAAGCACAAACTCATATTTCTACATTGATCTTTCTGCACTTGCTTGCATGTGTGTGCATGTGTGTGCATGTGTGTGTAGGTGTTAAACACTTGTTTGTTTTTATCTCATTGTCTTAGCTGTCAAAATACAGTGGCTGGAGAGACATGCAGAGAGCCCATGGTAGTACCGTTTTCCAAACCAGGTGTTTTTCCCAGGGTGGCTAATCCTTAGAAATGTTGCCCTATTTATACCACAGGCATCTGGGGTTTACTCAGAACAAACACTTAATGAAAGCCAAAGATTTACATCAGGGCACTCAATTCTCCCCATCTACTAAATCAAGATGCCCTTAGACATCATGAAGGAATTCAAATATTATTACTTACACCAAAATTAAGTTAATTACAAAAATGTTTAAATATACATTTAGTTATAATGAATTTGATTAAGGCAGCGATTGGGGAACCTTACTCTTGTTTAAGACTTTCGATGCTTTCTTCTCTTTTCCCTAAAGAAGCTATATGCTCTACTTAGCTGAATGAGGAGTCCAAAGAGAGTCCTGCTGATGATTTGCCGGGGTCTTGTAAAGGCTTCTATTTCCACCTGCCAAGTGTGCAGTACCACCTTGCAAAACCAGGTGGGGGGTGGGCATGGGGAACACTTCTCAGGCATTAGTGTCCCGAGTCTAGGATGCTTGGGGCAGGTCTGCATGGACTAGCTGCCTCCTTCCCCAGCATCCACACACTTCATCACATTATCAATTTCTATTGTTTGCACAACAGTCAACACCATTTGCATTACCTTGTTTCTTAATTTACTTACTTGTGCATCATTTGCACCCAGTCACCCCCCACCCCACGGGAGTCCAAGAGGGCAGGAGCCTTCCCCTCCCACGCTCACCACTCTCCCCCAAGCCTAGAACAGCCCCTGGGCACCGAGGCTCTTATGAATATTTGTTGAACGAATGAACGGATGAAGGAATGAAAGAGTGAATGAAGTGGGTGTGAGATGTCTAATTAAGAATGTAAAAATAGGGTTTAAAGACCAAACAATTGCCCTGTTCATCAGTAAGGATGTACACTACAAAATTGCTGTTAGGAAAAAGAATAAGCCAGAAATCTTCATTCCTCCCACTTTCCCTCTGAAGAGGGGGATGTAATCTTTTTTTTTAACCTATGCTATCTTTCAAGTTCAAAAAAGTACTTTTCCATAAGGCAGGTTTTAAACTTTTCTTTTTTCTTGGCAATGGCAACAACCACAAAGTAATTATAGGCTTTACACCAAACAGGATCATAAATTAATCGAAAAGCTTTGTACTTCCTACAACTCACCTGTCCTTCGACTGTCAGCAAGAATCCATAGGGATGACAACATGATATTAATTCAGTGGTTAGAGACAAATGCTTCAAGTCAGCCGTAAAACTGTCTAAATGTCTTTGAAAATGAAACTCTTTTACAGCAGAGCCACATTTGGCTGTATTGTTAATATTGTCACTTGGTATAGGGAAAAAAAAAAAGCCCTGCCTCATCACCTAGGCAATTAAATCTCCTAAGGTGTCAGTTTGGAATTTAATGCAATGAAGAGGCACTCAGCTAACAATGCTCCCATATTCTGGGACTGCAAAGTTATTTTCAAGTTATATTGGGAAGACAGAACCTCAAAATATACATGTATGTATTGGATTTCAGAAAACCAAATCTCATCATTTATTGACACCAGATACTATCTGATATCCACCCTCCCGAACACACACACCCCTTCCCCAGGTCACTGAGATGCCAACCCAGAGAACCTGACTTGCCCTACAACCCCTAGTATGTTGACCTAAGAGGAGACAGGGAGAGAGGGCTGCTCTGTGAACAGTACAGTGAACATGAAGAGACGTGCTTCTCCACACACATTCATGGTGGCTGGAGACAAGGGGGTTCTGGTACAGATTAGGGGTACCTTCAAGAAGGGGAGAGCAGCATTCTGCTCCTCAACTGGACATCTGTTTGGCCAATGGACTTGCTAACTTGCCCTTATTTACTTGGGCAGAGGAAAAGAGAGCTGAAAATGGTCCAGAAAAGACCACAGGATGAAGAGGGGACCAGCCTTCCCTCAAATCCCAGATTCGGAATTCCTAAGACGTGCAGAAGCTATGCTCCAAGGTAAACACCAGGAGGCGGGGAACACTGAGGGGCATTTCAGGACCACCTGTCTCATTAGGTTGCTGTAAGTTGTCGAAGGTGCAGAATAGTGCCTGATCTTTATTAACTGCTGTAAGTGCCAGTGGTGACATGTATTATTTTATTCGAAGCCCAGATAATACTAGTGACATGATTTTGAGCAAGTACCTTACCTCTGTAGGACTGTCTGCAAAAGTGAAAATAATAATATTTACTTCACAGGGCCATATGTATGATTAGAAGCCTTGTACTTTGTAAGCTTTTAATACAGTGTACGCTTGTTTTTTAAGATTGATTGATTGATTGATTGATTTTAGAGAGAGAGGAAAGGAGGGAGAGAGAGAAACATCAATGCGTGGTTGCCTCTTATGTGCCCCCTACTGGGGACCTGGCCTGCAACCCAGTCATGTGCCCTGACTGGGAATCAAACTGACGACCCTTTGGTTCACAGGCCAGCACTCAATCCAGAGCCACACCAGCCAGGACTACAGTGTACACTTTCAATACATTCATTCATTCATTCACTGGATGATCTTTGAACAGCCAGTAAATGCCAGACATGTAACAGCAAAACAGATAATGCTTCCTGCCCTCACGGAGTTTGAAGTCTAGTGCAATGGCCAGCACTGAACAAGTAACTAAGTAACTCTAAGTGTGACATTAGGAGTTCAGTGTGCTCTGGCAATGTGTATGAGGGAATAAACCCGGCTGGGGAGATCAGGGAAGTTTTCTCTAAGTAAATGGAACTTCAGCTGATGCATGATGGGTCAGTAAGGATGGGCCAGATTTAAAAGCACTCCAGGTGGAAGACACAGCATGTGCAGGGCTCCGAGTCCAGCACTTTAGAAAAATGACTGGAGGAAGTCCCATGTGGACAGATGACAAGAAGCCAAGGGGGAGTATTACAGTTAATTTTAGGTATCAACTGGGCTGGGCCACAGGGTGCACAGATGTTTATTGAAATATTGTTCTGGATTTTTCTGTGGCGGTTTTTTTGGATGAGATTAACATGTTAATCAGAGGACTCTGAGTAAAGCAGATTGCTCTGGGCAATGTGGGTGGGCCTCATCCAATCCAATCAACTGAAGGCCTGAGTAAAAAAGACAGCCTCCCCCAAGAAAGAGAGAATTCTCCAGCAGACTGCTTCAGCCTGCAACTGAAATATCAGCTCTTCTGGGTGTGCAGCCCGCTGGCCCACCCTGAAGAATTTGAACTTGGCACCCTCCATAATCACATTAACCAATTCCTTACAATAAATCTCTCTCTCTCTTCCTGACACACACACATACCACACTGATCTGTCTCTCTAGGGAAGCCCAAGCTACAGGGAGTAAGGAGAGATGAGGTAGTGATGCAAGTGGAGGCCACCCAAAGGGCCGTGATCCTGGCAACTCATGGGATGTGAGGGCAAGGGAGGTATATGGGGTAATGGTGAGCCCTGGGAGAGCATTTTCAGGGAGTCCCATGGCCAGACCTGCGATTTTTAAATGGCCTGCCAGGCTGCAGCATGAAGAGTGGAAGGTGGGGCCATAGTGGAGCCAGGGGGCATCGGGTTGGGCTGTTGCTGTGGCCGCGGCACGAGCAGATGTTAGACGCTGGACTGGGCGAGGGTGCGGGGAAGGTGCGGCGGAAGGATCCATGAACTAC
Source organism: Trachops cirrhosus (assembly GCA_028533065.1). NCBI lineage: Eukaryota > Metazoa > Chordata > Mammalia > Chiroptera > Phyllostomidae > Trachops > Trachops cirrhosus. Next base: position 136,527,375 of record CM052541.1, on the reverse strand, counting down.
TGACAAGTTTTGATCATCACGGTTGGATGTGAATGTCTTACTCTCTTTCAAAGAAAATACTTGCCAGTACAATGAATTCACTGGTTCTTCATTCTGAACGTATCTATTTGCTCATATCTTTCATTTTAGTGAATCTTCTCTCTCCTCTCCTCAGCCTAACCGTGACATAACTTGTGAAAACAGGAACTAAGAGAAAGAACAGATCAGAACTCTGGCTGAATTCCCAGAACGGAGCACACCTCCCCGCCCACTGGGGGTGGGGGGGTGTGGTCACAGGTGCACTGAGCGCCCTCTGATTCTGGCAGACAAGGCTCTCTGGGGCTCGGAGCAACAGCAACTGACCAGGTGTCCTTCACTTACAACTTGGAAAACAAACTGAGAATAAGCTCTCCCATGGGTTCCCAGGACTGCATTTTCATGGGTGTGGTGTAAACAAATGCAATCATCTTTTTAACTCTTGACATTCAGATGTAGAGGTTTAATAAATAGATTTGCTCCTCAAAGCAACCTCTGGTTTTTCAATGATCTGCCACTGTGAGGCAGGAAGACAATGGTGGAGCCGAGACACCGCTGTGGGCTGTTACTGGAAACTCTCCACCCCCACAAGCAGGCCTTCCAGAATCAGGTTATGTATTTATCTTGGGGACATTTTCAAAGCAAGCCCTCCTGGCCAAGTGTGCTGTATACTTTACTCCTCCAACCCCGCCTTCCTGCTGGCCTGGACTGGCCCCGAGGGGGAGCTCTGTGACTGGCCAGCCTCATGCCCTCAGGGCACCGTGCCCAATGAAGGCCACTGTGGGTCTGTCTCCCTGAAGTAAACTAGGCCACTGAACTCCTGCTCCCCTGCAGGTGTGTTGGTGCCCACTGAAGGTCACTGCAGAATCGGTCCAAACAGAAAGGGATTCCAAAACAGTGCTCAGTCTCTCTTCTCATATGATATTAAGATGGGTTAGCCCTTGCTCCATGCCCAATTCAGGAAATGCTAAGTAGGGTATGAATTTCCCTGCAGTATTTGAACCACTGGGAAAGGGATGGGCTCCCAGCCGTCCCACTCTCTGGCTGGAGCCACAGTCAGAGGAGCCACGTTTTGGAGGCCGGGGGAGGAAAGGTCAGAGGAGGGTCTGAACTTTATGACCGGTGATATGAAATGTCAGGGGGTCTAAACCACATGACCAGAGATATGGCCGTACACAGGGGAGGAAAGGTTACTCTAGAGGCAAGGTCCTTGTTTCCCCAGTTTTGCCCGTTGCTAGGCACCTGGGGCTTTCTGCCCTGGTGACTTTCTGTTCCCGGCCCATTGTCCTTGCTCTGCTCATGTCTGTCTAACTGCCTACCACAGAGGGAATGGGAGGACCAGAACTCCCCCGTCCTTGGTTCAAGGACGTTGACCAACCTGGCCCTCTGGATGGCAGCACCAGGGCTCACGGGAAATACAGGATGGGGCAGGCGGCACAAGACCACTCAAAACCTGTGGTGACCGGAGCACGAGTGGAACAACACACACAGACACACACGCACAGTTAATACTGTAGACGCAAACCAGTAGCTGATGGAAGCAAAGGGCTGCTGCAGGAAATATTAAAAGGACCCAAAAGCAGTAAGATGGACATGCCGGTTTCCCAGGGACAGAGAAGACAGAGGAGGACATACACCAGCTGCTGGCTGAGATCCCTCAAGGGCAGGGGTGCAAATCTCTACGGATGGAGCCCTGGGCACGGGCACTCGTGTTAAATTTCTTAAAGCAGAGCAGAAAGAGTTCCTACGGGTGCAAAAGTTGAGCTGAGGGCACTTGCCTTTCCTGCTGAAGGTTATTAATTCTACTCCTGCTATTTTGGTCCTCTTAATAGGGTGAAAAGCATATAAACTGCCATTATTCACCTTAACCCAATTGCACATGAGCTAATTTCATTATAGAAGCATATTCTGTAGCCGAACAGATTGCACCAATATTAGACACCAGAGACGAGAGAATTTAGCATTAGGCTTACTCTCTGATATTAGATTACCAGTGCAGCCACAAAAGATTCATTTACGCTATGAACTCCTTGAGGGCAGTGACTTCAACATATTTATTTCTGTACGCTCAGCACCTAACACAGTAATAACCCTAAGTGGTTGTTAAATGAATAAATGAAACTCTATTCGCTAGCCACTAAGAAACTGAGCACAGAGCAGCGTGGGGCTGGCAGCCTTGGCACACCGCAAATCCTGCTACAGCAAACCTTTCACGGCATACTTATGGAGAAACTGAGGAACTCCAGATCAGAAGGGACCTGAAGCTCTCCTCTGAGCAGGACAAGAGTGAACTACTGAGATGAGAAACATAAAAAGAACTGGTCCCTTGGGGCCATGGAGCAGTACTTCGGTTTTGTGTAAAAAAAAGTTCAATGCTTGGTTTTGTCACTTTTTGTGATATGCCTGAGTATGTATACCCCCCACCTTCCGCTCAAAAAGCTTGAAGGCCCTCCACCCATAAGCTGGTCCAATAACAGAAAAAGCCTTCTTAAAACATCTTCTCTTTCCATGCTTTGCATGGGTCTTTGAAGGCAAACTCCGTCTGTATATGCACCAGGAGCAGCCTTTCTCCAAGTCTCTCCCGTGAAGACAGCTGCTCACCAATGCAAAGAAGCAAACAGCCTCTCGGACAGCAAAGGGAAGAAGTGAATTTTGTCTTATGCAAAACTGACAGCCTAGTCTCCCTATACATGCTCTCCTAAGACCTGTGGTACAGTACTTTGGCACACATTAGCACAGCTAATTAACTGAAAATTGCCCTGCGCCACATAACGACATATCAGTCAAGGAGGGACTGCACATGTGATGGTGGTCTCATCGGATTATCATGGAACTGAAGAATTTCGATCGCCTAGTGACACCATAGCCCTCCTAACGCCCAAGTGCAATGCATTACTTGTGTGTTTGTGCTGATGCTGGTGCAAACAGACCTGCTGTGCTGCTAGTCGTAGAAAAGTAGAGCACATGCAATCACGTGCAATGTTCTCACACACAACCAAGCAGCATTTACAGTTGTTCGCATTGAAAATAACACAATAATTAATAAATAATTCTACAAGAATAAACTCTGTGTTTCCCATACTCGCCACTGTAAACCTCCTTTTGACCCACCCTGTATATTATTTTCAGTACTTCATTTCTTAACCTCTCCTCCAGCAGGTCTTGAGGGAGTATGCCTGCTTCAGCTCACTCGGTAGGAAACTATTTGGCAGTTCATGTTCATTCTATGACATGCTTTTCCTTAGACCACTAAGAGATGCAACTGAGCCCTATGAGCATCTCACCAGCCCCAGCAACAGCCTGGAGAAGCCCCTAGCAGGCAGCCCTACAGCACAGCTCTGGCAACTGGAGCTTCTACAAAGCATCTCCCAAGGCCCCTTCTTCTATGGCTCAGAAGCCAACTTATCATGTAGACCTTCTTCCAGGCCAGAAATTAACTCCATTCAGGACTGTGAATGGCAGGCTCTGCAAAGACACCCTGGATCTTTCTATATATACTGATAGGGGCTTCTTTCTGGAGAAACACGTGAATTGATACTAAAGCATTTCAATGATCAGCAGAGACCAAAAACTTACAATGAAGGCTAGAAGAGATATTATCAGAAAAACAAGTTATAAAACAATGTATATACTATATATAGGCTGTAAAACAATATGAGGTGGGCAAAGTAGGTTTATAATAGTGAGTGTGTGAAAGTATTTATTCTTGTATCATTATGTATTATTTCTTTGTATTATAACTGTAAACCTACTTTTGCCCAACCCTGTATATAAATTTATTTTTAATGTGAATATATATTATACATGTATAAAAGAGAGAATCAAAGTGTTTATACCAAATGAATAATTCAACTCCCTAGGAGATGAGATTGGGTGTCTTATTTTCTTTTTTATGTTTATATTTTGAGATTTTCTATAAGAAAATATATATAAATAGTTAGACAAACATTATTTTTGCAAAGTTAAATACACCTGATCCACCCAGTTCCCCCCAGCCCCACTGCCGTCACTCTGGTCTGGGCCCCCATCACCTCCGCCCTGAACTACAGCTTCACCTCTCGCCTCTTGCCTGCCTGAGGAGCACAGCCTGCCAGCCAGACTTGGTTCACTTTCTCTGGCTTCTTCTCACTGAGGCCAGAGTGCTCTTTTAAAAACATAGATATGGTTATGTCACTTCCATTCTTAAAAGCTGTCACAGCATATTGGTTGCCCTGAGAATAAAAGCCACAATTCTCACCAGGTTCAAGGTCACTGGCCCCTTCAGTCCAGCCTCACCTCTTGGGGCCTGCTGTACTCTCAGGTCCTGACTTGTCAACACACTGCCTCCGCCATCTGGAATGCCCCTCCCCAAATTCTCGTCCTTTAGTGCTCACTCATCTCGGAAGCCTAAGTCCAGATATCCCTTCCGCAGAGAGACCTTTCCTCACCCACCAGTCCAGGTACATCCATTTGCGCCTTGTGGGTTTCTTTTCATGACCCTGATCAGACTTGCAATTAATTTCTTGCTTAATGTCGGTCTCCTGGGAGGGACTGTGAGCTCCGAGTGAACAAGGACCACTGGAGCCCCAGCCTGGCAAACAGTGGGTACTCAAACGTTGAATGTGAATACTTCCCTTCTTTAAAATCGAGTTCTGAAAACCAGGACAATGTTAAATAAAATCTTTATATTTCTCAGCAAGTCATTGTCTGTGATAGTTTGAGAACTACATTTTTAAAAAAGAGAATGTGGGAGGACAAATATTTATTATGCCAAAATTTTCTTTATCTATATACCCACTCTGTTCCTAACACAAACTAACGGCAACTACTGTCTTAATGAAAGCTCATATAATTGGCTGTCTCTCTTTTTTAAAGATTTTATTTATTTATTTTAGACAGAGGGGAAGGGAGGGAGAAAAAGAGGAAGAGAATCATCACTGTGTGGTTGCCTCTCAGGTACCCCCTACTGAGGACCTGACCAGACCTGCAACCCAGGCAGGTGCCCTGACTGGGAATCGAACCAGTGACCCTTTAGTTCACAGGCCAGCACTTGATCCACTGAGTCACACCAGCCAGGGCTAATTGGCTGTCCTTTAAAAAGAGGCTCCACTCTTGTTCTCATGAAACAAGAAGGGCTGGGTTCACTCATCCTTCCACTCTGCAGTGTAGAATTCAAAGTCCAAGGGAATAATCCTTGGCTCATCTGCCCATCCCTCTGGACTCAGCAGAAGCCATTAATCATCCAGGAAATAGTGATGTCAAGTTTTGACAGAAGATGATTTCAATATGACCTTGGGTCCTTATCTTTCTCATCCCTCGTGGTTTAGCTGTGGTAATTGCTAAGATATTTGTTGAGTCTTTGCTATTTGTTGTGAGGCTGACGGATTTGCAGCCGAGCATAAGCAGCACACTCCTGTTCGAGCATCTGTGTAGATAACTGCCTGCTGGTTCTGTGGGCTACGCAACCCCAGAGCAGACAGCTGTGCGCTGCAGGGCTTTCGAGAAAATAGAAGGAGGCGCTCTGACTGGTGTGGCTCAGTGGGCTGGGCATCCTCCCACAAACCGAAGTCGCTGGTTCACTCCCCAGTCACGGGGCCTATCAGGGGCAATCAAATGATGTTTCTCTCATAATCGATGTTTCTGTCTTCCTCCCTCCCTTCCCCTCGCTCTAAAAGTAAATAAATAAAATATTTTTTTAAATGTAAAGAGGTGCCAAATTTCCTCCTACTCTCATAGCTTGAGTTCATTTCCCAACCTCTTTCCAAAATTCTTACTAGGAAAGTCAATTACCCACACACAAAATATCATATGACTCAAAGAATCATTTCTGTTGGACTGGAGATACATTCTACTAATTTCTTCCCCAGCAGATAACCTTTCTAAAGAAATGATCATGCACTATCCCTGAACTCTGCTCTAGCTCATGGTAATAAAACAGTTTATACCACAATTTATTTGTTTTCTATTAAAAACTATTTATCAAGAATTTAAAATATGCCAGGCTGTACACTAAGTACTGTTACCATCTGTAGGTCCGACACTCTGGAATTCTTATCTCCATCCCAAATCTCTCCTCCAAACTCCTGACCCATATGTCCAACTGCCCACTTAGCATTCCCACATGGACATCTCAAAAGCACCTCAACTCTACAAAATCTAAGACCAAACTTCCTCCAGTGTTCCTATTGCAGTTCTGCTAGTCTAAAAATTTGGAGTCAATCTTGAAATCTGCCTTTTTCCCATTCCCGCTACTGAATGCTTCCGTCCCTCATCACTGGGTCCTGTTGAAGTTGTGTCTAAATCTCCGCTCACACCCATCCCCATCCCCACACTATCAGCCCCTCGGGCACTGTGTCTTGCCTGAGCCTCCACAGCAGATCCCTGATTAGACAACCTGAATCCACTCTGGTTCCCTGTGACCTTTCCTCCACAGCACAAGCAAAGTGATATTCTCAATCTGTAAATTAAAGCCAGTCTCGCCTTTTTTTAAAAAAAAAACCTTCAATAGCATCATGCTAAGTAAAATAAGTCAGAGGAAGACAAATACTATATGATCTCACTCATATGTGGAATCTACAAAAAGCTGCACTGACAGAAATGAAAGGTGCGTGGCTGGTCACCAGGGGCTGGGGGTGGGAAAACGGGGAGATGTCGGTCAGAGAGGACACACTTCCAGCTGTAAGATGGATAGGTGTGGGGACCCAGTGTGCAGCCTGGTGACTACATGCTGTTTAAAGAGTGGATCGTATAGGTTAACACCACCCAAAACTATGGTAATTATGGGTGGGGGGTTACCGTATTGTGGTAATCTATTCACAATATATACAAGCATCAAATCATCACATTGTACACCTTCAACTTAACATGTTTTATGAAAGTCAACATATGTATATGTATGGTGATAATGTCTCGATAAAGCTGGAGAAACAAACCTTCAATAGCTTCTGTTATGAATTAAACTGTGCCCTTCCCCCCTAAATTCCTATGTTGAGGCCCTAATCCCTGGTCGCTTAGAATGTGACTATATTTGGAGAAAAGATCTTTAAAGAGGTAATTAAAGTTAAATGAAGTCATAAAGCTAGTGCTGTAAGTGAACATGGCTGGTGTCTCTATGTGTTAGTCAGCTGGAGCTGCCATAACGAAGTACCACAAACTGGGCGGCTTAAACAACAGACATTTGTTTTCTCCCAGTTCTAGAGGCTACAAGACCAAGATCAAGGTTCCAGCCAATTCAGTTTCTGGTAAGAGCACTCTTTCCAGATTGTAGATGGACGTCTTCTTCCTGTGATCTCACATGGCCTTTCCTTAGTGTGTGGGTGACGGAGGAGCTCCTTGGTGTCTCCTTATAAGGATCAGGATCCCCCCTATAACCTCATTTCACCTTAATTACTTCCTCACTCCAAATACAACCATACTACGGGAGACACATATATTCAGTCCTTATAAGAATAGACATCTGCCCTGGCTGCTGTGGCTCACTGGATTGAGTACCAGCCTGTGAGCCAAAGGGTTGCCGGTTTGATTCTCAGTCAGGGCACATGCCTGGGTTGCGGGCCAGGTCCCTAGTGGGACACATGCAAAAGGCAACTGCATATTGATGTTTCTCTCCCTCTCTGTCTCTTTCCTTTCCCCTCCTCTAAAAATAAATTAAAAATAAATAAAAAAAAAAGAATAGACATCTGCAGCGGTCCCCAACCTTTTTGGCACCAGGGACCAGTTTTGCGGAAGACAATTTTTCCATGGATAGGGAGGCAGGAAGGATGGTTTAGGATGACTCAAGCACATTTCATTGAAGCTCACTTCCCCCTGTGCAGCCCACTCCTAACAGGCCCAGACCAACACTGGTCCGCAGCCCGAAGGGTGGGGACTGCTGGACATCAAGGATGTATACACGGAGAGAAGAGGCCAACAGAGGATGCGTGAGAAGGCGGCCATCTGCAAGCCAAGGAAAGAGGTCCCAGGAAAAGCCAACCCTGAGGGCACTTTAATCTTGAACTTCCTAGTCCAGAACTGCAAAAAAATAAATTTCTGTTGTGTAAGCCACCCAGTGTATGGTATTATGTTATGGGAGCCCCAGCATATTAATAGAGATTTCCACTGTTTCTAAGACAAGGGTCTATGCCCCTGACTTGATTTAAAGATTCTGCATGGAACACCGTCCCAATGTCATCTTTCTTAACACAACTCTTAACTTTCTGAGAATTGGTCACATTTATTCAATTCCTCATTGGTGACGTGCTTTTTTGCATCATATGACTCTCTGTGCGCTGATTTGCGTGCCTGAAACATTGCTCAGATACCGGTTCATCATCAGCCTTCCCTTGATCCCTCCAGTGGAGATATTGTTCCGTGTCTCACAGACTCAAGTTCCTTCCCTTCAGATCACTTACCACAGTCTGCAGTAACACACTCATTTAAGATACTTTGGTTCTCCGCCTCCCACTGGGCTGCAAACACCATGAAAGCAGGAACCATGGTGGTTGTGGCTCACAGTACCTTCAGTACTTGGGACAGCGCTTGGTACAAGCTAATGATTTAGCGAATGAATCAGTGAAGGTACAAAGACACTGGCTTTGCTCTGGAGGGCTTGCAGATAGGTGTGTATCCAGAACAGTCAAACAGTTGTTACAGGAGCTACGACCAACCAATACAATCCCAGGATCCAAGCTGATGCTACCATGGGCTACCCAGATCCCAACGACCTTAGGAAGACAAAGCACTGGGCTTCTGGGCTTCTGTTCTACACAGCAACTTCTAACTGTCACAAGGATAAAATCGTTTATCTTTTTAAAGGTCACCACTAATTGTTTCAAAGTGGTCAGAATAAACACAGCTATCAGTTTTTTCTGGTAGCAAGTTATAATGATGACTGTTTTGATTAAACAAACTAGTTGGACTATAAATCTAAATTTCTTCATCTATAATGGTTCCATTGTAAGTTGTGTTTTTTCCACGTGATGTTTTTAACCAGTATCTCAACAAGATTTTTTAACACAACATTACACTGCACACCCACACACTAGAGAAAACTAATAAGGGAAATCAGACTTTCAACCTGTCTGAATTTCATCAAATGAGTTGCTTGAGTCTATTAATACAATGGCCAGCTCTGCAATGCTTCTCTTCACAACGTATTAAAAATCACACACCTGTCACCACTATAAGCAAAGAAAAAAATTGCATTCTACTAATTTAATCTGAAATAACAACTAAAATCTAGAAACTGTCATAGTTATTAAACTGTTACTCATTAAAAGAAGCTATAAACAAACTAACATATCACACCAGCAGTATTAGTTTACTGAGGCTGCTGTAACAAACTACCACTTACGGCCCACCATTTCAGAGCCCACCCACAGAATCCAGTAGAGGCTCTTCTTCACAAGATCCTTCACTTAATTACGGGTTTTTGTTTTTCGTTTTTGTTTGCTTTTTGGCTATATAAGGTAGAATTCCACGTTCCGGGAATTAGAAAGTGAATACATCTTTGGGGAGCATTTTTTCTGCCAACCACACCAACCCAACCACCAATGACAACCAGAGAAGCCCAACAAAACATTACAGAACCTGTTTGAAGACATCAGAGAGCCACCAAGGCAGCAGAAATCTAAGTAACCGACATCATGAAGAAAAGATTAGCGCAGAGCTGGGCCAAACATTGGGGTCACAATTTCCCCTGTGGCGTTTGCTTATCTGCAAGCAGCTGCCACGAGCTCAGGGAACACTGAGTGGAGGGGCCTGAGGAAATACTCCACACTGCAGCTGGGGCCCTGAAAAAGGCTAATCACAGTAGGAATAAGGACAAACAGGAAAGAAACCAGCCCTCAGTCTAGAATTGATTCCAATGAAAACAAAACCAAGAGTGAGAGAAGAAATCTACAGTTCATCTATCCAGTTAAGGTCTCATGTTTGGAATATATAGAGAATGCTGCCAAAATCAGTAAGCAGACAGACAATCCAACAGGAGAATGGTCCAAAGTCTGGAGCAGGTAGCTTCACAAAAGAGACTATTCATTAGCCAAAGAGCCTATGGGAATGTGCTCAACTTCTAAAGTTGTCAAGGAAATAGAAAATGAAACCACTGCACCCAAACAAGAATGACTAAAATTTTAAACAACTGAAAATGCCAAGTGTTGGCACAGATCTGAAGCAATGAGAAGTCTCCTATGCTGTTTGGGTGTAAATTGGTACAATTGTTTTAGAAGACTGTTTGGTAGTGCCAAACATATACATGTCCTACGCCTGAAAAATTTCAGTTCTGGGTATATGACGAGGTCTGTCCAGAAAAACTCCAGCCAGTGTTAATATAATGAGAACGGTTTGCATGACATCTATTTAACCTGGCAGCCAAGGAGAGTGGACCAGAATGTGCATGTGTGAACAATGAAGACTTCACTGTACTAGTAGTCAGTGGGGGCAGGAGACACTGTTGAGTGAGCATGTACACTATGAGACTATCACATTCAAAATGACTGAGTAGAGCAATGAAGTTGCATTAAATTTTGCATTTAGTTTGGACATTCCTCCACAGAAACTATTTGGATGATTCACCAGGTGGCAGCTATGGGCAACGGGTGATTGGCAGCTTCATCAGGACAATACACCCATTCATACATCACATCTGATGTAGAGTTTTTTGGTGAAACATCAAATCACCCAGGTGACTCAGCCCCGCTAGAGCCCAGATTTGGAGCCCTGTAACTTCTGGCTTTTCCAAAAACTAAAATCACCTCTAAAAGGGAAGAGATTTCAGACCTGCAATGAGATTCAGGAAAATATGACAGAGCAGCTAATGGCAACTAGGAGAACTGTGTGAGGTCCCAAGGTGCCTACTTTGAAGGGGACTGAGGTATCACTGTCCTGTGTACAATGTTTCTTGTATCTTGTAACTTTTTCAATAAATGTCTCTATTTTCTGTATTAAATCACAGGATACCTTCTGGACAGACCTTGTATAACTAACAGGAATGCCCACATATGGGGAATGTTTGTTACAGTGTAAGTTATTGGTAATCAATCTAAAAGTAGTGAATTGTCTCTATTTTTACAAAATATAATATGACAGGCTACTGAGGAGATCTTATATACACTGTAATTCTATTATGATTTGATGATTTAAGTAGGTGAAATGTGATAGTCTGATACTACCTGTTGTCACAAATTAGAACATTAAATTTCCCCACCATGCTGTAATTTTTAAATTTTATCTACAGAAGTAACAAGTGCATCCTGAATCCTTTACCGAGCCATAAACAGGAAGACATGTAGACGTCTCTGTGTCTTCTGTGAAGCTCACTGCCACCTCAGGCCAACATTAATACCTTTCTGTTCCGAATAAAACTACCCAAAATAATTGTGTTGTGTTTGAAGTAGCTTATTGTTTAGTAACTGATTAGTGCTGTAATAGCACACAAAGTTGAAAATAAAGTTTGAAATATATACAATTTTTAAAAAATTTATAAAACCAAAACATCCACCAAGAACAGAACAAAAAAGTAAATTACAAGGTATTCATTATACAGCAATGCAAATCAAGAAGCTATTCCTACTACTATGACCAGTAACTGCATGATGACTCTCACAAACATTCTGCTTAGCAAAAGAAGCCAGACACAGAAAGGGCATATTGTATGATTCTCCTTATATAAAATTCAGGAACAGGCAAAACTAACCTATGCTGTCGGAAGTCCGGCGAGTGGTTTGGGAGGAGGGAGGGCAGTGATGGGGAGGAAGGTGAGGGAGGCCCCTGGCTGCTGGCAGCATCCAATTCCCTGACCTGGGCGGCAGCAGATGGACGGATGCTGCAGAAGCAGCGCATCACCCACATTTACCTCATTTCAAACACACGCTGCCCCCACCCCCCTCACGCTGTTGTTGTTGTTGTTGTTGTTGTTAAGGTGAGTAATGCTGACATTGACGACCAACCCCCACACCCACCGCTTTTGTCTGGTATATGCAGACAGATTTCTCCTAAATCTTCATGTATTCATGTTTATTGGAAAACTCCTCAATCTGTGTGTTCGTTTGTGCACGTTTGTTATTTTAATTGAAAAAATTTAAAAAGAACTCTAAACCTCTGGCTTTGGATTTTCGGAGAAGAAAGCACTCATTTTTTTTAAGAAAAGAAAAGCAAAGAGGATTATTGTGACTCTTTCCAGCGCAGCTGAGAAATCTCCCCCAATCAGTATCTTTAAGTTGCATACTGACATGCAAAGTGCTGCAGCAGCCACTCGCTAAGCTTAGTGGCATTCCTGACACGTGAGAGAATCAGTTTCCATGCCTTGTGGATGCTGGTAAAGCACAGAAAACACGTCAGTCCAGTCACAGTCCCTGTGCCCACCCCACCCTCCAGACTGCACAGCCACCTCCTGATCACGGCTCGGAAGTTCAGCAAACCGGCAACTTCACCTTGCCCCCAGACTCAGGTGGAGACTAAAACACACTGTGGTTTTAGAAAACAAAACCAATGGGTGGCTTAGCTCTGTCTCATGGTAGTTCATGAGATAGGGTACCATGACTGACAAACCCATCTGAAAGAGAAATTTTCAACATTGCCACCTTTGCTTTGTTTGTCCCAAGATGCAGCCTCTCTACTAGACATGCTTGGAGTTTTGCATGTATAGAATGTACTGGCTTTTAAAAATATTGCTGTAAGTTTATGTTGGGAAAACAGTGATCACAGTGGAAGGTGTCTGTTAGCTTTCTACAACATCTGTGCATTGAGGTATAAGTGGCCCAGACAGGCTTTACTATGCCCCTGTGGGTGCTTTCACCTTGAGGAACACTCAGGGCCTCCTGGCGATCGGAAGAACCATCCTGAAGACCAAGGCTTGGCAGTATGGTCTCTGCCGCTGTGACCCTCCCTCTCCTCTCTGTGCATGTGCCCTCACTTCCCTTTCAGGGGATGATACGCACAGGGGAATTCAGTTACCTGTCACAAAATCATCTAGCAAATCTGAGGGCAATTTAGAAAAAAACAAATTGAATTTCATTATTTTCTTACCTGGAGAATAACAGCAGGAATCCCTAATGCCTCAGCGTGTGCCTCTGAGAAATGGGTGCAACCCATGGCTTCAGGTCTCATCCCGGGTCAGCTACCCAGGGAAGAGGCGACAGGGACAGCAGGTTTCTGGGGAGGTGAAGGAACCCAGTGGGGCCTGAGCCAAGTGCAGATTTGGAGTCTCTGGGGGAAGAGGAGCCTGGGCTATGGGGGCCTGCACCTACTCCTCCGTGGCCTCAGCTCTGCAAGGGGCTTTATTTTAGGACCCGCCCCACATCAAGGCCACCACCTTCACTGGGCCCATCTCTGCATCTTCATAAAAGTCCCTGATACACAGGTTCCTGGATAAACAGGAGACAAAGAAGGCCAGCAGGTTAGTCTACTGCCCGCTTCCCTCTCCATCTGGAGCAATGCTGAGCAACGCCTGGCTCGCACACCCTGCCCTCTGCCCTGCCTTTGGCAGCCATTCACTTATCCAATAGGCATATGCTGAGCACCTACTATGTGCCAGGCACTGCGCTAGGCACCAGTCTCAGCACAGAACAAAGCAGGCGAAGGTTCCCTGTGCTCACAGAACTTTCATCCCGTATGATTCCATTTATGTAAAATGACCAGAAAAGGCAAGTTCACACAGAAAGAAAGTAGACTGGCAGTCTCCTGGGGTTGTAGCGGTTGAAGAAAAATGGGAGCGACGGCTAATGGGTAAGGGGGTTCTGTTTAGAGTGATGAAAATGTTGTAAAATTGATGGTGGTGATTGTTGCACAATTCTGTGAATATATTAAAAACCACTCAACTGTACACTTTAAATAGGTGCCCTGTATGATATGTAAATTATATGTCGATAAAGCTGTTGTGTTAAAAAATAATGACCAAACCTTGAACTTTCAACCTCAAGTTCTATGCTATTTCCATAGTACCAGGCTGCCTTCCACATATATGAGAGAAAATAAATGACACCCAACGAGCATAAAAAATAAATTACTGGGAGAGACATTTAAGTATCCAACTTAGCTTCTAAACTCCCCATTAAAATATCAGGCACAGCAGAGATTGTATCAGCCAGGATGGGCCGGGTCACAAACAAACCCAAATTCTCAGTGGCCGAACACGAGCAGTTCCTTCCACACGGAAGCTATGCCCACCCCGGGCTGGATGACTGGCCCAGGCTGACAGAGAAACCTCCACCTGGCGCCGCGCCAGTCTCTGTGGCACAGGGAAAGCGGGGGCACACTAGCGACCACGTGGTCCAGCCCAGAAATGATGCAACGCACTTCTCACAACTGCTTGGCAGGGTAGTCACACGACCCCCAAAAACAAGGAGGCCAGAAATCACATGCCTGGAAAAAAGGAAGCTTCACATATTCAGTAAATAGCACAAATATTTGCACAGGGAATTAGGGCTTAGTGTTGTTTATAGCGTGGACTGTGAAGCCAGCACGTTTGGCTTGAAATCCTAGTGCCATCGCTAGCTAGGCAGACGTCACCATGTCGCCTTGGAGAAGTTAACTTGACCTCTTCATGCCATGATTCCTCATCCATAAAATGGACATAGTGGTGACATTTACCTCCTCAGTTTGTTAGAAGATTTCTATCTGTAAGGAACTTGGAATAGTACCTGGCAAGTAAGAATGCCATACTACATAACTTTCAGTATTTTGGAAGAAATTTAAAGGCAATTTTTAAATTTTGCAATATAATTAATGGATGGGCACTGAGTGAAGTATCAGCATGACATCCAACATATACAAAGTATGTACAAAATATTTGGCAGCCTTCACTAACAGAGAACGATAAGGCCCAGGCCCTAGACAGCCTGGCCTCAAACCAACTGCCCAGTTCCTTGGCTTCTAGGTTTCTTTTTTATCTTTAAGTGAGGGGCTGTATGAGGTGATCTCCCAGGCTCCAGCACTAAAAGCTTGGCATTCTTTGACTCGTGTATGGGTCACTGATTCAGTCTGACAAGGTATTTTTCATTGATCACGCCTTGTCCTCTGACCATAAAGGATGATCCTCCCCTTCAGATCAAGAGGGCGTTGATGCATTCCTACCTGGTTCAGAGAGCGAACCTCACCTGAGTTCTGCCCTCTGGGCAGAGCTACCCTGACCCACTTGCTGCCGCCAGCGCAGCACCAGGAAGCTGCCAGGGTAGAGGCGGGTCCCTGTGTGCACTTCAAAGGAAGCACCTCATCGTGCAGGGGGAATGGAGAGAGGGGTTGACAGCCACCCAGAGGGCAGCTCGCCTCCTCTCACCCCTCGGTGAGGACTTTAAAACCCTCCACAAACCACTTCGCACACCACTCAGGGGTGCCCTCCTGCCTTCGCCCGCCCACCGATGCCCTTGCCGGAGATGGCCCCTGTGTGTTGGAGGGGAAGAAGCCACAACCCTCACGGTTTAAGGGGAAGCCAAGCAGTCCCAGAGACCTTTCTGTTGTCCAGTCAGGCCTATTCTGGGGTCAGAAACAGAAATGCAAATTGAAAAATTAAGATGTTTTGTAAAAAGAAAAAAAAGCTCTCAGTGGAACAAAGCTTTAATGAGCAGTAGGGAGCTACTCACAGTATTACAATGTCAGCTGAACAACCTCAGTTGAATACAATGAATGAATGAATGAATGAATGAATGAATAAAAATATACGTGTGACTAGAAAAATAATACTCTCGTGCTGCTGGTTTCCAAATGTTAATGACCACATCTCACGATTTCAGTCTTGGTAGCTGAGGCCCCTCCTTTCTAGGTGCCACTAAAGCCACCTTCACCAATGTAATCTATTACCTTAAAGCCTTCCTGCCCCTCGGTATGTGTCTCTGAACATGCTCTCATTCTGCTTTACCCTCCAAATGAATCTCTCTCCACACCTGTGTTATCTTCGCCCTTGGAGATGTCAGGCCCATGGGAGGGGTATAGGCTCCAGGCCAGTCCCACCTTCAGAATAAAGCCTTCCCTGAACTCCCCAGCTCTCCTCACCACTTCTGGATCACTACTGTCAACAGCATCCATTTGATGCTGCCGTGCTACCTTTAAGGTTCAGGCCAAAAGCCATGTGGGCGCCCCCTGGTGGAAGTGGGCTATCCAGGCCCACCTGAGTCACAGACAACAGTAGCCCCGGCCAATGTCTTAACCGCAAGATCATGAGAGATCCCACGCCAGAACCACCCAATGACACCACTCCCAAATTCCCAACTCACAGCAACTGTGGGACAATAAATGCTTATTGTTTTAAATAAGCTGCTACATTTGGGGTGATCTGTCACACAGCAATAGTGGGCTAACTGTTGGTGATAAGTACCTATAACTTCAGGTGCTACAGCAAATTTAATAAAACTTTGATGGTAGAGTTTGAGTGGTAGTCACATGGGTGTTCACTGTAAAACTCTTTCCACTTCGCTGTAGGTATGAAAGTTTTCACAATCTAATGTTGGGGGGTGCAGGCCACACATGACGTGGCAGCTGGATCAGCCCACAGCACAGCCACAACCCCACTTCTGGGCTAAGAGAAGAGAATGATTTAAAAGGAAGTACTCAAGGAATATCATTTTGGGGGGGGAAGCAGAAGTCTGTAGAATGGTATTTACTTTCTGTATTTTAAAGTATGTATTTGTGTGTATCAAGTAATAGTAGATGTCCATGTGGCATTTCACTTATTTTTTATCCCAACCTCCAATTTTCAAAAAGGCAGTGTCCACCCATTTCGGTTTTAGCAGCCAGGGTACCTCTCAGGAACCCCAGGATAGATAACAAATTACTGTTCTATCAAAAGTAACCTATTTTTTCACCCATTTGTCCTACTCTGCGCTCTGCTCTCTCTGTTCGTTCTGATTTCATTCCCAAACTAATTAGGCTAGCTGAACTCCCTGCTGCTCTGTCAGCTGAAGGTGAGAGAAATTTGATTAACTTTTTAAAAAGCATGCCCAACACAAAGCTGCAAGAAACAGATACTTCTGAGCTGCAGACTACTGGGGCTGGCCAGACCAGTGCTGGTGACAGTTTGTGTCATCTTAATATTTACCTGGGCCTGACGCCCTTTCCTGCAGAGTTTTATAGGGCAACAGGCTGCTAAAGTTGCTTTTCACACCAAACATCGATAATGTACTTTCAGATAAATAATGTGATTAGTCTCCTCTTTTCAAGTAATGACATGAACCATAAAAACGTTTGGTGATTAAACAGAAATCCAGACACATTACTTCCTCCAAATATAAATGAACTCAAACCTGCCTGTCAGTGATGGGGCCCACTTTGCTTATGTTACAGATATCAGAGGGGATCATCGCAGTGCAATTATAAGAGCTCCTCTACTACAAAGTGCACAGGATTGTACAGGAGATAAGCCTGGAAAATACTGGCAGGTGGACTCAGCGTTTAGCATAAGAGTTTAATGTTGTGTGTGGCGTCTTCTCAACACTGGCCAACACCAACATACCTGGAAGGAAAGGCCACCCACAGCATTCACCGCAGACAAGCAGGATGGGAGGGGGACTGGCTTACTGAACCTCACTTCATCCTCTTAGTTGGAGGGCATAAAAATAAAAACGTTGTACAGACCCAACACCCTGAAGCTGTACACTGGGATGGGACCCAACCAGAGGCAGCTGTGCAAAGTCAGAAGGCTGGAGGGGAAGCAGAGGCCCTGGCTGGCAAGCAAAGTGTAAGTGGGAGGTGTTCTAGCCACGTTCTAGGAGCATCGTCCTGGGTGCTGGAAGGGGTGCTGGTGGCAGCCCCCTCTCAGTTCTGGCTTCCTGATCCCACAGCCCCTGCTAATGTCCCAAGCAGGAGCCCCCTGATGGGCCAGTTCTTCATTGTTCCAGGAATCTCCCCGAGTCCCAGGTTCCAGCCTCCTAGGCCCTCCAGCCCTGCCAATGAGTCTGTAGGCATGCAATCCTTGTCACTCCTCACTTAAAATAACCTAGACTGCTTTCTGTTTCCTGCACTCGCTCCTTATTCACAACAGAAATCCTGTATCCTTTGAAAATGTTTAAAAACGCAAATGACGTTGCCCCTCCTCTGTTCACTTTCCAACCACTCAGGCTCTAAATGCGTCGGGATGGGTGGTAAGTACTGAAACACCCATGCCAGGCACAGGCGGGAAGGACACATGAGCCCTGGAGTGAAGAGATGCAGAGACCTGGTAAGGAAATGGAGGACTGACTAGTGCAGCGCTAGGGTCAGCATCAGGCCACCTCTACCTGCAGAGAAGGGAAGAGAGGAAGAGAAAAACTGAAACCAAAATGCTAAATTAAGTAGATGGGCCCATCAGCCACAAAACCTGCCAGTGGACGCCCGTGACTCTCGGAAGCCAGGCTGGCTGCTCCACAGTCACAGCTGAATGCAGAGGGGCTGAGAAGAGGTATGAACACAGCAGCGGGGGTAGGGGGGGTGGTGTGTGTGTGTGTGTGTGTGACCAGGCTGCAGCTCCACAGGGATTCGGATTTTCAGTCAAAGGGAGAGTCAGGAAGCATTCTATTTGGTTCAAAGCCAGCAACTCTAATTTCCATTCCCAGCACTGCTGCTGCTGGCTGGATGGATAAATGCCTTTTTCCTGTCTGTCACGACTGTCCTACAAAATGACAAGCCCCTCTGTAACAATAGTAACAGATACCTTTTTTATTATCCTGACCAGAGGACTTTTTGTTTTCATTGCTTTTGGGAAGGGAGGAAGAGAGAGAAAGAGAAAGAATATAGATATAGGTCAGATATAGGTCACTGCCCTAGAGATAATCACACCAGGCCTCAGTTGCGTTTCAGCTCCAGGCCCAGAAGAGCAGCAACACCAGGTGGATGAAAGCAGAACCAACAGCAATGACTAAAGACCCCCTGCCCTGTCAGTGACCAATCGGAGGAGACCATGACCCTGGAAAGGCACACCTGGAGAACTGATGAACAGTCGACTGAAACCCTCCCCTGACACCACCCCTAGAATTCTGGCCTGCAAGAAAGAGAGAAAAGCCTCAAGACAAAGGACCCAGGGCGCACCATTCCCTTTCCCTTCTTCTTCACTCACTTCTTTCCCCACGAGCACAAGCTCCTAAACTCAAAGGCAATGGGCAGCAGCATCTTGTCCCTGACTAATCCCCTAAACCTGTTCCCAAAGTCCCCTTTTCCCTGACTTCCCAGTGAGACAAGGTGGCCCAGCCTAGGCCCTCCCTAGTTTCACTGCCCCAGCTTTAATAGATGTATCCTCAGAGTCACCTGGACTTGCACTGTAAAACCTTTCCTACATGAAGTCAAGAACCCATGCACTACAGCTGGCCCTATGCAGACCCCTGTCGGGTAACACTTCCACATCCAGGGGCTGTCACAGATGCAGCAGGCATAAGGGTTCAAGGGTTGAACTGAAGTGAGTCTAATGGCTCTCTGTCCTCTTCTCTGCCCAGGACGCACTGGGCCAATCAACATTGCTTCCTAACTGGGCAGAGAAGCAGCAAAAGCCAACTCCTGAGGACTTCCCTTGTCCTTCTTCCAATCCCTTCTTGAGCCCCAGAAGCCAAAAAGCATCAGATCCACCCACTGGCCTAACCCAAAAAGCTGGGCACAGCCTTCCAGGCTCCGCAGTTAGAGCCCAGTTGCTAACGTGGAGGAGGCCGGTTCTGCAAACTACCTCTGATCAGGCAGAAAGGACAACAGGGTTCCAAACCAAAACTCTGCTGCCTGCAGATTGGACAAGAGGGGAAGGGCCCCTGCAGCACTAGGAGTGGGGAGGGAGAGAGGGAGGGAGGTTAGAGTGCACAGTTGTAAAAAAATAGGAACAGCAGCCAAGGATGGGTGAGATCCTGCTGGGAACTCCCTACCTGCACCCCTCGCCTGGTTGAGTGAAATTATGTCTTTGAGTAGGAGGACCATTAGCTAGAGACAGGCAGTCTTCCCTGAACATACCCTATGTTGAGATCTCTGTGGTTTTTTAATTCAGTGAATTAATATCAATAATGAGCTAGAATAGTACCTGCTGCCTGTAAATCCTGCATTTCTATAGCTATTATCATAATGGGATTTAATTGCTGTATTTTCTCCACAACCAATAAAAGCTCAAAAAGGGCCCAGCCAGGTAAGGAATGCAAGGGTTGAATTTGCTTTAAAAGCTGACGTTAAAAATATTTACCAGCCCAGACTGTCCTATAAAATCAGTGAAAGTTTGGCAGACAAGGGTAGGCCTGATTTCTTTTCACAGCTCTATTGAGATGTTGAGATGATTATTTGGCAGGATAATTACAGTTAGGTCATTTTTATCATGCTTATGTTAATTATGGGAATATTATATTATTTAAAATGAAAATAGCTACTAAATCAAAAAACGTTTACAAGTAAATAGGCAGTGTGAATCCCAGATCTGACTACTATCGTAACTACTGTGGCCGTGAAGAACTATAGCGGACCTCAGGAGAAAGTTACAAACAGTTAATGAATTGTGAGAGAAGTGGAATAAAGAGACATTTTGGGCGAGTGTAATTTAATGTTACAAGGATGCAGGACCTAGTGACTGTGCTAACTGCACACAGCGGCTGCTAATGAGAACTTTCAGCCAGAACCAGCGAAGGCGAGCAACAGAGAAACGGACGCAGACCCCTTTGAAGAGGGGAAATCCCGCGGGTCGGTGAGAGGAGGGGGCATAATGCTACCTGCACCACTCAAATCATGGCTTCACCCATTTTTTGAAGATGACTTCCTTCTGTAGAACACCTGTCACCACTAAAGAACCTTGCGCCACGAAACTTTTTCAATGGGAAAGGAATAAAAAAAGAAGAATCTTAGTCACTGCACTAAGTATGCAAATCCTCACTGCCCGTTCACTCCAGGGTGAGAAACATCATTCAAGCCTTTCCAACTGTATGTCACCCCACGGCCCCTCCCCATGTCGCTAAAATAAGTACTTTTCTTTAATGCAAAGACACAGTCCACAGGCATTTTGTTATGTTTTGTTTCCCTCCAGAGATGCCTTGTGGGTTACTGACAAGGGTGTGAATGCCTCGCTCTGCAAAAAGCGGAACATTCTCGTGGCTGGGAGTCCTGCTGAGCTCTTCAAAGGAATGTGTTTCTAAAGAAGGTTTAAGTTAGCTTAAAAAGTTCCAAGCAACTCAATTTGATGGTGTGGTGCATGGTATTTTCCAAGAAGACATTTCCCTTTGGAATGCAAATGTGATGGAATCTCATTGACTGGATTTAAGCTGTGGAGAGAAGAAGACACAGACTTCTGGCTGAAAAAAGCATTTGTTTTTATAGGTATCAGTTCCTTGAAGGGCAAACACTGGACATACTTAACCAGTCTGGTGCTTCCATTAGAGAAAACAGTCAGACAAGCCTAAGTCTTGATTCTGTAGGCAGGGTTTAGGTACCATGTAAGGAGAAGTCAACCTCAGTAAGAAGCATTCTGATGATGATGTATTCTGCAGTTATGATGCAGGGAAAAAAGCTATTCCTAAGAACTGGCCTCAGCTGCAAGCTCATCTCGATGCACATTCCAACCCACGTGTCTTTCAGATACAGGACAAACTGTGCTTTTCTGGGCTGGACGAATTCTGACTGCTAAGCCAGGTACAGTGTCCCCCTCTGGCTCTGCTAAGTGCACCCCTATTATCTCTATTACTTACTCATCCCACTGCCTTGGCCTGAAATAAATTCAGCTGGACATAATAAATTAAAATACAACAAGGACTGACAGAAACCTATGACCCACAGTCCCACTACACAACCTTGTCCGTGACTAATACTCAACGCCATTAAAAGCATCACTGCTGCAATGGGAACACCAATTAACTTGGGTACGGCCACCTGTCATTTCCAAAGTGCTTTTCCATCCTATATCCCCTTTAATCTCCATGTGGGCCCTGAGACATGGTTGTTATGTTCTTGCCCCTACTGCCAGTGATACTCAGAAACTCAGTGGCTTATAGGAGAAGGCGCACCCAGTGAGAGAGCCAGGACATTTTCCATTCCAGTTACTCTTCATTTGCAATGCATTTTTTCTTATTGAAAAAATACCTCATGATGTTGTTAATAGTAGGACTGCCAGGTGAAAATTTTGCAGGTTGATGCATTTTTCTAACCATGGTATATCCCATTTCCACTTTTTGATGCCAGGAACTTCAGGGTAGCGTTTCCATCCTGGATACTGCAGGGCAAGTGGTCCTGGCCTCTGGCCTTGTGATCCCACCTCTGCTGTGAGGAGGAAGAAAAACAGGAGTGGCACCAGACTGTGCCTCCTGGGAGGCAGGGGTGGGAACCATAGAGCTCAGCCCCTAGGCTGCTCCTCAAGGGACCAGAAGCTCTCCAGTGAGAGGGGCCTATGCTTCTAGCCTCCGGAAGCATCAAGGCCATCAACTACAGCAAGACTAAAGAGTGACTAGGGGCAGAAAAGGTGACCAACAACCTGTTTCACACATCCACAAACTGGGAGGGGATGAAATCCAGGAGACAGTGAACAACTCTAAGCCCAGAGGCCTCCCAGACTTTTAAGTGTGGTTTGCAGAAGCTGGAGGGCTTTCACGCTCTCCCTTTACCCTCCCATTGGCAGTGCCTCTATGTGACTTCTGTCTGGAATGCAGCCTTGATGCGGGAGGCCTGAGGAATCAAGGGGGTCATAGTAACAAAGGTGAAAGGAAGGCCAGGCGACACTGGGAGGCATGGGAAGGGGCCTTGGCTATTTCTTCCGGATTATCCAAATCCATGCGGCAGGGTCTCTGGAGGCCTGGGTGGTTTGCCCCGCCCCCTCTAGGCCTAAACCAGGAAGTAGGTTACACCTGTGTTTCTTACCGGGCACTACTGGCACTGTGAATAGGAACAGCTGTACTCCTGTAGGACTGTCCCCAACCTGACACTGTGACCTCCATCCATGGCTGAGAACCACTGCTTGAGATAAATTCTAAGCACTTTCTATGCTTAAAATTTCCCAGGTCCATGACGAAACTAGAAGGGCATCAGGTATAGAAGTGCTCTGAGGTGGCAAAATAGAAACTACAAACATACAAGTATCAATGAAGAAGAATGCATTACACTGCAAATAACAAAAAAGCAGACAAACCCAGCTTTACTAGACAGGAGATCATTTTCCCCCAATATGAAGAAGCCCTGAGGAAGGCAGCAGTTCAATACTACCCCCAGGGACTCAGACTCCTTTTATTTTTATACTTCACCATCTCTTAATATGGTGGCTTTTATCCTCAGTCTGCTTATGATTTCAAAACAGTTGCTCTATCTCCAGGCGTCACATCCAGACTCCAGGCAGGAGTCAAAGAGCCATTCCACCTCAGATCGGCCTTTTTACTCAGGAAGGCAAGCCATCCCAGCCGTCTTGCAGTGTATCTCACTGGTCAAAGTGCATCACACGACCACCCCTGGCTAGCCGCCTTCCAGTGTCTACAGTAAGGAGGCAAGGAAGACAGGGGTTAGGACTGGGTCTTCAGAAAGCCCACCTCAAGTGTCCACCAGGAATCTTCACCCAATTGTGCCCACATTCCACAAAGAGGTGGGCTTCTATTTTATATTCGGGAATTCTGAAAACATGAAAAATGGTCAGTGCAGAAGCACAGGTAGAATAAGCAGCAGTTTATCTCTCCTGCTTATTCTATCACAAATAAGAATCCACTGAAACTGGAGCCCACTGGGCTCCCAAATCAACAGAAACAATAACCAGACAGAATCTCGCCTTGGTCACAACTTCAGACTAGCGAATTTGAAATTATTTGCTTTACCTGTCTGCATAACAGGTGTCAAAGAACACTTCATACCCTTCTCTATAACACCTCTCCTCTTCAAAAACAAAACAAAAACAAAAAACTTGGCTTTTAGCATAAAAGCGAAATAAACATGAGACTAAAAAATTAGAAGGGAAATCTATTATCCACACAGATTAATGTTTGAACTAAAATTATAAGTATACATCGCAGAGCTTGTAGACATACAAAATTTATACATAATTGCATCCTAAACTGCCACGTGCAGTGCCTTGAATATAGTAGAACATTTAGTTCTCATCTTCCCCTTTAATACCCGCATTTTCTAAAAACATTTAGCTCCTGCCCTGGCTGGTGTGGCTCAGTGAACTAAGCGTGGACTGCAAACCAAAGGGTCGCCAGTTCGATTCCCAGGCAGGGCACATGCCTGGGTTGCAGACCAGGTTCCCCAGTGGGGGCCACGTGAGAGGCAACCACACAGTGATGTTTCTCTGCCTCTCTTTCTCCCTCCCTTTCCCCTCTCTAAAAACAAATAAATCTTTTTTAAAAAAGACAAATGTACAGAGGCAAAGAGGAGATCGCTAGTCACCTGGAGCTAGAAGTGGGAGTGGAGACTGAGTGCAGACAGGCACAGCACACTTTGTGGGGCGATGAACTTGCTCTGAAACGAAACTGTGGTGATCGTTAAGCAGCTGTGTAAATTACTAAAATATCACCAATCTGCACACTTATAATGGACACATTCAATGGCATATAAATTGTATCTCAATAAAGCCATTTTAAAAATAGCTCTGAATACACATAAAGAGAAAGAGAGAGAGAGAGAGGGCGGTGGGGGAGAGATCCGCTATTACTTGTTGGTACTAAACCTAGGAAGGCAAGACTTACAGAAGTATTAAGAAATTTTTAACAATTTTAATGAAAGGACAGGATCTGAGGATTTCAATGATCCTCTATCATCATACAAAAGCAGCATCTGGCTATAGATACCATTTCTTGTAATCTCCCTACAAACCTGAAATTAGACATAGAAAAGAAGTAAGCAAACAAAGGCCTCTGCCTGGTCCAGCCGAAGCAGTGAGCCCACTGCCTTTGCAGACCAAGAACTCACCGGGGACCAGGAACTCACCAAGGCAAGGGGAGGTCATTCGATCCCTTTATAAAGTCACAAAGGAGGAGACAGATTAAAAACAAGGTATGCTGCCAGTCAAAGTCTGTGTGCCTGACATTTCAAAAGGCCAAAACTCATAATATCAGAGCTTGAAGTAAGAGAAGGTTTGTTGATCAAGAAGGCACCAACAGGTTTCCCATCTTACACCATCTTAAAAGAAAGTACAGAGTTCGGGATTCTTTTACGTCAAGGGAAGGGAAAATGGGAGGGGCAAGACTGATTGATGACCACAGGCATCTGGGCACCAGCAGGAGTCCCAAGAAGATTGTGCTGGTCTGATGTGAGTCCAGTCAGGAGATTCCTGCAATCTTTGATAAACAGTACATACTTCCCTTATCTCCTTGGGTGAGGTGCTTTCTGGTAAGGGACCAGAATTTTTGTAATACTCACGCGCAGGCACAATCCCTCTAATGACTAGCGTGTCTAGATGCAAGACTAAGGAGAAGCCATCGCCTGAAGGTCCCGGAACACAGCAGGCTTGAAGAAAGGGACTGCAGAGGCTGAGCATTTCACTCTGGTACAGGTATGTCAAATCAACACACACATGTAATTGAAAGTTTCAAATTCGATTTTAAATATCCTAAATTATCCACGTGTGCCAGCAACAAAGTATCTTTTGTTTTTTAAACTTTCAAGAGAATCTTATCCATTCAAAATCACCTCAGATTAAATCTACCTACTAAGGAAAATTAATTTGAAATTTCATTTTCTTTTGTAACAGGAAACATCTCTGACAAGTCAGAATTTACACCAAAACAGAATAAAGGAAGCTGCAAAGTCATCCGGAGCAGGGGGCATCGTGTTTGGGGTAGAAGCTTTGTCTGCCACGATATAAAAAGTAAAACGGCTTTAATTTTTCGTTAATATTCTCTATTAAACAATAACTACTAGTGTTTGCACTTACATATTGGGACAAAGCACTTATCTGTGGACCTCACAAATTGTCCATACCCTGAAATTTCATACAAGCTTGTTCCCAGGTCTGGCCCCAGATGGCAGCACATCTGTCCACTGGACTTCGGTTAGCGTCCCCCTCCCACGGCCCTTCACCTCCGCGACAACCACGCCTTCTCTGTACCCACGTGACACTCCCTCAACCACAGAATCCTGTGCTATTATTCAAATATTGTCTTGAAACCGCTAAGTACTTTAAAAAAAAAAGTTCGCTAACCCCTTTCATCAGTGTTCCTGAGACCTAGAGAAGGATGATTACACAGTTTTCATTCTCAACAGGCCTGGTGAGCGCTCCTAAAGACCTGCAGCGACCACCAGTCAGCTGCAGGATCCCTTCCCTCTTCGCTGGGGACGCCAGGGCTGCCTGCGGAGCCCGCACAGGGGTCTGGAGTCCACAGCCCGGGTTCCCGTCCTCCCCCACAGTACAAATTACTAGACGTGAAAACCCGGGCACGTCAGAAACTTTCTGAGCCTCAGTTTCCTCACTCTAAAACACAGAAAGAAGACCTAGAACTCTCCGGTGGTTGAAAAGCTGAAAGGAGTTAGGGAAAACGTGTCCTGCCCAACACGCAGCAGCACAGGGCTGGTGTTAAGTGAAATGTGTGCTAAATGCAGTAAAAGTAGAGTCCTGAGTTCCTGCAAAGCTCTGCGAGAGAGCTTCCACCTGACAGTAAAGAGCACCACTGTTTCATCCTGCAGCAGAAAAACAAGCCTGTAGACGTAGGTATACAGCCTCACCATGTCTTGCGGCGGACACCGAATTTTTACACACTGAGGATTTGTGGCAGCCCTGTGCAGAGGAAGTCTATTGGTGCTGTTGTTCCCACACCATTTGCTCACTTCGTGTCTGTCACACCTTGGTAATTCTCCCACATGTCCCACTTTCTCGTTATTGTACGCGTTATGGCGATCCGCGGTCACTGACCTTTGGTGCTGCCGTTGCAGTGCTTTGGGGCGTCACAAGCCGTCCCGTGTGGTCAACGAACTTCACTGCTGCGTGTTGAGTGAGCACTGACTGCTCCGCTGACCGCCGCTCCTCCAGCTCCCTCCCTCCCCTCCGGCCTCCCTGTTCCCTGAGAGCAACAACATTGAAACCAGGCCACTTAATAACCCTGCAATAGACTCAAAATGCGCAAGTGAAAGGAAGAACTGCATGTCTCTCACTTTCAATCAAAAGCTAAAAACCATTAAGTTTAGTGAGAAAGGCATGTCAAAAGCTGAGGGAGGCTGAAAGCTGGGCCTCTTGCATCAAACAGCCAAGTTGTGAAGGCAAAAGAAAAGTTCTTGCAAAAAATTAAAAGTGCTACTCCAGTGAAGACAAGAATGGTAAGAAAGCAAAATAGCCTTACTGCTGATAGCAGTCTGGATAGAAGATCAAACCAGGCACAATATTCCCTCAAGCCAGAGCCTAATTCAGAGCAAGGCCCTAACTCTCCTCAATTCTGTGAAGACTGAGAGAGGTGAGGAAACTGCAGAAGAAAATGTTGAAGCCAGCAGAGGTTGGTTCACGAGGTTTAAGTGAAGAGGCTGCCTGCATCACATACAAGTGCAAGGCAAAGGAGCAAGTGCCGATGTAGAAGCTACACCCACCGTTATCCAGAAGATCTGGTGAAGACAATTAAGGTGGCTACACTAAACACCAGCTTTTCAGTGCACATGAAGCAGCGTGATACTGGAAGAAGATGCCATCTAGGACTCTCACAGCTAGAGAGGAGGAGTCAGTGCCTGGCTGGAAGTCAAATCTCTTGTTAGGGGCTAATGAGGCTGGTGACTTTGGGTTGAAACCGAAAATCCCAGGGCCCTTAAGACTTGTGCTAAGTGGGTTCTGCCGGTGCTCTGTAAGTGGGACAGCACGGCCCGGATGAGAGCGCCTCTGCCTGCAACGTGGTGGACTGAATACTCTAAACCCACTGCTGAGACCTCCTGCTCAGAAAAAAAAGACTCCCTTCCAAATGTTACTGCTCACTGACCATGGATTTGGTCACCGACGAGCTCTGATGAAGGTGTTCAATGGGATTAATGTTGTTTTTAACCAACATTCATTCTGCATCCCATGGATCGAGGTGCAATTTCCCCTTTCAAGTCTTACTACTTAAGAAGTACATTTCATTAAACTATAGCTGCCATAGATAGTGATTCCTCTGATGGGCCTGGGCAAAGAAAGTTGAAAACCTTCTGGAAAGGATCACCATTCTAGATGCCATCAAGAACATACATGATTCATCCTGGCTGGTGTAGCTCAGTGGGTTGAGGGCTGGCCTGCGAACCAAAGCATCACTGGTTCAATTCTCAGTCAGGGCACATGCCTGGGTTGCGGGCCAGATCCCCACTGGGGGACGTGTGAGTGGCAACCACACATTGACGTTTTCTTCTCTTTCTCCCTCCCTTCCCCCTCTCTAAAAATAAGTAAATAAAATCTTTTTTAAAAATCAACATTAACAAGCATTTGGAAGAAGCTGATTCCACCCTGAGGGATGGCATTGAGAGGTTCCAGACTTCAGAGGAGGAAGCAGCTGCAGACACAGCGGAAACAGCAAGAAAACGAGGATTAGAAGTGGAGCCTGACGACGACTGGACTGCTGCACTCTCATGACAAAACTTTAACAAATGAGAAGTTGCTTCTTATGAGCAAAGACGGAGGTTTCTTCACATGAAACCTACTCTTGGTGAAGATGCTGTGAAAGGTGTTGAAACGACAATAAAGAATTTAGAATATTACATAAACTTAATTGACAAAGGACTGACTCCAATTTTGAAAGAAGTTCCTACTGTGGATAAAATGCTATCAACAGCATCACATGCTACAGAGAAATCGTTCATGAAAGGGAGAGTCCATCGCTCTGAGAAACTCCACTGTTTCTTATTTTAAGAACTTGTCACAGTCCCCCCAACCTTCAGCAGCCACCACCCTGACCAGTCAGCAGCCATCAACACCCAGGCCAGACCCTCCACCAGCAAAACGATTATAATCCACTGAAGGCTTAGACGGTTAACCAGCTCTTAGCAATAAAGTAGCAATAAAGTTTTAAATGAAGGTACGCTCGTTACTTTTTTAGACAGTGCTATTGCACACTTAATAGACTACAGTGAAATGTAAACATAACTTTTATGCACACTGGGAAACGAAAAACTGTAATTTGCTTTATTGTGATATTCACCTTATTGTAGTAGTCTGGTACCAACTGAACCCACAACCTCTAGGGTACATCTATACCGGAAAGTACTCTGAAAGCTGGGCCTCTCATTCCCTGAAGCACCAGTGGGAGCTACTCACAGGGTTGTCGAGCAGATTCCATTTATTTATAACCCGTCCGGGTCTGGGCCAGGATAGAGACCAGCCCCTACCTTCTCAGAAGTGAGTCCAACAGCAGATCTGCACTGGATGCAGACCTGGTCCTACCTAGAGGAGACAGGTCAGTCTGGGGTTTGAGGCAGACCTCCCCTCCCTTGCTATGGAAGAAATCCTCCCACACCCTCCTTCTACAGATGCCTAGCTTTGCCCCCACTCAGCCATGGGGTTCATGCCAAATTCGGTCTTTAGAATGGCCACGGGCTTCTTATCAGTCACCAAATGTTTCCAGTCTGGGCCCAAAAACAGCAATCAACTTCCTCTTCCCACATGGTAATTTATCTGAAATTCTCTCTGATGATGCAATGAGTTTCCTAACGTCAGCCCTCGTGGGTGTTTGGTTTTCCCTGTAGAAATAACATTCAGGCAGAGGCAGGTGCTGATTTATAAACAGGGGTTTGGGGACCACAGTGACTATGAACAGACACTGTAATTAAGGCGGCATGTCCACACTGCTAGGGCAGTCAGGAGAGGCCAGAGAGAGTGACTGCAGGACAGAAGAGA
The DNA here is from genome assembly GCA_028533065.1 of Trachops cirrhosus. NCBI lineage: Eukaryota > Metazoa > Chordata > Mammalia > Chiroptera > Phyllostomidae > Trachops > Trachops cirrhosus. The sequence continues at coordinate 136,497,743 of CM052541.1, read as the reverse complement.
AGAGAATCCTGCATGGAGCCACTTTGCCAACGAGGCAGGTGCTGCATGGAGTTCCGAAGTTCCCTCGCTGGCACAGGCTTGGTTGTTCATGACCTGAGTTTGCTTTCATGGTCTTTCTCAGCCTCAAAACCACTGCAGAGGGGACTGTGACGAGGACCCTCTCCTTGACTAAATGTACCCTGGCCTGCAGTTTTAGCAAGTTTTAGTAAGAATCCTGCTAAGTCAATTCAGAGAGAATACTTGCTCCCACCTTGACATCTGATGAAATTCCTCATCCGTGCCCTGGCTGGGTAGCTCAATTGGTTAAAACATTGTCCCAATGCACCAAGGACGCAGGTTCGAACCCCGTCAGGGCACATAGAAGTATCAGCCAATGAATGCATAAAACACGTGGGTCAACAAATTGATGTCTCTCTCTCTCTAAAGTCAATCAATAAAATTTTTTTAAAAAAACTCCTCATCCCTCACCATTCTCTAGGTGATATCTCATCACCATGGCCTGCCTTCAGGAAGGATCCTGTTAATTTAGCAAGAAACCTCCCCCCACCCCACCCCCGCTTACCTTAATGTCTCCTCTTAGTAATTTTCCTTCCACCACCCCCCCAAACCTGATGCTTGGCTACAAATCCCCACTTGATCTCCTTGCATTTGGATATGGGCCCAGTCTCTCTCCCCTACTGCGTTAATCTTGACACCTATCACAACCGTCCTGAATAAAGCCTTCCTTACCATTGTAACAAGTGTCAATATTTTTTTCTTTAACAACAGTGGGTTAAATGGTGGCCCCCATAATGTTATGTCCCTGTCCTAATGCCTGGAACCTCTATTACTTTATATGGTAAAAGAGTCAATATTACTTTACTGGGCCCCAAAGGCATTCATTCACATAAGTCCTTATAAGAGAGGCAGAGGAAGTCTGGGGACGCAGACACACAGAGACACACAGACGAGGAAATGGCAATGTGAAGACAAAGGCAAAGGTTGGGGTGATGAGGCCTCAAGCCAAGAAACACCTGCAACCACCAAAAGCAGTGAGACTCAAGGAACCAATGCGCTCTCCCTGTAGGCATCCGGAAAGCGCAAAACTGGCCCACACCTTGATTTTTGACTTTGGTCTCCAGATCTGAGAGAGAACAAATTTCTATTGTTGTCATCTAGTTTGTGATCATTTGTTACCAGAGCCGCAGGAAAGTTGATACAGGGGTAGAAGTATGTCTTAGCCTCTTCAGGTTGCTATAACAAAATACCATAGACTGGGGAGCTTATGAGCAAACAGGAATTTATTCTGGAACCAAGATCAATGTAGCAGATCCCATACATGGTGAGGACCGGGTTCACCAGACCCTCACCAGACATCAACGCAGGTTCACAGATGGGGCCTTTTCACTGGGTCCTCACACCATGAAAGGGGCAGGGAGCTTTGTTTGCATCACCCACTTTTCTATAAGTGCAGTTATCCCACTCATGAGGGCTCCGCCCTTGTGATCCAATCAGCTCCCTGAGGCCCCACCTCCAACACCATCATTGGGCATCAGGTCACAACACAGGAAATGGGGGAGGGTGGAGGTGGAGAGCACAAACACGCAAGCCACAGCAAAGTGAGACGTGGGTTCTGTAGCCAGTTAAAGTATTAAGGAGCCGTACATTCAAAGCTACCATTTGACATTTAACAATAAACTTGACTTATTTTTATAATAAAAACAAATCATTAAGAACCATAAAACATGGATGTACCTGAAATTTGGGGATGGGGGGAGAGTGAAGATACAAGAAGACATCGATGCAGGTCAGACAGACAGCTGAGTGGACACAAAACCTTCAGATGCTATTCCCAACTCGAAGAAACAAAGTGTAATTAGGTCCCAAAATGTACTCACTCCTAAATTCTGTCTCATCAAAGAAAATAAAAAGGTATCAAATGTCTACTTCTTCTAGAAGAAAGACATGATGTGGGAGGGTCTGTTCTAGAGCACGAACCCACGAATCTCTGAAAGCACAGACTAGTGTCTTCTCCCAGTGTAAAGATCTTTACTACATGGTACAGGAGTGATTTTACATTGAATGATAATTTCAAGGATACAAAATGCCATGAAAATAAATCTTTTTAGGGAAATTCAGTGAGAAATACAAGTTCAAAAACAAGATGTAGCGAGTGACTGAAGCCACCCTCTGGTGGGGGGGGTGTCGCTCTTTCCAGAGGGCAGCAATCAAAAACCACCTCAATAAATTCATTAAAAAAAGAAGAAGAACATTTACACTCTTCATGTACTCACACAAGAGTGCAGCTGCCTGAGCAACACACAGACCTCATCCCGTATTATGTGCTTGGTCACCGGTGTTAAGGGCCATTACCTGAGAGGCAGTCTGGTGAACTATCAAATGATCCTCTGTAAACAAGGGCTTGCTCAAACCACCACAAAGGCAAGGAGTCAGATACAAGCTTTCTAGCCCTATCTCCTGTTACTCCCTTTCACAAAATCTGAGCTCCAGCCACATTGCTGGTGTCTCTCCTCCTAAACAAAGCTTTGCCTCCTGCACCCGTACTTTCTCCAGGAAGCCCCCACCCCGCCCCACCCCCAGGACTGTAGTTCCTGACTATCAAAATCCAGGCTGTCTGTATTAGTCTGCTAGGGCTGCCATAACAAATTACCAACAAACTTGCTGGCCTAAAATAGAAATTTATTCTCTCGTAGTTCTGGAAACTAGAGTGTAAAACCAAGGTGTTGGCTGGGCTAAGCTCCCTCGGGAAACTCCTGTGGAGAAGCCTTTCCTTGCCTCTTCCAGCCTCTGGTGGCTGCAGCATTCCTTGACCTGTGGCTGCGTCACTCCAATCTCTGCCTCCCCGGTCACCTGGCCTCCTTTGTTCTGTCTGTGTCACAACTCCCACTGCCTCACTCTTACAGAACACTTGCCATCAGATTTAGGGTTCACCCAGATGATCCAGGATCACCTCATCTCAAAATCTTTCACTTCATCATATCTGCAAAGACCCTTTTTCCAAATAGGGGAAAATCCATAGGTTTCAGGATTTAGGACATGGATATGCCTTTTTTGTGGGGCTACTAGTCAATCCGGTACACAGGCCAAGTGGAGCTACCGCCACTCAGCAGACGCCTTCCCCGGTCTTGTTGCCCAAACTTCAGAGGACGGCTTTCTATCCTCTCACAGACATACCCCCAATTTCCCCAGCTGTGCGGGGGCAGAGGATCAAATTAGCCAGCCCCAGGCTTTTCTTTCTTTCTTTTTTTAATCCTAACCTGAGGATATGTTTTTTATTGAGTTTTAGAGAGAGACAGAGAGAGAAACATTGATCAGTTGCCTCTCGTGCATGCCCTGACTGGGGAACCCACAATCCAGGCATGTGCCCTGACCAAGAATCAAACCCGCAACCTTTTGGTGTGCAGGATGACACTCCAACCAAGTGACCCACCCAGCCAGAGCCCAGTGCTTTTCCAACACAGGGTCTTCTAGAGTTAGAGCTCACCAGGGTAAGGAGGAAGCATTACGACTCCTCATCACTGCAGCCACCACACTGTCACAAGGACCTTTTGTGCCCGAATCCCCCACTACAGCATCTCTGAGGGCATGTCCGTGTTTGCTCACCTTTGTACCCCCTACCACAGAGCCTAGAAATACCAAGTACTCAATTAACAACTGAAGTTTGTCACAGAAAGAATGACTATATCTGTGTTCCATGAAACATATTATGCATATTGCTACTCGTTAGGAAGAATCTCATATCTGTGTATGGCACAATGCTTGTCTGGTAGGGAAGATAAACATTTACAGTGTTCTCACCCACTCAACCAACAGTCTCCATCAGTAACACCTGTGAAGCTGATTTAATGACCCAGTAATGGGGTGATAACCACAGAAAAACACTGACCCATGTGATCTCTAGAGCCTTTTTCAGCTCTAAATTCTATGATAACCAACAGCTGACAAAACAAACTGGCACTCAGTCGAATGTAGTGATCTGACCAATCAGAAAGCTAAGACTGAGGAAAAGTACCTAAATAAGGGCAGGGTGCTTGGAAGGCATTAAGCAAAATAAAATGTGAACCTTGGGTAGCATGTTTTAGTTGTGTTGTCTGCAGGGAACACACCTGTTAAACAAAACACAAACACTGAACAATACAGGCCACCTAGTCCCTGAGACCAGTAACCCTAAGAGTTCTGGTCGTCTTTGGTGGAAGTTAATTCCCTCATCTCTAAGCCCTACTCAAGTCCACCACAAGCCACCAGGTCTTCATAAAATCCTCATTAAAATATTTACAGAACTCTGTAATTTCAAATAGCTGTCAAATTTCCATTAGACCCAGAAATGTCCTCCATTCCTGTCCACAGACCCCTCGGCTCCTATGCCCCTTCCGTACCCCTACCTCTTGTTTGTGGTGGCGGTCCAAATCCCCATTAAATGTTATCTGATACACTCCTAAGGCACTCTCTTTCCTAAAGATGTTTCTATATTAATCTGGAATTCTGGGAGACCAAAAAACTTAGAGGACTTAAAAGAATAAACTTCTAATAAAATTTTAGGCATAAGGAAATGAGTAGGTATTTTAAAGAAAATCTTTTCTGGACTTCTTCAAAACACACGGGCTGCCAGCTCTCTACCTACTTGAAAGCGAGCCAGCCCTGGCTGCAGATATATCAATCCATGGGCAGCTGGCATCCTTAATAATGAACAACTTCCTTCTGTTCTGTCAAGAACAGAGACAAAGACATGATTCAGCAGCCCTCAAAGTGAATTATTGTCTTTGTTTAAACCTCCCCTCTCAGGCCGAGCTTTCAGCAGGAGCAGCCAGTCCAGGGAAGGATGAAAGTTCTCAACACAGAGCTGCTGAAGTGCTCAGGCAGCCAACGCAAGGGACTCTGCCTCACATCCTGCCCGGCCCTATGGAGCCAGGACCACTCCAGAAGCAGCCTGCCCTGGACCCAGCACCAAGAGGAAGGCAGCGTGCTTCTCCGGTGAAAAGGGATGCAAGCCCCCACCAGGTTGCCAGTCAGCTCACACTCAACAACAAACTGCCACTGGAGCGCAATTTCCAAACTGCAGCCATGGCCCATTTGTGGGTCATGAAGTTAGTGGGTCACAAATAACACTTTAAAGAACGAGATAGAATAGAATAGAAAATGTCAGTGCACTGCATGTATTTTGGGAAACACTCGTTTCACTTGTGTGTATTTTTATTTGTACATGTACATACTGTCTTACAATATAAAATGCATTTCTTACAATGGGTCACAATCCAAAGTTTGAGAGCCACTGTTCTTGGGCAAAAATGAAACACATATTCAAACCAAAGAAACAATAAAAAGATAACCTACATTTATTTTTAGAAGGCCAACAATAATCCAAAAGCACCTTGGACAGTGTCTGTAAACCATGCCAGTCTTTCCCAAGCGGAGTTCTAGGGTTCTAAGCTGTATTTTCAGAGAGCTGAGAATTCTCAATGAGAACTTTTACATTTTGTGTTCTCAGTGAGAATCTAAAATGAGCAAATTTAGAATCATTGGGATGTCTCCCTCAAAACTGTGTTAGGTCTTATGGTTTAAATGTCCATGTCTGCGTTCATGTTTATAATCAAATGGAGTGGGGTGGGATGCTGAAAAGGAAACAGAAGCAGCTATCATCTGACAGTTCTGCGCCAAATACACACAAAAGCCAAGCTGAGCCGCGGCTGGCTGTACAGAGGGTCTCAGTCATCTAAACAGAGTTGGTGGGGCGGAGTCGTCACGCAACAATTGGTAGCACAGACGTACTGAACAAGGCACCTGGGCCACAGCACTCACTACCAAGTCAGGTAGCAAAGGGTACACTATGGATCCCATCTTTGTAAATACCAACTTGTAACAACTTCTTCATGCTAAATGTAAAAATGCAATGAAATAAGTGATTTTTACATATTATAGGATAAAGGGACTGGCTTAATGTTTTACAAATTACATAGCTGATTTCGGGTACATTTGTTATCCTGCTACTGAAGGTGATTTTTTTCTTTCCAGTATGTCCAGAAGTTAAAGGGAGCTGGGGGAAAGAGAGCATTATGGGTTGCACATTCATATCTTCTCATGCACAGTTTCCAATCAATGAAGAGAAGCTGGAGCACAGAAAATAGCAAGTGGCAGGTGACCTACCTTGTTTTTTTTTATTTGACTATGGAATGCTTTACTGAATCTGCCTGTGGCTAATTGATTTCCTTAATTATGCTTGACCTAGAGCAACATTAAGTGAGTTTATAGCCCTGGCTGGTGAAGCTCAGTGGATTGAGTGCTGGCCTACAAACCAAAGAATTGCCAGTTGGATTCCCAGTCAGGGCAGATACCTGGGTTGTGGGCCAGGTCCCCAGTGTGGGGCACAAGAGAAGCAACCACACACTGATGTTTCTCTCTCTCTCCTTCTCCTTCCCTTCCTCTCTCTCCAAAAATAAATAAATAAAATCTTTTAAAAAATGAGTTTATATTCCTAACTATTGGAAAGGGGAGGTCTCAGAGCACATGGGACATTAGAAGTCAAGCTGAATTTCTTTTAATTCAGCTGAAAAGTTGGTAGAAGTGAATACTGAGACAAGCTTCCTGGAAGGAAATTCAGCAATAAGGACCCAAAGCCTCAAATTGTTGTTTGCTCTTTAACCCAGAAATTCCACTTTTAGGAACTGATCAAAAAGTAATTAACTCTGGATCTAGCTGCAAGAATGTCTAACACCAGGGTCAGCAGAGACGGCATAGTCATGTAACGATGCAGCAGCTGACAGGATGGTACTCACAGGTACTGAGTGCTTATTGATGCAAGGCTCTATTCTAAGCACTTGACATCTATTATCTCATTTAATTCTCCAAACACCTCAATGTAGTGGGTATTATTATTACTCTCCCCATTTTACAGAAGAGCAGATCAAGACACACAAAAAATTAAATAATTTTCCCAGCTAATAAGAGGCAGGGCTGAAGTATAAACCCAGAGTCTGATGCTGGGGCATGAGCTCTTTGGCCCTGTCCTCTCAATGGGTCACCAGAAGTCATGTAAAATTCTGTAATATCCATGTTATAAAAACACATCCATGACATAGTGTGATGTGAACAGAGCAGATTATAAAACATCATACACTGTAACCTCATTGTTGTAAAATGTTTTAAACTGGCAGGATATATATCAAAGTCTAGTAATTAATGGTACTACTTTTTCTTAATCATCTGAGTTTTCTTAAATAACTGATTTCTGTAATTGAAAACAATACATCAATTAAAAACTATGTCCTAGGTAATCTTGCACTATTATTACTAAAAGTTGCAGATAGGTACAACATCATAGAAAATTTCTGGTGAGATTTAATAACTCATCTCTCTATTGCTTTCTACCAAAAGTTGATCCTGAGGAAAGCTTTCTTGTGGGACTTTGATTAAATAGCACTTCACTGGTCAATAGAAAAGAAATTCAGTCAAACGATTTAAGAATTCAGACTCCCCAGAATCTTTATTCCACCCAACTGCCTTCCCCCCTGGTCCCAACTGCCTCTGTTCTCGCCTGTGACAACAGACGGGTGGATCTGCAGGGCAGCACCTGCCTGCAGGATGACCCTCACTTGCCCACAGGCCCCAGCAGCAGAGCAGTGCCACGAGACAGCTGCTGGGACAGCTGACGTTTTTACAATGGAAAAGTGCAGGCACTGGAGGCCAGGCCCGTGGCCACAATACACCCGCTTCTTCCCCTAGAGGAAAGGAGGGCATGAAGGAAAATCCAAAGTCAACCAAAAACCCAGACCCAGCTCTGCACCTGCTCTTGAACAATATCAGCACATTTCTGCGCTCAGAGCTGGGAATTCCCCCAGCAACAAAGCTCCGAACCCAAGTCGCATGGGTGTCCTTGCCCAACATCACTAGGTCTGACTCTACTGCCAATAACATGGAGTTTAACGCTCAGTGTGAGACACGGACGCTAAGTGTAGTAGTTCAACATCATTTTACATATTTTCAATGCTCCACTTGTAAACTTGAGAGAAACAAAGAAGAAAGGACCTTAGTGATCGCTGGTCCAGTGTTTCTCAGGGCGGATGCTAGTGGCATATGCAGTGGGCCAATTACTCACTGGACAGGGTGGCACTTCTCATACCTGGGGTTCTCAACCACTGTGCCCCCACACACTGGGACAATTTAAAGTGTTTCCCCTCAACATTTCCAAGAGCCCCTGGAGGGATATTGCCACCTCCAGTGAAAAACAATTTATCAAGTCCACCACTGAGGTCCCGAGAAGTAATTAGTATTTGTCCAAAGCCACCTAGGTAGCTAGGGAAGGATCCCATGCCTCATAACACTTAGTTTTGTGTTCTTTCCACTGTGCCAAACTCCCCTAATTATGCTCATTAGAGCATGAGACACTTAGAAATTAAGAACAGACTTCACGCTTAATGATAGGATTTACAGTGTCTGGATCTAAGACACTGTATCAACTTTTTTTTTCCAATCTCATTATGGGTATTCTGGTATGAAAACAATTCTATTACTATAATTTACTTTAAAAGAGCCAAAAAGTGTATAATCTAACAACCACCAATCAATATTCAAAGCTTCAGGATGCACCGTGTACTGAGTTCATACTGCAGAGTTTCTATGAGAGAGAGAAGGGGGAAGAGAGAGAGCTGGGACCATTTGCATTTTATTAAGAAAATGTTTTCCTAAAAGCATCATCTCTACAGCCAGTCAGGGAAGTGAGTCCTACATGGGATATTTATTTTACTGAATAAAACCTTTTACTTCAAAATTTTAAAAAATCAATGTTTTCTTCTAATTTAATCTAATACTTATTCTGAATGGGATATGTAAACTTTTATTTTAAATAACTTCTTGCTAGTTCTTAAACAACTTGTAACAAAATCAGTCCAAAGCATGGCATATACCTTCACCATGTGATAAGAGCACCACAAATTTTACAAGTCATGTGCCAAATTTAGGACACCAGAAATACACAAATTCTTCCACTGAAGTTCCAGAGGAGACTTCAGCATAGCCATTCTTTGTAGTAGTTTATTCATAAGATTTTCTGCTAAGAGTAAATAATTTTTTCTTCAGTTCTCTCACTTGTAAAAGCACACAGTGATACTTCTTTTATGAGTTACACAATTTACCACCACTACAAGCAAAAAGAGGAAGGAAGGTAAAGAAGGTTAGAAGTAGAGAGAAGAGGGGCGAGAAACAAAGAGAGAGGCGAGAAACAGAGAGAGAGGAAGGGAGGGAGACACGGGGAGAGACAGAGAGAGACAGACAGACAGACACAGACGGACAGAATAGGACTCCAGAAAACACAATGCCAAAAATAAAATCCCACAGAAATTTCAGGTAAAATTCAAAAAACGCTTTGAACCTAGCTAGCATCAAATCTTGTATATGTACATACATGCCGGCAAATATGATTCTGTTCCTCACATCACATCAAGCTAGTAATCATTAGTTATACTCTTTTTCAT
>CM052541.1:136448900-136471370 GCA_028533065.1 Trachops cirrhosus | reverse complement strand
GGGAAGGGACACATGGAGCAGGGCCATAGAGAGCTGTGATGTATAGCAACAGCTTTGCAGCTAACCTCTGGTGTGGTGATTTAACATATCTATAACCTTTAACTGGTTGCATAGATGTGTTAAATAGCTGTGGCCATACTCTGAGTCAGGGGAATGGAAGTAACTTCCCCACCAAGTCGTAACTGGGGGCAGGTCCCCCAAGTTACAGTGCCTATGTGAGAGCTTGAAGATGATTGGGTCCATGACATGGGGCCACGCCTGCCCAGACTCACTATGGCAGCCCAGTAAAGCTGGAAGGATATGAGAGTGCTGGCAAGTGTAGCCAATTGTGGGAAGAGTTGGAACTGGGGCTGCAGAGGAAGACTGGCACGGGGATTTAAACAGAGACTCAGCAGCCATTGAAGGGACAACCATGAGGTTTTGGCAGAGTGGAGACTCCCACAGTCCTGTGAGAGAGAATCACCATGCAGCTTTAGCACCGCCACTCGGCTTTGGCAGAGTGGTGAACCCTGCAGCTTTAGAAGGGGGAACCACCACCCGGCTTTAGCAGAGATCCTGGAGACACAGCTGATGGTGCCGGGAACCAAGGGAGGCCTACCAGCAGAGATGGATTGCTGGGAAGAACTGGGGGCTGCCTGAGCCATGGACTTCTATTTCTTTTCCTGAGATATGGTACCCCAGACTGGGCAAAGCGGGAAGGAAGGACTGTGTATGTTTGTGGGTGTTTTAAGGGACTTTGGGATTTTGATGAAGACACTAGGTCACTACTTTAAGTTTGTATAGCATTAAATAAACATTTCCTTTCCTTTTCACAAATCTCTGACATTGAGAGATGTCTTTCCTATAAGGCGGCAGACATAATGAAACTGGGGGGTTCCTTTCGGTTAATAGAATATTGCCTAAGCCCCCCCTTGTTGTTCTGTAACAATACCACTTCACACAAGTGAGAATGGCTTTCATCAAAAAGACAAAAGATAAATGTTGACAAGGATACGGTGCAAAGGTAACCTTTGTAAGTACACTATTGATATAGGCATTTGAGAAACAGTATAGTTTCCTCAAAAAGTTAAAAATAGAACTATTATATCCAAAGGAAATGAAGTCAGTATATGAATATCTCAAAGAGATGTCCGCACTCCTATTTTCATTGCTACATTATGGAATCAACTGAAGTTTCCCCTATATATGAATGTATATATGCCGTGGAATATTATTTAGCCTTAAAAAAAGAGGAAATCTGGCCACTTGTAACAACATGGATGACCCTAAGTGAAATAAGCCAGGCGCAGAAAAATAACACTACATGATCTGAGATGTGGAATCTAAGGAAGTCAAACCCATAAAGCAGAGAGTGGAACAAGAAAGGCGGCTGGAGGGAGGAAATGTCCTTCGAAGGGCACAGACTTGCAATTATGCAATATGAGTAAGTTAGAGATTTAATGTTCAATATGATGGACTATAATTAATAATACTGTATTAAATTCTGGAAATATGCTAATAATAAAGTCATTTCAGGTACTCTCATGACACTCAAAAAAGGTATGTGAGATGATATATTAATTAGCTTAACTATAGTAATCATTTCACTGTGTATATCAAATCACCATGTTGTACACCCTAAACATATACATTTCTTTTTAAAAATATATATTTATACATTTTATTGTTTATACACATATTTAATGTATATTTGTACACATGTATACACATGGAATTTTATTCAGCTTTTTAAAAAAAGAAAATCTATCATTTTCGACAACATGGATAAACCTGGAGGGCATTATGCTAAGTGACATAAATCAGACAAGGATAAATACTGCATGATCTCATGTGTGGAAACTTAAAAAAAATATAAAAAGCTGAACTCAGACACAAAAAATAAAACATGGTTACCAGAGGCTGGGGCACAGAGGAAACAGGGAGAGGCTGGTACAAACTTTCAGTGATGACAGGGGTAAGATCTGAGGATCGGATGTACAGCGTGGTGACTAGAACCGATAACACTACACAGGTACTATAGAACTGAAATTTGCTGAGATAATAAAACGTAAATGTGTTCATACACACACAAAAGATGACCACCCTGACTGATGTGGCTCAGTGGACTGAGTGCTGGCCTGCAAACCTAAAGATTGCCAGTTTGATTTCCCATCAGGGCACATGCCTGGGTTGCAGGCCAGGACCCCAGGTCAGGGCTTGCGAGAGGCAATTGATCGACATTTCTCTTCCTCTTTCTCCGTCCCTTCCCCTCTCTCTAAAAATTAATAAGTAAAATCTTTTTTTAAATTGTTTAGAAAAACTTTTAAAGTTAAATGTGAAGTGATGGATGTGTTAATTAACTCAGGAGGGAATCCATTAAAATGTATATGTATATCAAAATGTTATGTCATACACTTTAAATGTCTTACAATTTTGTTTGTCAATTATATCTCAATAAAGCTGAAAGAAGAAAAGATGGGGAAGAGACAAGATGCCTCATAGTGCTAACAATGGTTTCTGATTAAAGAGAGCTTATTACACACTTCCCATATCTCCTCTCCCACCAAAGACTCTGCTCCTGTGTGAGAAAAGGCACAGAGATAAGCTACATTAAGGAGTAGGACATGCGAGAGATTGCTACAGCTGGCGATGTCTGGAAGCCAGTGGAGTAGTTAGTGGTTACGTGCGGTATAAAGCACTGGTCCCCAACCTTTTTGTTACCAGGAAGTCTGTGATAGGGAAGTGGTAAGCTTTGCTCACCCGCAGGGGATGGATGCGGGAGGCGGGGCAACAGGAGGCGGAGCTCAGGAGAGCTTCCCAGGAGCCTGGTTCCAAAGTTGGGGACCCCTGGTATAAGGGGTAAGAGAAGAAAACTCAGCTTGGTGTTTATAGATGGGAACACGTGCAGAAGAGAGAAATTCTGCTGGGCAAATTCCTGCAGAGCTTTGGGACTGAGAACCACTGGGCACTGGGCTGGACACAAACACAAACGGGAGAAGATGAAAGTCTCCAGTTGGACCTGGTTACAAGTGCCTCACATGCTCGGATGCATTATGACACGCTCTGTCTCACTTTAGTATTAATACTAGGTACACCCCCGCTCAAACACACACATGAATAGATGACGGTACTGAAGAGTGAGCGGAGTGAAGATGCACATCTCCTGGCCACGCTCTCTCTGTGAGCCCACCTATCATTTTAGTTTTCAGTTTGTGAAATTGGTATCATATTGTATGCATTCACCTGTCTTGCTTTTTTATTTTTATTTTTTATTTATTTTTTTTACATTATAATTTCTTCTTTTGGGAATTTGAACAGTTGTTAAGACAAGACCTTCATATACACTGTAATTATGCTCATAGAGTCTCCAACTGCCTTTCAGTCTTAAACATGAACAAAAATCCAAAGGTCACCAGGCATCCAAGGAAAGTTTCCAAAATGAAAAGGAGAGACCATGGTAAACAAAAAGAAATCACTCTAGTGTGAACTGAAATAATGCTGGTCAATGACAAGAACTTCAAAAAAAATCAACTTGAATTAGTATCCTCGTATTAAAGACAGTATTATAGAACAAGTTACAGTGAAAAGGCAATGATCAGATGATCAAAGAACGTAAGAGAGTTTTTAGGAATAAAAAAATGATTGATGACATTTTTTAAAGTTCAATAGAAGAAAAATTAGAAACAAGACAATCTCCCAGGAAGTAGACAGAAATAGAGACAGAAAAGTGAAGCAAATAAGAGGCTCAATGTAGTAAGTCTAATATATGAACATCATAAGTTTTAAAAGAAACAGAGGGAGAGCTATCAAAGACATGATAGAAGAGCCCTGGTTGGTGTGGCTCAATGGATTATGTGCCAGCCTGCAAATCAAAAGGTTGCCAGTTCAATTCCCTGTCAGGGCACCTGCCTGCTTGCAGCCAGGTCCCTAGCTGCAGGCAACCGATTGATGTTTCTCTTGCACACTGATTTCTCTCCCTCTCTTTCTAAAACTAAATAAATAAAATCTTAAAACAATTAAGAAAAAAAGATGTGATAGAAGAAAATTTCCCAGAAGTGAAAGACACATTTAAAGAACCAAGCACTCAGTCCAGTGAATGAAAACAAAAATCAACCACATTAAGTGGCTGACATTTCAGAATTATCCAAATTCTCTAGATGGAGAAGAAAAGATCATTTTTAAAAAGAGGATAAGGATCCATTTCTTTTTCTGTTCTTCCTCACCACTCTGGGATGGAGTTGATAGTATATGAGATATAACCCTTCAGAGATGTCATCCCATCAATTACACTGAAAGCCCTAGACAGTTCTGAAAGTAACAACTACCAGTTTATTGCTAATGTGAAGTAGCAGAATCTGGTGAGTTTACACAGCACTGTAATAAACTTAAAAGCTACAATTATAAATAAAAGCTGGTCTTAGAGGGAATACATGCTCTTCACTTGTCTAGTCGTATTTCCCACAAGTTGAAAGACCCTTGCTGAGCGTATTTTGTAAAGCAGGAGATCAAGTCCCCACCGGGAGGATGGTAAAAACTAGTAAGATGTTACCACTATGTGTGGTAACCTCTTGGCGGTCAATACATAGTGGTAATTGTGTACTTACCTGTATTTTTACATGTCTCTTAAAAATAAATAAAAGGCCCTGGCTGGTGTGGCTCAGTGGATTGAGTGCTGGCCTATAAACTAAAGATTCACGGGTTTGATTTCCTGTCAGGGCACATGGCTGAGTTGGGGGCCAGTTCCCCAGTTGGGGGGCATGTGAGAGGCAACTAATTGATGTTTCTGTCACACATGGATGTTTCTCTCCCTCTCTTTCTCCCTCCCTTCCTCTTTGAAAATAAATAAATAACATCTTTAAATAAATAAATAAAAGGGTTCAAATTACAAGAGCTCTGTTAAAAGAGAAAGTCCGCTATAGGAATTTCCCAGATAATCTTTTTATCTTATCCAACAGATGTTATTTTGTCTCTAAAACAAAATGCTACATATGAAATATTAAAGACAGAACAGACTTGTGAACCCCCATCAGTACTTGAGAGTACCAGTATTTCATAAACACTCTAATCGTAAGCCACTGTGGTCCTTAGTCCAGTATACACTCTTGAGTCTTCATTGACCAGGAAGTCACTTCACTCTAGGTCTCTAACCCTGCAGCACAAAGACATCTTTGTTCCAAAGGCAGACAGATAAAAGCCAACAGGGAGCTGCATTACATGTTTAGAAAGAATTTATTATTCATCCATCTCTGTGACAAATACATTTCAAAAATTGATTCTGCAAAACAGCCTGATCACAAATGAACACCAACACTGCAAACTTCTTTCACTACCTTTTCAAAAACTAGCAACTAGCCACTTCTAATGCATCTTTGAAATAAGGTAGAATATAAACACTAATTTTTAGTCATGTTATTATATGAATTTTATGAAACAGTGCAACAACTACTACCTGTATTAAACAAACTTACAAGGGTAAAAAGATTTAATAACATCACTTTCCATATTCTGTTCACAAGTTTGGGTTGAATGTGGCACTCATTTCTGCAGCCGTGTGAAATCCAATCAAACTACAGCACATGAAGGAGCTCATATTTTTACCATGTTTTAATTATGTCCCCAATTTCTTTATGAATGGGCCTAAAACATCTGTATGAATGAATGAATTTATGAACAAACAAATCTAAAACACCTATGGATCACTAAACAGACAAACAGGCAGGTCCTAGATCAAATTAAGCCTGAAACATCCCTGGAGGTAAAAATGACAAAACTAAAGGTGTCCTGTTTGGGGCACAACATTGGAAGGCAAGGTTCTTTGGAAAAGACAACAATGCTGGGAAAAAGAGAAGGCAGCAGGAAAAGAAAAAGGCCAGATAGGAGATGGACTGACCCTCCAAAAGAAGCCACAGGCGTGCATCTACAGGAGCTGAGTGAGCAGAGATGTTGAGGACAGGACGTGGTTAACGTCACTCACTCACAGAGTCACCATGAACCAGGGCCAACACAACAGCACACAACACATGCAAAAAAAAATGTCTATATTTAACAAATGATACAGAGCTGTTATTAGTGAATGTGGACTCCTAAAAAATTTTAAATCTTAAGTTTATCAACTTTGCAATGGCTATAAGTTGGTTTGACATAAAGCCATGGATCTCTCACTTCATACTGCTAAATCATTTGGGTAACTATTATAGCTTCCTGCAAACAGCACATAACACTATAGCACAAATTACAATCTGTCGTAAGAAACCTCACCGCACCCGAAGTCTACTCTCTCCCATCAAGTAATACAAGGGGGACCCAAAAAACCCAGAATTTATTTATTAAAAATTGTGCATTTATTCTTACATGTTTAAACTTCAATCATCTTCAAAGTACTCTCCATCTGATGTAATACACCTACTGAGACCTTTTTTCCACTGCTCAAACCAGTTTTTGAGCTTGTCAATTTTGATGTCTTTTAGTGCTTTTCTGCTGGGTTTTTTTTTGTTTTACCTCTTCCACATCAGCAAAATATTTCCCTTTGAAGACTTTTTTCATCTGGGGAAACAAAAAAAGGTCACTTGGGGTGAGATCGGGTAAATGGGGAGGGTGGGGCATGGGGGTCATGCCGTTTTCTGGTCAAAAACTGCTTAAACACTCAGTGCAACGTGGGGAGGCGCACTTGTAAATCACCCGTCATGAAGAGGGCAAACACGTTGACAGAATCTTGTAAAAAAAACTCATGGAAGCTGAACGCAGCCTCTCACAACAATACCAGCTGGTACACTGATACAGATGGGTTCCTGGAACACTCACCTAGCGAGCGAAGCCTGTACTACATCCAAGGGGCACATCAACGTTTCTCTCTCTCTCTTTCTCCCTCCCTTTCCTTCTCTCTGAAAATAAATAAATAAAATATTTTTTAAAGGTAAAATGGTTTATTTCCTAAAATGTATGCTCTCTAGGGCCAAGGATAATATTTAATCAATTTTATATAGTAAGAGCATAGTTCCAGAAACACTAGAAATACTATTGTTGGTTTTCCTTGTCCATGATTAATTAAGCAGAGTAATATTTATGGAAAGAAGTAAAGATGAGGCCTGACAGACCTGGTTACAATTGTCATCATGTTTAAATAAAAACAACCCTAAGCCTTACCAGGCTGCTAAGCTAGACAAATGATTCTTAGTAGAAGTGGAAACCATAGCTGAAGAAGTGGACAGGAATGGACATTACAGAGTCCAGTTCTTTGGAACAGGAGCTTTTGATTAACCTGAGGCTCATCTGAAGTATTGCTGGATTTATGGAAATTGAGTCGGTGAACTTAAAGACATGGTAATTTGGAAGAACATAGACTGTTGCAAAAATGAAAGTCAAATGAGGATGAACTTTGTGAACCACCAGGACGAGAGATGTCTACGTTTCCAGGAGCGCACCCCCTCCCAGACGGCCCCAGGCTACTCCACCACCAGTCTCCTCAAGTCAAAGGGTGGATCTAGGTGGGCAGCAGGAGTAGCTGCCTATGGTGCTGAACCCCAGGGCACCCCTGCAGGCAAGAATTAGGGAAGACCATAGTCCCTCAGTGCAATTTCCCATACATTCTACTCCTCCATAAAGGTATAGCTCAAAGTTATCATTTCCCCCCATAATGGTCACTTACTGGTTTTACCACTAAAATAGATTAATAATAAATTCTCTTTCATGTAGCAGACTAAAAAACAGAACAAATGAATTAATTCATTAGGGTTCATTCAGAAAACTTCAGAGTTAGTAACTTTAGCCCGTAAGTCACACTATTTTCTAGTAACATGAGCCAAGATTCCCACTGCCACAGTTCAGAGTTCAGGATCCACCATCTGATTTAAGACCACTATCTCAGATGAGTGACAAAGCTGACGAGCAATCTATTGATAAATGTAAGTATTTGGACTAGTTAAAGTTTTGAGTTAGACACAGAAATTGAACATAAAAAAACTATCTTGAAAACTCTTAAAATATTAATTCATTAAGTGTGAGGCAGAAAGTTAATTTACTTTTTGACATGTTTCATTTTGAGGACACACATGTAATGTAAACAAGCATTTGAAGCTGGAGATTTGCAAATAGGTTTCCAAAGAGTAAGACACTTTTTACCCATCTAATTTATGGCAGCCAATATCCAAGATGACACCCATTAACTCATACTTTCCAGTATTCATGACCTTGTGAAGTCCTTTCCACAGTGAATCCAGGTTGGATATGTGTGACCAAGTGAACATAGTGAAAGTGACAATGTCTTTGCCTCTTGTATTACCCACTCAGGTGCAAACCAGCTGCCAGAGCATGGCAACGTTCAAGCAGTCCTGGGGAAAGGAACTGGGAGGCTTCCCCACAGCTGCCATCACCAACATGTCAGTCATGTGAGTGTCACATCTTAGAAGTACATCCTCCTTCCCCAGCCAAGCTTTTATCTATCTATCTATATATCTATCTATCTATCTATTTATAGGAAGGGAGGAAAAGGAGAGAAACATCAACCAGTTGCCTCTCCTAAGAGCCCCGATCAGGAACCAAACCTGCAACCCACTCATGTGCCCTGACCAGGGACTGAACCCGTGAACTTCTGCTTTGCGGGACAATGGCCAACCAACTGAGCCACATGGGTTAGGGCCCCAGTCAAGTTTTTAGGTGACCGTAGCCCCAGTTTGCATCTGATTACAATCTCACGGAGAGACCAGAGTCATAACCTCCCAGATAGGTCACTGTCTAATTCCTGAATTATAAGACTTTTAAAGATAATAAGTAAGCTACCACGTTTTGGTGTGATTTATTATAAAGCCTTAGTAACAGGGATATAACTTTACCCAACATAATCTGGGCCTGATTTTCAATGGTGTCCTTCATGAATGATCCTCACTCTTTAATAAAATGTTTCTGTGACTGTGGTTTATGTTTTATGTGGCTAATGGTCAAACTATTTTGATAGTTAAGTAGTAAAGAAAAGAAAGGAATGGAAGGTGTTATTGGCTGAGTTTTGTCCCTCCCAAAATCTGTGTTCTGAAGCTCTAACTCCCAGTACCACAGAAAATGTGACTCTATTTGGAGACAGGGCCTTCGAGGATGTAATTAAGTTTAAAAGAGGCTGTCAAGGTGGGCTATCATCCAATAGGGCTGGTGTCCCTATAAGAAGAGAAAGACACACCAGGAATGCATGCACACAGAGGAAAGACCACATGGTAACACAACACAGCAAGAAGGTGGCCCCCTGGCAAGCCAAGGGCAGAGGCCTCAGGAGAAACCAAACCTGCCAATGCCATGATCTGGGACTTCCAGGCTCCAGAACAATGAGAAAATAAATTTCTTTCTTTCTTTAAAATTTTTATTTTTTGATTTTAGAGAGAGAGAGGAAGGAAGGGAGTTGAGGGGAGAGAGAGAAATTGATTGATTTGTTATTCCACTTATTTATGCATTCATTGGTTGATTCTTGTCTGTGCCCTGTCTGGGGATTGAACCTGCAACCTTGGTTTATTGGAATGACACTCTAACCAAATGAGAAACCCAACCAGGGCAAGAAAATAAATTTGCTGTTTAAGCCCCAAGTCTGTCGTGCTTTGTTATGGAAGTCCTGGCAAACTAATGCAAAGGGGAAACGCATAGACTGAAAAGAAAAAAAAAAAAAAAGAAGCCCTGGCCAGGTAGCTCAGTTGGTTGGAGCCTTGTCCCAATGTGCCAGGGTTGTGGGGTCAGTCCCCAGTTGGGGAGCATGCAAGAATCAACCAATGAATCCATGTGTATGCGAAGCAACAAGCTGATGATTCTCTCTCTCTGTCTTCCCCCTCTCTCTCTAAAATCAATAAATATTTTTTTAAAAAAGACATAACAAAACATTAGAAGAAACAACCCTAAACCACAGGGTCTAAAGATGCACACTTGGTTACAGAACCATTAAAAATTATAAGGGAGTGATTACTATGAAAGTTAGAAGAATACAGGCAGCCTTTACATGGCTTTAGCACATATAATTTCAGTTCTCACAGGTTAAATTATACCAGTCCTCCAACAACATGGTTCAAATCTCACTTACCAACAGTGTATTAATTCTGAGAAACTGCACAAAGTACAAACCCCACTCTCAGCTCTTTAGACTACCAATCAGGACATAATTAATAGATGTGCATCATGATCAATGACCAATCACATCACTTCTTTCAAAGTCTGTCAGTGATTGGTCACTCACTCCTCATGCTACTCAGTTTACACACAGACAACAAACTATGTATTTGTGTCGCCTCCTTGTCTCCCAGTGATAAACCCGCATAATATTTTACCAAAATGAACAGCTCAAAGAGGAAACTGGCCAACAAAGAAGAAAGTGCAGCAAAGAAATAAAAGATGATAATATTTGGAAGTAAACTTTCCATGGAATGGGGCTACCAAAGAAAGAGCTGGCCATGGGACTGTCAATTCTGCTCCCACTTGAAGAAGCCAGATGTGCAACCACTGGAACTGCAATGAGGGACCTTACCGACATAAACAAGGGAAGTGTCTGACATGAAAACGATGAAGAGATGATGACGGCGAAAACTTCCCATTAAAGGAACTCTTGGAGGTACTTTACAACATTTAAAGCACAAAGGATAAACTTTGGGAACTGGTCCAAACTTCAAAAGAGGAGACTGAAAACTCATCAAGGCTTAGAAAAGACACTTGTCCTAGATTATAAGGTAGAGATGGGAAGAAGGGGACGGACGTTGTTCAAACTACTCGTGATATGTTTTTACAAAGAAATGAAAGTTTAATCCTCAATGTTGC
The DNA here is from genome assembly GCA_028533065.1 of Trachops cirrhosus. Taxonomy (NCBI): domain Eukaryota; kingdom Metazoa; phylum Chordata; class Mammalia; order Chiroptera; family Phyllostomidae; genus Trachops; species Trachops cirrhosus. The sequence goes on along the minus strand of CM052541.1, from coordinate 136,460,615 downwards.
TAATGGTTTAAATTACAGTCTACTAACGTTCACTATTTTCTCATTTCCCTATACAGTTACAAGACTAAGAGTTGTTAATGTTCTGATTAAGTGTTTAAAGGTCCCCAAACAATCGCAGTTTCCCCCAGTGATTGTTGAGACAGCTTACCAGGGTTTCAGCATGCTCTATTACCTTGGTGGTACCACAGCACCTGCAAAATAAGCACCGCCTGCAGTTACTTTGCAAGGAGGCACAGATGCAACAGAGGAAGGGGTGCTGGGTGACTGGCAAAGTCCTCCTTCCTGACCAGCCTGGCAGTTATAAAGGTAGTTGCCTTATAATAATTTGTTAAGCTAAAAAAAAATGTTTCTGTGACACAAATCCATGAGAGCAGGGGACAAGTCAATGAGAGCCCATCTGTGGTCACCTTTCTAAAAGAAAAGGAAAAAAAAAAGCCACAGAAGGAGGAAAGTGATTTGGCAGAGGGCACAAAGGCTGCTGTCAGACATGAAACCAGAGCCCAGGCCTTCCTGGCAGCCAGGCTGCACTCCGATCTTTAAAGCCTGCCACTCTCCCATGAAACAGGCTTCCCCTGAAGGGCATCTTTATTGTCCATTTCCAAGAGAGGTAATTCACATTGAATGTGGAGGCGTGGGGGGTTTAGCTACCTTACTTAATGCTACTAGGGGGGCCAAAAGAGAGTCACTGACCTTAAAATTATTTTCTTGACCATAAATTTTTCAGATGGAGAGGCTGGGCTTTGCAGAGAACAGTAAAACATTTTGCTTCCCTCATCCTAGGGCAAAATACACTCAAACTTAATGAATGCCATTTATTCTGCGGGGCCACGGCAGTGCGACTGTGGATTTATGGTATCGGAGTAGGTTCCAATCAATACTTGGTGTTTTCTCCTAGATTTAACACTACAACATAACATTTTCCCCCTCACTTAAATACCCTGATAGCCTCTAATGTTGCTGTTTTTATATAAAATCCATAATGGCTTTTATTTGCTTACTGAATTGGGGAATATGTTTTCTCTCCATTTTGTACACAGCTTTCATTAACACTAATAAGTACACCTTATAGACCTGGGAGAGTAACTTCCACCCAAGTTAGTTGGCTGGTAAATTCAGAACAAATACGAAAAGTCTCTTATGATTTATTCTCTTACTCTCAAAGTAATATCCTTGCCATTAAGGCAAATTTCACAAGGTTGGGGAAAGTGGTACATAGGAAACAATATTTTACATTATATTTTTAGAAGCACAAAACTACGGCCCCTTTTAACACAACCAGTCAATTGTAAGCACAGTGTTGCATTTTTGAGTCTTTAAACACCGAGAGAAGAAGGTAAATTAGTGAATTTAGGATTTACAAAGACAGAAACACACTGGGCATCATGACAATTTGTTTTTGGTATATCAAAATAATAGTTATTATAAAAATATTATTATTATAAAATATTTGTAACTACGTGTGGTGATGGATGTTAACTAGACTTTGGGTGATGATCATTTCACAATATATATCAAATCAGTATGTTGTACATGTGAAACTAATATAATGTTATATGTCCACTATATCTCAATTAAAAAACATACCAATAGTCTAAAAAATGAATTTTTAAAGATCTAAGCTTCATTTTCTTCAAAATGGCCTTTTCTCAACGATTTAGCAATAGAAAGGGAAAACATTCTGGTATCTAGAGCTAAGTTAGACCTGTTACACATTTTGCAGGGGGGGAAGGAATGATTTAGAACTATCATTTCAATAACAATAGCATGTGGCTGTTTAGTTCGAAACCTTTTCAGAATGTGGTCCACAGCAGCATTCCTACCTTTCTGGCAATGGTGGGCTCCTGAAAAGAGGGTATTCTCTGAACTGTAGTAATTCTAATCATATAGAATTAATATAATCATATAATCATTAAATATCCTGGGTTCGAGGGAACTCGCTATTTAAAGGAACTCTTTGATAATCTCATATAGGAATTCTGAAATATTTTTCAAATCAATTTCCCTAGATGAGTCCCAACAGGAAGGTATCTCATTGGCTGTAAATCCCTCACTGGATAATACAGTGTTTACTTACATTTCAGAGCACAAAGCACCCTGCCTGACGTCACTCAAACATCCAGATTCATGTTAGTAGGGCTGCAGGGATGACAAATGTGCCCAGTACCTGACCCTCAGCTTGAAAACACTGCTCTGAGGCGCAGCAACAAAGCCGCACTCATCTTAAGAATTGGGGATTCTGCCTTTAGGTTTTTATTCATTTATTTTTTGGTTTGGGGGCTTTTAAAGGGGGCGGGTGTCTCACTTTTTTCTGTCTTGTTTAAAAACCCAGCAGGTGCCATGGGATTTGGCTGTTATTCATTATGGGTTTTGAAGCTCTTTACTATGTTTTTGAATAGCAAATGGAGGAAAACAAAGGCTTCAGTGAGCAAGCTATTCATTAAGTATCCCATAGCCAGGCAAACACACTCTGGAGATTAAGGAAATTATAAATTAAATAAGCATCCTTTCTTAAAGTACCTATAAAGCACAGGGACTTAGGTTCTTCCTCTCTTGGTAACTACTTCTGTTATTAACGTTTGCCTTGATTTTAAAGAGAGCAAACCAGGGCCATATGCTAATTTTAGCTTTAATAGGCATACTGTGTTCCAAAGTAAGCCGGTCACATTCACTAAAGCCCCAGAGCCAACTTTTCTACCATTATTTCCATTTAGAAGCAGAGCCACAGATGGCTCTATGGGTGGTGAAGGCAGGCAGTGAATGATTTGATTTACAGCAAAGGTGTCAAACTCATTTTTACTGGGGGCCACATCAGCATCGTGGTTGCCTTCAAAGGGCCAGATGTAATTTTAGGACTGTATAAATATAACTATTCCTTAACTGTTAAGGAGTTGAAATTACATTCGACCCTTTGAAGGCAACCTCGAGTCTGATGTGGCCCCCAGTGAAAATGAGTTTGACACCCCTGATTTATAGGATAAGCCCACTGGCTGGATCTCTCTGTACATGTTCAGAATGCTGATGATTAACTCCCCCTGGGCTGTCCCCTCATGGTTCCAAGCTACCCTATCAAGTAGGCAAGGCTTCAGTACTGGGTGAGACAAGTCAGCATATTTAGAATGGCCAGAGACACTATTTCTAGGGACCAAAACACAAGTTGCCACAAGGGTCTGAGTTGCTCAAAGTAAAGGCCACCTGCATCGGAATCTGGGGTGCTTGTCATTAAGTGTGCACCCCCCAGACCTACAAAGTCAGAATCCAGGGAGTGAAAGTGGGAACCTTTGTATTTTCACAGATTCCCTAGATGACTCTTATGCATGAGTTTGAAAAGTATTGGTCTAAGGAAGCTATCTAGATAGATAGATAGCTAACTAGAAGATAAATTTAGTACTTTGCTTGAAATCATTTAATTTAAAAATCTACTTTATTTTAACTAACTCATTAGGTGGTTTTATTATCCCCAATATAATGGTGAGGTGATTGGGTCAGAGAGATTAAGTAGGGGCAGAGTTACTCTCCTACCAAATCACGTTAATTCTAACTCTACTGAAGGGGTTAGCAAACTCTTTCTATAAAGGAATAGACAGTAAATGTATTAGGTGTGGTGGGCTCCATGGCCTCTGCAACGACTCCTCAGCTTTGCCAGAACAGTGTATCAGCAGCCACAGGCACTGTGTACATGAATGGGTGTGGCTGTGTTCTAATAAAACTTTGTTTAAAAAGCAGCAGGGGACTAGATTTGGCCCATGGCTATAATTTACCATACTTTGGTCTAGTGCCTTTTTAATTCCAACATGGGCACCATGAAACATAAGCTTTTTTAAAATATTAGCACTTAGCCCTGGCTAGTGTGGCTCAGTGGATTGAGCACAAGCCTGTAAACCAAAGGGTCGCAGGTTCAATTCTCAGATCAGGACACATGCCTGGGTTGCCGGCCAGGTCCCCAGAGAGGGGCATGCAAGAGGCAACCACACATTGATGTTTCTCTCCCTTCCTGTCTCTTTCCCTTCCCCTCTCTCTAAAAAGAAATAAAATATTTTAAAAATAAAAATAAATATTGGGACTTACAAGATGGTAAATATTGATGATTTGGACCCTTTCCTTAGGTAGAACAGCCCAATCTCCACCAGCGGTGGACAAACGAAGCATTACTACAGCCAGCGTGCACTGCTCAAGTTGTGGGACTCCAGCTGGGCACTGGGATCTTCCACACGATCACTTTGCAGTCCCTCCGTGTGTTCCATGTGTAGCTGTCCGATGCTGGATGTAGCCAAAGGTGTCCTCCTAGACACAAATTTACCTCAAGCAAATAAGATAGATATGTCCCAATCTTATAACTTTAGCTTCCCTTGAGGACAAATAAGTAAAAGTGCTACATACATTTTGTGATTGTGCAGTACTTTCCAAGAAGAAGACTGCCTTTTTTTTTGGGAAAGAAAGCTTCACATGCCTATTGCCAGCCACTTGAGTTAGTTTTAACCTGTTATGATAGCATTTATGAAGCCAATAAGACATGCACATTCCTGTTCTCTGCTAATCTTCCTCTGTTCCACCCTTCTCAAATGCACAGTTCTCTACATGGCTGGATGACTCTGAGCAAATTAAATATGTTTCATTCATTCCCTAACAAATTATGAACCTAGATGGCTTAATCCCATTTTTATTTTTTTATAGAGCACTTAGATACAATTGTTTCCTGTCTAGAAACCTCATCCACACCTTAAACGGCAAAGACAAAATTTTATATACAGATGTTTTGAAAGTGAGAAATAAATTATAGGAGGGGAGTTATAGTTAACTGACCAATAAAAAGACTTCGCACATTGGTATAAAAGATAGCTACATATCCACCAAGGAGTTCTGTTCCCGTCCCAAAGTAAATGATTACTGCTTAGAAGCAGCTGCCCAGCCAGGGACTCCGTTTCCCAGCCTCCTTCCATCTAAGCAGCAGTGGTGGAGGTAGTTAATCTGGTTTGCCTTTTCCATAATCTGTTTCTCCTTGTAACACTCACCGGAGACTACCCGTGGAAGATGGTGGCTTCACAAGATGGAAGGAGTTTTTTTTATTCCTCAGTCACCCAAAGAAGAGCTAAAGGAGAGGCTACCCAACCAGGAATAACAGAGGTATGAAATAAATTTTTACTAGATTATGCCACTGAGATTTGGAGATGTTTGTTACAATAGTTAGTCAATCTTAACAGAACATATCTGAGTTGGCTAAAAGAATGAAATCATGATTTATTGAACGGTTTCTAAGCTGAATGCAAATATTGAGGAGTCATATGTATAAAAAAGCAAGATTATAATTTTTACCATTTATGCATTTATATGAGTTAAAAACTGGTCTGAGCGATTATTTATTAAATAAATTCTGATACTTAACATCTTTTATAACAATAAAACAATGCAATAGCTCTCCTAAATCATTAGATACTACACGAGGTAAAATGTACTGTACATTTACAATAAATACATTTAAAACATAAAGTGAAGCCCTGGCTGGTGTGGCTCAGTGGATTGAGCACTGGACTAAGAAGCAGAGGGTCACTGGTTCAATTCCCAATCAGGGCACATGCCTGGGTTGTAGGCCAGGTCCCCAGTGGGGGGCATGTGAGAGGCAACCACACATTGATGTTTCTTTCCCTCCCTTTCTCCCTCCCATCCCCTCAATCTAAAAATAAATAAATAAAATCTTCTAAAAAAAACATAAAGTGTAAACCAGAAGACAATCTGAAAATTAAATTTGCAGTCTCCAAGGCAGAATATACTGAACTTCAGTCATTGGGTGCCACTTAATGAGTTTTTCCATAGCTATGTACCGCCAGTATTATTTTCTTCCCATTTTTCTGGAGCTTAAGGAGGGCAGGGAGAGACATGGCAGTTGTGAGGTAGAGTCCCACACACACAGACTTTTGTTCCCTATCTACCCTACTGGGGACTCCAAGATAGTTTACTCTGGGCCCTTCCGGTTCTTGAGGGTCCTGGAGTTTGTAGGACGCAGGTGAACTGCAGGAGGGTCTGAGGGAAAGACTCACCCCAAGTTTGAGCGGAAAGGGCCTCTGGAGGTTGATGGGGGAATGATACACCAGAGAACTAACTGAAAGAGGCTAAGACACTCAAAGAAAGGAGCTTACTATGGGGTGGGCAGAGCTCTATAAGCAGTACTTTCTTATAGTGCTAACTAACCATTTTGGGGTTAAGGAAACATTTGAGAATCTGATGAGAGCTGTGGAATGTTTCCTCTGAAATATATATATGAGCATTCACTTAAATACTTACACCTAAACTCTGGGACCTATTTGAGCATCTGTAGCTTACCACTGAAACCCAGACTAAGAATTATGAAGGAAGAAGGGAGGGAGCAAAGAAGGGAAAAAAGAGAAAGAACTCATGGACACAGACAACAGTGTGGTTACTGTGGGTGGGGAGGAGGTGGAAGAGGGTATAGGGGTGATAAATGGTGATGGGAAAAATAAAAAATATAAATTAAAAGACTTTTTCTCACCTACTAATAAGAAGATGAAAAAAAAAGAATTCCAATTTTAGTTGGAGATTTAATAGCCACACCTCAGGTTGTTATAGGAACCCACTAATAAATAATGCAGATAGTTCCCTACACAAGAGATGATAGAGCTACTTTTTCCATCTCTTCTCCTATGACTAGGGATGAGGAGGAGGAGGGAAAGAGAGGTACTGATATCACTCCTCGGCTTTCCTGGCCATCCTGCACTGACCCTAAACTCTGTGCCTTCATCCTGTCTAGCAGTGGGGCACCATCAATGGATCTTTTAAAAAACTTTTTAAAACTTTATTTCACATTAGTATTCATCTCATATAGAAGATGCAAAAATAGTACACAAACCACAAAGACATTGTGCTAAGTGAAATAAGCCAGTCATAAAAGGATAAATATTATAAGATTCCACTTATATGAGGCATTTAGTAATCAAACTGACAGAGTAGAATAGTGGTTACCTGGGGCTGAGGGGCAGGGTGGGGCGTGGTTTGGGGAGTTACTGTCAGTGGGTGCAAAGGGGCACTTTGGGAATATGAAAAGTTCTGGAGATGGTTGGTGCTGATGCTCACACAACAATGTGAATGTAAGTTATGCCACTGACCTGCATACAGAAAAATTATTAAAGTGGTAGATTTTGATATATACATTTTATCACAATAAAAAATAATACAGAGGCCCTGGCCATGTAGCTCAGCTGATTAGAGTGTTGTCCCAATAAGCCAAGGTTGTGGGTTCAACCTTCGGCCGGGGCACATACAAGAATCAACCAATGAATGCATCAGAAAGTGTAACAACAAATCAATGTTTCTCTTTCTCTCTAAAATCAATAAATAAAAATTTTTTTAAAGTAGTACAGACAGTTCCCATGTTCCCTATCTCCCAATGATAATATCTTCATAACCACAGTATAATTATCAAAACAAGGAAATGGGCATTGGCATATTAACTAAACTATAGACCTTATTTGGATTTTACTTTTTCCATGTGCTCACTGTGTGTGTGTTAGTACTCTGTATTTTACCACATATATAGATTTGTGTAACCACCACCTGTTTCAAACAGAACTGTTTCAAACCCCCATTTCACAGATTAGGAAACTGAGGCATAAATTTTTACAACCAAATCATCAAAAAGTTTTACAGCCAATAGGTGGCAGAGCCAGGCATCAAACCCAGTTAAGATCAGCTCTGAAGCCCATGCCTCTTAACAAAAGGCAGCTAAAAGTACTTACAGGGCCTATCTGGGATACTCAAATGCGTCCAATGTACCACTCAAGAAGTCTGCTCTCTGGTCCTTGGATATTTTATACTATATATGGCCTAATATAAAATAGGATACAGTACCTCGCAGCATTCTACCTAAATTAGGTCAAATTCAGAATTTCATTCTGGGACTTATAGTTAGTTCACTTAGCATTTTCTAGGTAAAAAATAAGTTGTTTTGCCCTGGCTGGTGTGGCTAAGTGGACTAAGTGATGGACTGCAGCAAACCGAAAGGTCACTGGTTCGATTCCCAGTCAGGGCACATGCCTGGGTTACAGGCCAGGTTCCCACTAGGGGGAGCATGAGAGGCAACCAATCGATCTACCTCTCGCACATCGATGTTTCTCTTCCTCTCTTTCTCTCTCCCTTCCCCTTTCTAAAAATAAATAAATAAAAACTTTTAAAAAATACATTGTTTTCTCCTTTTTTTTCCATTTTCCTGCCATCACTTTCCCCTGCCCCACCCACCCAGCCCAACCTCCCTAAAAAGTAAATTTTAATACTGGTATGAGACATGTTATCCCTGGCAAAGAAAGAAAAATAACTTTTAGTTTTGTGAAAAATCTGTACTGAAATTTTCCAAGTTTATTGTTCATGATTTGCTTTATTCTTATCCTCAACAATAAATTCAAATCACTATCATATAAGTATGATAACATAGGTCACTTCATGTCACTAAATTTGTACATTTCATTAAGCACATATTTTAGTAATTCTGCTAAATAATCTCACTATGGGAACAAAGTATTTTTAAAAATACATTTGACTAATACTAAATTTTCTTGTGTAATTTCAAAAGCTTTTTACCTGATTTATTTATTATTCAGATTATAAAGTTAATATATGTTCATTGCAAGAAGCCTATAAAATCTCCATTATGATGCAGAGGGGAAAAAGCCCTAATAGTCCTAAACTCAAGACCCAGTGGCAATTTCCTTGTATATCAGGTTCCCATGGGACTTTCCTGGGGTTAGACTACAATGCAGAGATTTTTGAAAACTGAAAACTCTAATTCACTGAAGAGTATAAATTTTCTGACACTGGAATCCCGTTAGAGAATAAAATGGTACTTTGGGTTTATATTCTGGAATGTGAACACACATCCACACAGTCTTAAAAGACACTGCCCAGTGAGCTACTGATGTTCACAACACGAGGAAATCATCGGGTCGCACACATCAGGTCAACAATCTCACAAGTTCCTGCTGGCCCACAAACCATCAGGTTGATGGGGGATACTTCTCTCCAGGACTGTGGAAGAACAAAAGTATTACCTGTACACTGATTGTATAATTTTACAAAACTATACACTTTTAAAAGAAATATTTTGGTCTGGTCCCCTTACTTAGTGAAAACTGGGGCTCTGAGAAATTGTCTAGAACTCCACGCTGAGGTGGTGGCCAGGCCTAGGCCAAGTTTCCTAGCGTCCACCCAGGTCCTTCTGTCCTGCGGAGGCCCACGCCTCCCTCTGGCTGGTCCAACCTGACCAGGTCACGGAGAGCAGGGCTCCTACAGCTAATGTGGAAAAAGGAACACCCTCAAGAGAACTAAGTTCTCTATTCCCCTTTTATCTCCAGCCTATATGTAAGGAAAATCAAACTTACTCTTTTTTGTTTCTATTCATTTTAGAAACATTTCTCAAAGCATGTGCCCTTCACAAAAAAAACAAACACAACAAGGCCTCAGTGGTTCCTGTTTAGCTATTAAATTCGTGTACTTCGAGTTCCTCTGTTCTTGGTTAGTATTTGCAAATCTCCACCAAGTTCACTTTTTTTTACTGCCATGGACAGAAAAATTTCCTATAATCTCCATTCTTGAACTGGGCACAAATCAGTGATGCAGAAACTAACTGGGTCCATTCAGCTGCCAATCAACTCCTAAATTTAAATTAAATGGTTTAATCCTTACACATGCTTTCAGAGTTTTATATGAAAATACTCAGTCAAGCATTTCCCAAAGTACTTTGTGTCTAAAATATCAGATTCTAATAGTTAAATGGATGTTCAAACTGTCAATTTTTTAGGTAAAAGGGTAGCAGGCAAAAAGGGGGAAAATAATTCATTCTAACCCATATTTTATTATCTCCAATGTAGTTTTCTACGTTTTACCCTAGACCCATAAGATGTTGAAAATTAGATATCAGTCTAAACCACAGAAAGATTTGAAATTCTTATTTTTTTAAAAAAGGAGCACTATATTAAATAAAAATAATGCTGATAATTTATCTATGGGCATCAAATGGAGAAAAGGAAACAATTTGTTAACACAAATCACATAGTTTCTCTGTCCCATACAAATATTCAATTTTCATAGAGGGGAAAACACCCAACATTAGGAACTAAAACAAACAGATAAAATTGTATCCACCCACATTTATTTCAACTTGGAAGCACCACCTGTGGTTCTGTACCGGTTTCCCAAGCATCAATGACAGCAGAAAGCCACAATAGACATCAACAACTACACTAGGGAAGCATTAGGACTGAGTGGATTCTCACAAATTGTTCAAGTATCACTAGGTCCTAGCTTGGGCTTGGGGTCCGCACAAAGGGAGGAAACATACATGTTTTGTAAAAGGCACCAGGACAGCCATCTGCAACACTGTTGTTCAAGTTAGCCTCTCCTTGGAGGATTGACAAGTGCCACCTATTGATAGGAAATACCATGTGATACTCTGCTGTTTAACAGAACTGTTTCATCGGCAAAGGTCATCTGCCTCTCTAAACTGTAAGAATATGCATATATTAAATCCTACTTGAAACACTTTCAGGCCTATAACCCATGTCCAAACTTCCCAAGACATAAAACAAAGTACCTTCCTCCTAAAATCAGAAGTCCGCAGGCCAGGCTCAGGCCTTCTCCACCACCAGTTACGGCCTCCCCCAAACCAGCGTGCACATCGGCGAGTGAAAATGGGCAACGCAACACTGGTGTGAAAAGTCAGCAAGTGCCACAGCGCGACATCAGAGTTTGCTGTTTGAAAATGAGAAATCATTTGATGATATGAACTACTTCATAATTTATGTGCTGAGCCTGAGATTTCAGGCACTGGCCCTTCTTAAATAGTACAATGATGTACAGGTAATACTGGACACTTATTTAGTACTATTTAACAATCATAAAAAAGCTACCATTTCTTGAAATTGAGACTGTTATAGTGCAGGCCCTTTATAGATGCTTTTATATACATTATCTAATTTATTCCTCTCAGTGACCCTACAGGGAGGCTTTAGCCATTCCATTTTACATAGATGAGAAAACCAAGACTTGGCACACTCCATACAGAGGTTTAGCCTGGGGTTATTTCAAGCAGACCTTTTCCTTAACACCTGCTCTCTCCCCAGAAGGGGGTTTCGCCTTAGACCAACAATTCCCAAACTGTACACCAGTTCTCTGGGTGCTGTAGCAACTTAAGCTCTTTAAACATTTCAAGAGAAACACACATAGTATACTTAACACGGTGGGCACTGCTGAACTTAAAGACTGGAAGGAGTTCACAGCCTCCACTTTAGATCCCGTGACATTCCCATCAATGACATCATATCTTCGCAGAGTCTGGGTTTCCCATGGTTGCTGTAGTAAAAAGCGAATGCTGCAGAAAAATTAACGTGGGCCAGGAAATGAGAGCGGTGGGATCCGAGCTGGTCCCAAGGTTTGAGAAATAGTACAGACACTTATATCCTGTTGGTAAGTGTGGTTATTTAAGAATGAGATTAAAAATATTTTTCTTAAAGAACCTATGCACCCCAATGTTCATAGCAGCACAATTTACAATAGCTAAGTGCTGGAAACAACCCAGGTGCCCATCAGTAAATGAATGGATCAAAAAACTATGGTACATTTACACAATGGAATTCTATGCAGCTGAAAGAAAGAAGGAACTCATACCCTTTGCAACAGCATGGATGGAGCTGGAAAGCATTATGCTAAGCGAAATAA
>CM052541.1:136437463-136448800 GCA_028533065.1 Trachops cirrhosus | reverse complement strand
CAGAGGACACATGGACAAAACTACGGGGCTTGGAAATGGAAGGGAGGTGGGGAGGGAAGGTTGGGTGGGCTGGAATGGGAATAAAAGATAGAAACTGTACTGAATAATCTAAAATAAAAAAATATATATTATTTCTAAAAATATATATATTTTTCTTTCAGTTACCTGTATTATTTTTTCAAACACCTTCTACGTTGTTTGGACACAAACACTTATTACGTGGTTTGAACCTAACTACTACTTATACTAAAGCATGAGAACACTACGGAGATACTAAGGGCACCATGAACCAGATTTAGGAATCTCTGCTTCAACTTAAAACAAAGTCCATAACACAGACATCATAATCAGAAAAAGAAGAATTTAGGTTAAGACCATTTTTAAAGTTCACTCTCAATCGGCTTAATCTTTCCAATCCCATACAGTGTCCCCTGGATAATTTGTATTTTTTAAAAAAACTTCTAAAACACATGCACGCAAATTACTGTTTTTTCTAATTCTTAGGTACTCAAGCAAAGCTTTTAAAATTACAGCCTCCGAGCTATGTTCGAAGAGACTGGGCCTCCTCTACACAGACAGAACACACCCACCTGTGCCAAGGAAGGGGGGGGGGCGCTTGGGAGAGAGACAGCCCCATCAGCTTTTTTGTGGTTTGCATCTTACTCTTAATGTATTGCTTTTAAGTTCTGTAAGACTGCTCCAGGTTATTGCGTAAATTCTTGTTTGGAAACTTCCCTCCACCAGAGTTTTTTGTATGTCAACAGATGGTCATTAAAATAAATTCAACAGAAATCCCCACTTTCAGGTGTTTCAAATTTGGGGTGCTGTGAAGAAGCAAACTTCACTCAGTGCAAACAACTCAACTGTGATACAGCACAGCTGTGAGCTCAATCCCGTTATTTCAATTATAAAATGGAACTGCTGTGGAACAGCATAGTTGTGAGGTGGGCCTGGGGTGAGGCCCCTCTCTGGCTACACAACTCTACCCTGCTATGCTGAGATATCTTCCATGTTTCCACTTCAGCTCCAGCTCAGTTAAACGGCAGTCTTCAGTCTTAAATGGAAAAAGGATAGTGCACACTGAGCCAGAGGGGAGATAACTCGTATAGAAATAAGTCCCCTCCCTGGTAACATGACTGAGCCATCCTCATGCAAATGAGGGCTCCAAATCCTCACAGTTTTATTGGGCCCAAAAAGCACTTTTCTGGCTGGTTAAAATAGAACTTCTGTGATTGGTCAATGAAGATGCTAATAGGAATATAGCTACACAGCTCTGATTGGACAGGGAAAGCCTCAGCCCTGTTGGTTGAAATAGAATTCCAAGAACTCCTTTTTATGAGCTGGCTCAGATGGCAGGAATATAGTGCAGGCAGGCAGCTCCATGTATGAGGCAAGCAGTTTAGTGTAGCCTTCTCCCTGAAGTATGGCTTTGTGAGAGAAGCCACTGTTTAGGAATGGCTGCTAGGCTCTGTTTTTAAATTTGAGGCCAGTTAGCTGCCAGGAGTCCTTGGTAGTTATCTTCTCTTGGGGTCAACACGTATCAGATATTAAATGTAAAAAGCAAGGGGAAAGTTTACACAAATCCAGACTAGTGGTTCCTTAGGGGGAGAAGTGAGTGGATGCCTTGGGGAGGGGTGAAGGGGGTTCCAAGGACCTGGAGACACTCCAGTTCTACAGGTGGGTGATGGGTACTTGGGTGTGTGTTCTGCTCTTATTCTCTAAGTTGTACCTCTAAGTTTTATACTTTCTGAATGTACAAGCCTGTCCTGAAAAAGTCTAGCCATTGTTAATATAATGAGAATGGTTTGTGTGACATCGATGTAAGCTGGCAGCTCAGGAGAGTGGACTGGATGCACATGTGTGAACAATGATGACTTCACTGTACTAATCAGTGGGGGCAGTAGACACAGTTGAGTGAGCATGTGTACTTACGTGGCTATCACACTGTAAATGACTGAGTAGAGCAATGAATCTGCATCAAATGTTGCATTAAGCTTGAACATTCCTCTGTGAAACTATTCGGATGATTCAGAAGGCACAGCTATGGGTAACTGGTGATTGGCAGCTTCATCACAACAATGTGCCCACTCATGTATCATGTCTCATGTATCAAAACTCATGCAGAGTTTTTTGGTGAAATATCAAATCACCCAGGTGACTCAACCCCGCTATGGCCTAGATTTGGTGCTGTGTGACTTCTAGCTTTTCCTAAAACTAAAATCACCTTTGAAAGGGAAGAGATTTTAGACCATCGGTGAGATTCAGGAAAATATTACAGTGCAGCTGATGCGGATTGGGAGAACTGTGTGAGGTCCCAAGGTGTTTACTTTGAAGGGGACTGAGGAACCATTGTCCTATGTACAATGTTTCCTGTATCTTGCATCTTCCTCAATAAATGTCTCTATTTTTTATATTACATGGCTGGATATGTTCTGGACAGACCTTGTATATTTCACAGTGGCAGCACCAGAATTCCCATACAGGAGGGCCTTGGAAGTTGGAAGTGTGTCTCATTTCTAAGCTGAGTTTACTCAAAACCCATCTGCCTTGAGTATATGCTTATCTGGATAGGCTCTGGAGAGGCTGATAAGTTTAAGTGGAAAGTTACGGTTACTTTTGGATGCCACCAACCACAAACAAGGAGTTAACAAATAGCATTTCTTTATCACTCTTGATTTATACTTCTCAAACAATATGCAACTAGCTTTTTTGGTCTCTTTCATTCTTCTTCAACTTCTTCTACTCTCCCTTCCCCACTTAAGGCCCTGAGGACAGAAAACTCTTCTGATTTTCATTTACAGCCTTACTTAAAAAAAAAAACAAAAAACCTACTACTCCTGCTAGAAATGATAGAAGCTAAACATGTATAATTGCACCTCCTAAGGATAAGAAAAATAGGTTGCTATTGCTATGTTAAAGCTGGGAGACCTCCCCTCAGGGCCAATCAGTACAGTGTGGGACCATGTTGGACCCAGGTGTGTCTGTCTTCATTGCCCAAGTTCTTCCCACTAACATTACCTAAACATGAATGAGTATCATCATCCAACTGGTTCAAAGAAAGGATGCCTAACATTCAAGAGCATTATGGCAAGCATTTTACTTGCATCATTTCATTTCCACAACAATACTACCAGGTTACGCACAATACACCCAACGTACAGTTCTAAAACCTAAGGTTCAAATAAGTGGGTTTTCCAAAGTCGCACACAGAACAAGTGGCGGCATCAGGACTGGATCCCGTGCCCCAAAGCGGATCTCTTAAGCACTACTCGAACCCCCTCACTGAGCCTCAGGGAAAAGGTTCTTGACCAGCTTTACGAAAGTGAAGCCCCTCTCGGGTCGTAGCTCCACTTCCCCTCCCGCCCCCCAATCTACCGGAAGCACCACTGAAATTCCCAAAACATGAATCGGTAAGCCTGCATCCGAACTCAAACCAAACAAACGTGATGATTTCCTCGCCCGGGAGATGCCACTTGCTAACTCTACAAAGTTTAATTCCAGCCAGAGCGGGTTTTTCTGGGACAGGAGAGCAGCCCCCACCCTCCAGCGCCCGCACTCCTTGGTGAAAGGAAGCGAGGCAGAATGCTGGTGCGACGGAGTGGAGCCCAGTCACTCTGAGGCCGGCCCCAAGGCCCGGGGACAGCAGGGAGCGCCAGGAGACCAGAGGTGACCCTCCTTTGCGCCTGCAAACAGCATCTGGGAGAAACACCCGGCGACCCCCGCAACTCCACCACCACTTTCTTCAAACTCTTTGAACTCATTGGAGAGAAAGGAGGGGACAAGCAAAGACAAGAAAGTTTTCTGCCCCCCGCCCCCAGTTCTATATTCTAGGGAGGTGGGGAGGTAACCGAAGCAAAACGATAAGGGAGGTGCCCCAGGAAGACCCCTCGGGCCCGGGCTTTCCCAGAGGCCGCAGGAAAGAGGCAAGGCGCTCGGAGTCTAATCCCCAAGCAGACAGCGATCTGGGACGCCGCAGGCGAGCGCTCCCATCCCCGACCTCATCCTCCCCAGATCAGAGGTCCCGGGAGTGGGGGGCGCTGGCTCTCAGATCTCACTGTACCTTTTCCTCCTGCGCTGGACGGCCCCACTGCAGGAACGGATGCTGGGGTCAGGGCTGGGGTGAAGGGAGAAGATGGGGACAGGCTCCTACTGGCTTCCGCGGCCCCTGGGCCTCGGCGCTGCGCAGCGCCGCCGCCTCCAGCCACCGCTCTCCAGGCTGCGCTCCCTCAAGTTACCTGTGGCCGGGCTTGCAGCCCGCCTGCTGGGCCCTCCTCCCCGCCCCGCCCGCCACGCCGCAGCTCCTAAACTGGGGCCGCAGCGCCCCGCAGCGGCCGGTGGGGCGTGGTGGGGGCCAGGGCAGGTGGGGTCCCGAGACCCTAGTCTGCAGCCCACTCCAGGCTGGGGACCCTGCTCCTTTCGTGCTGGCCGCTGGCTGCCTGGAGAGGTCACCTTTGCAGAGTGGGAGGAAGGGGGGCTGCGGTGGGGTGGGGTTTTCCCGGGCAGGAGTTGCCAGGAGGTTTATTAGAGGGAAAGGGGAATTGGGAGGAAAAACCGTCTTTCAACCCCTGGCCAAGTGGATATTTTAATGTACCCGTTATTCATTTAACTGTGGATGCTCAGTGGAAGTGAACAACAAAACGATCCAGAAAACTGGAGAGGGTAAAAGATGACTTTATTCCAAACAACTTGATGGAACCGTGCATATGAAACCGGCAAAATCTTTGGGCCTTCCTGACTCCTGACAAAGCACGCCTGACATACCATTAACTCCTTCTCTTTTTGTCTGTTTGTCAGTTACTTCTTCAGTATCTAGAAGAGTTCCTGAACACAGTGAGCACTCAATAAATTATTATTAAGTGAATGTATGAATGAATGGGACCTCATTCAGCCTTTTTCAAGAAGCAGGGCTGGTTATCTGCTCTCCAAACAGAGCTGGTATGCTAGAGTGGAGCTCCAGTCTTATCTGAGGTTTGGGACAAGCTTATTTTGAACCTTATTTTTCTTATCCCCTCTGAAATTGGCCTGGTTTTCAGGGGGAAAGAAACATGATGATCTCCTCCTTTTTCTTAAGATATTTGTCTCCCTCGCTCCTTCAGGGAGCATTAGGCAGAGGAAATAAAAGTCCCTACACATACCAGGGAAGGTTAAGTGCTTCCAAACTCCCCTTCCACCCTCTGGTCAGAGCCACAGTTTTCCTTGGAAGAGTGTGGAACCTCTCTTCTGATTGTCCTTTGGCCTTCTTCAGATTTGTTTCCCCATCCCTGTCACACCCCCGTCTAAAGCTATTAGGAAAAGACATTTCCTTCCCCTGCCTATTAGTACCTCTGAATTTCTCCACAGGCAGGTCTCCACGGAGTTCTAAGTGAAACCTCAAAGTCAAGATATGTATGCATGACCTTTCAGTCAGATAATTTCTTGTTATACTTTTTCCATATTAGAGAATCTTTCTAGCCAGTTCCCTAAATAAACTTTCAAAGATCCAGAGTGCACTATTCCTGAGGGAGGCTTTTATAACATCATCATAAAGTTGCAATGAGATGGAGTTTTAAGTTACATTTATGGGCAGTCAGAGCAATCACTCATTAATTCTGCTGAAAGGAACAGAATGCTGAAGCCAGCCTATAAGATATGTGAGTGCTGCTGGGAGCTGACTGGCCTGCATTTGTTCCCAGACTTTGATGAATGAGGATTCCTGGCAGGGGGACCTCATGAGTGCCAAAGCAAGCAGCGAGGAGAGCTGCTTGGAGATCTTGCTTACTTATCTCCAAGTGGGCACACAGTTTCTGGGCAACTAATGAAAGGAGACTCCTAAACCTCCCTCTACGTGAGAAAGGCTCCTCGCCTGCTGTTCCCTCTCCTCAGCTCAATCACAGTCAGCCTCGTAAATCCACCTCACCAGCCTCTCTTTTGGCCTCATGAGAAAGAAGTCTGCTCTGCCAATAACTTTAACTGCTCTGAGAAAATATAATCTTCTCCAGCTTCCAGCAACATTTCTTTAATAAGTTGACTGTACTAGCTATCTTTCACATTGGCAGCTTCAGATCGTCCTTCAGTCCCCCATTCTGACTCCTGTCCCTGCCACTCCCTACCACTGCCCTTGCTAAGGCTTCCACTCAAGAAATCTTCCACGCACCCTTCCATGACCACATTCTCCTCCTCCGGGGGAAACCACCATCCTGAAATTTGTGGTAATAATTTTATCGTGGATAAATTTAGTGTCCTTAAACACGACATGGTTCAGTTTTGCCTGGTTTTGAACTTTTTGTAAATGGAATCATTCTATGTGACTCTCAGGCAACTTGCCTTTTTCACTCAGCATTCCGTTTCTGAGATTCGGCTTTTCAATTTCTCTGCTATACAATATTTCATTGTGGGAAGATGCCACAATTTTTCCAGTCTGCTTTTGGACATTGGTTTGGCTCCAGTTTTGGGGGAAAATTTTTTTTCCAAAAATTTTGCTATTGCAAAAATGTTGCTATGGACATTCTTAAATATTTCTCCTGATGCATGTGTGCAAGAGTTTTTAAGAATATATATATGTACAAGTGAATTCATTGGGTCTCAAGGTATGCATGTGTTCAAATTTGCCTAAAAGGCCAATTGTTTTGTAAACTGGTTATATGGATTCCATCCCCACCAGCAGTGTAGGCAAGTCCCCTTGTCCCACATCTTCACCAGTAATTGGTTTTTCTCGTATGTGGGGATGTGAAATAATTTCACATTGTGGTTGTGATTTGTATTTCCCCACTCACCAGTGTGATCAAGTATTTTTAATGTTCAATAACCTTATTTTCTTTTTTACCCTCTTTTATGTGTTTTGAGAAATCTTTCCCGACCCTGAGGATGTAAAAATACTTTTCAGTATTCTTTTCTAAAGTTTAAAAGTTTTGCCTTTCACATTTAAGTCTACATTGCATCTGAACTTTGTTTCTCTCCTCGTTTGCAATGCCAGAGCTACTGCATGTGTGTATGGGTCTGTTTAGATTCTCTATTTTGTACCATTTGCCTGTCCCTGACCTAGTACCATACTGTCTGGAAATCTGTACTTTTATATTAAATCTTCTTATCATGAAAGTCCTACCCTTACTTACTTCTTTTTCATATTCATAAGGATCTCAATTATTCTTAGCCCTCTGCCACTCCGTAGACAGTTCAGATTAGTTGGTCAGGTCCCATGAAAATTTGGGGATTTTGGTTTGGAACTGATTGCAGTGGATCTGCGTGGTAGACTCATTATTCACTTACAACTTTGTGTCCCCTTCCCACCTTTGCCATCTTTTCCCATAGTGGCGTAGACTTCTCTGCCCCACTGCTTTGGGACTGTGTGGCTTGCCTGGACCATGTTGGAACAGAAGCTTTAAATATGTTGTGTGCTTTAGTGCTTCTCCCACCTGCCTCGAGCTCGCCCCTTCTGCCACAAGAATAGCATGGCCAAAGAATGGCTGCTCCTTCAGCTGGGATCCCAGAATGAGAAGACACATGAAATTATTTAGAGCCCAGTATACATGGTATGTGTTTGAAGCACATGTGGATACATTTGGAGGTTTCTCTTCAGTTTATTCCCCTTTGTTAAGAACTGTCTTCCCACTCATGAGAGTAGACCTCTGTAGCCACCAACTGCACCCCCAGCCATAATGAATTAGACCATTAATTCAGCATATTTGGGGGGATTTGACCATCATCAAGTTATAATATTACACATAGAATACAATGTAATGATGTGCCCTAGAATTGTGCTTCATGGAAAGTTGGACCACTGTGCTAGGCATTAAGGATAGATAGAATGGTGAGCAAAAGGGGGTGGTCCTAGTGGTGAATACAGTCCTCAGTCAATTATCAAATTACAGCTGAGTAAACCCTCCGAAGGCGTAACAAACAGTACATGCTGCTATGTAAAGTATGATTAGGGAAGAAATTAGGCCAGGAATGGACTGCTGTCCCAAACTCAGCCAATCAGAATTTCTTGCCTGGGAATCAAAGATAATAATAGGTAATAGGAGACATGGTTCATCTCTTCACACAACCACATCAAAATTACAACTAAAATATAGAACAACCATCATTCAGGAACGTCAGAAATCGAGTTGTATGGAAATCTGACAACTACAAAATTGAGTTGCATGGAAGTCTGACAACTACGGAATTAAAGAAACCATATTAATCCAGACTGGTAGGAGGGGCATGGACTCGGAACGGGCTGGCCTCACACCCACATGGATCAAAATTCAGGAGGGATATCTCAGGAGGGAGGAGTTCCAGACCCACACCAGGCCCCCTAGCCCAGGATTCCAGAGCTAGGAAGATAAGTTCCCACAACTTCTGGCCACAAAAACCAGTGGGGATTGAATCAGAGGAGCAGGCTGCTGGAGCTCTAGGCAGTTCCTGTTAGCCCACACAGGGACTCACCTACTCAGACTCGCTCCCTCTGAGCTCCAGCACCACAGTGGCATCTTGAAGGGCATCAGTGGCACACAGAGAGAGACTGAAGTGTCTGACATCAGGGTGAGCAAAGGCCACTGTCCCTCTGCTGAGTTCTTTCCCCACAGAGCCGGTAGGCTGGTGTCATATCTGAGATTCCATCAATTTGGCTAACACTGTGTGACTCACTCTTGGAGATCCACAGCGGCTCTAACCCACCCAGTTTATCGGCTCACCTAAGCTTCTTTTCCATGACAGTGGCTGGTCTTGTCTCCTAAATCCTATCAAACAAGCAGCAGCTGGCTTCAGTGAACCCTAGCTGCAGCCAGATTAGAATCACAGTTTGGTTTCACCTGGGAATCTCCAAACCCAGCACAAGTAGCAGCCATCTCAGATTGTTTTACAGTTCATGCAGGGTGCCCTGGGCAAAACACAGGCGGGGGCTGACCTTTGCCTGCACTACACAGAAACCCCAGGGCCAGCACTCCCAGTGGACAGCTACAGACCATTTCTGAGCATCAGCACCCTGCCCCTGCACAGCTGAGCCTCCATGGAGGGTGGAGTTTGGTGGTCAGTGGTTATAGCCAGTCCTTGCAGCCGACTGACCTGGGTAAAATGGAGATCCTTCCCATTGATCTGCCAACAGTGACCGAGGCTCAACTACAAGAGGAGGGTGTATTCAGCCCCCTGGCGGCTGCACCTCGAGCACCCAGCTTGAGTGATAGGGGAGGCTGTGCCACTGGAGCCTACAGGACACCTACTACATTAGGCCACACTACCAAGACACAGAGTCAAAGCAGCTCTACCTAACACACAGAAACAAACACAGGGAGGCTGCCAAAACGAGGAGACAGGAACATGGCCCAAATGAAAGAACAGAACAAACTCCAGAAAAAGAGCTAAACAAAATGGAGATAAGCAATCTATCACATGCAGAGTTCAACACTGGTATAAGGATGCTCAAGGAACTTAGTGAGGACCTCAGCTGCATAAAAAAGACCCAGTCAGAAATGAAGGATATGCTAATTGAAGTAAAGAACAATTTACAGGGAAAGAACAGTAGAATGGATGAAGCCAAGAATAACATCAATGATTTGGAACATAAGGAAGCAAAAAACAACCATGCAGAACAATAAGAAGACAAAAGAATCCAAAAATGAGGACAGTATAGGCAGCATCTGGGACAATTTTAGGAGGTCCAACATTCTCCTCATAGGGGTGCCAGAAGGAGAAGAGAAAGAGCAAGAAATTGGAAATCTATCTGAAAAAAATAGTGAAAGAAAACTTCCCTAATTTGGTGAAGGAAAGAGACATGGAAGTCCAGGAAGCATAGAGTCCCAATTATGATGGATGCAAATAGGCCCACTGTAAGATGCATCATTACTAAAAGGCCAAAGGTTAAAGATAAATAGAAACTCTTAAGAGCAAGAGAAAAGAAGTTAGTTACTGGAAGGTTGCCAGATGGGAGGGAGGAAGGAGGAGAATGGGTGAAGAGGTGAGGGGATTAAGAAGTACAAATAGGTAGTTACAGAAGAGACTTGGGGATGTAAAGTACAGTATAGGAAATGGAGTAGCTGAAGAACTTACATGCATGACCCATGGACATGAACAATGGTGGGGGAAATGCTTGAGGGAGTGGGGGCTGCTGGGTGGAGGGGGGCAAAGGGAGAAAAATCAGGGCAACTATAATAACATAATCAATAAAATATAATATACCTTGGCTGGTGTGGGTCAGTGGATTGAGCGCCGGACTGCGAACCAAAAGGTCACCAGTTTGATTCCCAGTCAGGGCACATGCCTGGGTTGAGGGCCTGGTCCCCAGTGTGGGGCATGTGAAAGGCAACCACACAGTGATGTTTCTCTCCTTCTCTTTCTCCTTCCCTTACCCTGTGCCTAAAAATAAATAAATACATCTTTTTTAAAAAGTAAAAAGTAATAGCTAATATTGTGCTTATTGTTTTAAATTCGTGTTACATAATTCAATGGATTTAATTTTCCCACAACCCCTTTAAAGTATATAACATTATCACCAGTTGAGAGATGAGGAAATTGAGGCACTGAGAGGTTAAGTAACTTGGTTCAGATCACACAGCCAGTTAGTTGTGCTTGGTTTGAACCTACGAAGCCTAGTTCATGAGCCTGGGCCCACTATCACTGGGACAAGGCGGGTGGGACAGCCATCTCCTGCCATCTGTTTGAGAAGCACAGAAAATCAGTTTTCATGAAGAGAGAAGAATGAAATGAGAAGTATTGAGAGAAGCAAAAACAAGTTCCCTTTTATGTGAAACCTCCTTTTATGTGTTATCTCCTGTGTTATTCCGACACAGCCTTTGCCAGGATTATCCATGTATCTATCCATCCACCCATCCCCCTCCCTCCATCATTCCTTCCCTCCACTCATAAGAGATATATATTGTTTTAGTTAGGATATGTTGTATTGCAAAGTTCAGAACACCCTACCTTCAGTGGCTTAAGCAGAACTTGCCGATTGATTTGCCCCCACCACTTGTGTGGGGTAAATCAGTTACAGATATGGCCAAGTAATTGATGCCCTCAGCCTTTGGGGCAGTCAGGCAGGGCCTAAGGTGGCCAAAACCTCTGACAGTCACCTCTGCCTGCAGCCAGCTTGTCCATCTGTGTCAGCGTGGCACACGACTCCTTTCCTATGTGCGCCATGACAGAACAGGATGGGAAAGCACTGGTGTAAGGAATGGACTTCTAATTTTCTCGTGAAATGAAAAGTCTGGAAGTAGGCATTTTCAGGTTTGAGTATAACAGTTCAGCAAGGTAATCCAGGCCCTGTCCCTCTTCGTATGCTGCCAGTTGTACGACAGGCTTTTGGCCTGAGGCCTGTTACTTCAGGGCTGCGAGACGGCTCTTTTACCTCCAGGTACCATGTGTTCAAAGTGGCAAAGGGTG
>CM052541.1:136423298-136436963 GCA_028533065.1 Trachops cirrhosus | reverse complement strand
AATTTTCTCGTGAAATGAAAAGTCTGGAAGTAGGCATTTTCAGGTTTGAGTATAACAGTTCAGCAAGGTAATCCAGGCCCTGTCCCTCTTCGTATGCTGCCAGTTGTACGACAGGCTTTTGGCCTGAGGCCTGTTACTTCAGGGCTGCGAGACGGCTCTTTTACCTCCAGGTACCATGTGTTCAAAGTGGCAAAGGGTGATATCAGGAGGCTCTTCTGATTCATTGGCCTCTTTTACCAGAAAACAAACTTTTTCCGAGAAGTTCCCCAGTAGGACTCCTCCTTATATCTTACTGACCAGACATAGAGGAGTCTCAAAATTTGAGTATCTGACTTTTCCCATTTCTAGTTTGAGAAGCAGGCAAGGGAGAAGTGTTTGCGAATGGCTGGTAAGTAGCTGCCTGACTGTGTCTGCCACTTTTGTTGGAAACATTAAGTGATTAATGTGTATAACTGACAGTTCCTGGATTTCATTCTAGTGAATTTTTAATACAGTAATTTGTTCTGGAGAATCTGCTTTCTTGTATCATTAAATGTATAAGTTGGTATAACTCTCCCAGACAAAGTAGGGGTTGCCAAGTCCAAAGTGATCTACAGACATGTGGAACTTTAAAAAAAATTTTGTTTTAATTTATTGATTTTTTTAGGGAGAGAGAGGAAGGGGGAGAGAAAGAGAGGGAAACGTTGTTTTATTATTCATACATTCATTGGTTGCTTCTTGGATGTGCCCTGACTGGGGATGGAACCCGAAACCTTGGCACGTCAGGATGATGCTCCAACCAACTTAGCCACCCGGCCAGGGCAGATTCTTTTTTTTTTTTACTTTATTTTTATTATAGACATTATTAAAAATGTTCTTCTCCCCCCTACCCTGCTTTGCCCGTCTCCACCCAGTCCCCACCCCCCATTATCAAGAATTTTCTGCTCTCATTCATGTCACCACCATTTATATTATGTCAGAAGCTTGTCCTTTAAAATCCATATACATAAAAAGTTCATTTTTAATAGAAGTCCATATATAGCAATTCTATCTCAGTAGTCTGGGACTTTTCTTGGATAGTTAAAATGTCACCTTTAGTTCATTTGTGGCTTGTGATTGGAAAAAAAATATTATGTGGCAATATGCAGTAACTAGAATGTTAGAAATCAAGGACCTTGATTCACCTCCCACCCCAATCCTGTTTCTACCTGGGTCTTATTTCAGTAAATGGCATTACCACAAATCGGGTTGCTCAAACCAAATGCCTGGAAGAAGTCCTTCCCTTGACCATCCATATTAAGTAGCTATAATAAAATCTATCTATTCTACCTCCAAAACATATCAAATCTATCCACTCCCCTCCATGTCCATCTCTTCACTCGTTTCTCTTTTGGACTAGGACAATGATCTCCTAACTGTTATTTTCTGCTTCCACCTTAAATCTACAATCCATTTTCCCCGCATCGGCCAGAATATGTGCATCA
This sequence comes from Trachops cirrhosus, assembly GCA_028533065.1. Taxonomy (NCBI): domain Eukaryota; kingdom Metazoa; phylum Chordata; class Mammalia; order Chiroptera; family Phyllostomidae; genus Trachops; species Trachops cirrhosus. Next base: position 136,435,500 of record CM052541.1, on the reverse strand, counting down.
GTTATCTACTGCTGTGTAAAAAAACACCCCAGATCTTGACAGCTTTAAGAAACGGACATTTTATTAGCTCACGACTCTGTGGGCTGGGTCAGCAGAACCGCAAGTCTGTGTTCCACGTGGTGTGGGCTGCACTGGCCTCATATGGCTGCAATTTGAGCTGAAGAATCCAAGATGGTGTCACTCACATGTCTGCCCCTCAGCTGGGATGATTCACAGGCTGGGATCTTTTTCCTCTTGTGCTCAGCGTCCTTCAGGGCCTCTCTGTCCATGGGGGCCTCTCCGGCAGGCTAGCCCAGACTTCTTTATATGGGGGCTCAAGGCTCCAGAAAGTAAGAAAGTAAATAGCAAGGTCTTTTATGGTCCAAACTCAGACATTGTACAATGTCACTGTCACTTCTGCCACATTCTATTGATTTAAAATGTCACAGGGTCTGCCACATTCAATAGGAGGGAAAATAGGATGGAGAAGTGGCAAAGCCACATTCGGGGAAGGGCATGTGGGATGGCATGGATGGCTGTGGTCATGTTTGGAGCCATGTACCAGAGTGAACTTTTAGAAAAGCAAACCAGACTTTAAAAAAAATTATTGATTGACTTTTTGAGAGAGAGAGGAAGAGAGAGAGAGAGAAACAGAGATTTGTTGTTTCACTTATTTATGAATTCATTGGTTGCTTCTCATATGTGCCCTGACTGGGGATGGAACCCGAAACCTTGGCATATCAGGATGACACTCCAACCAGCTGAGCCACCTGGCCACTGCAGGTAAACCACACATTTCACCTTCCTTTTTAAAACTTTTCAAGGCTTTCAGTGGCACTTGGAATAAAATCCAAAATGCTTATCCTGGCTGAAAAGACTGCCTGTCTCTCATGCCTACCAACCTCCCCTCTCTCATCACACTGACCATTTTGTTCCCCCAACAGCAAACCTTTTCCCTTCCCCTGGGCTTTTCCGACCCCTGAGACACTCTCTGTCCTGGCTCACTTTGTGCTCACCTTCTCACAGTCGCCTTACATGTCACCTGTTTAGAGAGGCCGCTGGCTGCTCCATCTAAGTCAGGCTCCTCTCACCCCAGTTATGCTTCCACCTCCCTCTGTTTGTTTCCCGAAAGCCCAGCCCTGAAAATCTAATTGTCTTCATGTTTAAAAAAAAACGTTTGCCCCTGGCTGGTGTGGCTCAGTGGGTTGAATGCCAGCCTGCGAACCGAAAGGTTGCTGGGTTCGATTCCTGGTCAGGGCACGTGTCTGGGTTTTGGGCTAGGCCCCCAGTTGGGGTTATTTCTCACACATCAGTGTTTCTCTCCCTATCTTCCTCTCTCTCTAAAACATAAATAAAATATTTAAAAAATGTTTGTTGACTGATAAAGAAATGAGGTAACAAATATAAGTCTCTATAATGGCAACAAACATGTTTGCACACTTCGAAGTGGAGGGCTTCCATGTGGACAGTGGTGGGGGCATTGCCTGAGGGAGGGGGGTGCTGGCTGGAGGGGGACAAAGGGGGAGATCTGGACGACTGTGATAGCATAGACTGTGGGTCAGGGGACAGAGGGAAACTGACGTCTCGCTGGATATTCTTTTACACTGTTTGATTATTTTCTCACGTGCATGTTTTTAAAATGTCAAAACACTAATTTAATAAAATCTCTTTAGTGATGGATTGCTTCCACAGAAATGATTTAACGATTTTTAATGATTTCATCAGGTCTTGGGAGAACTGGAGGCTGTGAGCTGCTCTCTGGAGAAATTTGGTTGGCTTCCCTGGATCAGCAGGAGTCCAGAAAGATTCTATAGAAGGCTCTTTCCTTTGTTTGCATCAAGAAAAAATTAATAGCTTCAAATACATATTTGACAAGAAAGCCTGAAAGGGTTTCAAAACGAGAATCCCAGGAACCAGACAACAATGCCATCAGACCTCAAAATACCCTCAGACGCAGAATGCAGACTGTATTCAGTTGCTTGCCCTGTTCAGAACTGCAGTTATTTTGCTTAAATTGTACAGATTTCTTTTAAAAAGCTCTTGTGTTCTTTGTCACAAGACATCTAATTGGTAATAGCAAAATAATTCACTAAAATAAGGGCACAAATTTCTGACCTTTAAAATTCAAATTTTAAAGCAAAAATACACTTACGAGTATTGTACTTGAGCTTAGCGCATAGGGTGTTAAATCACTTGATATTTGTGCTCCTAATAACATAAATAATGTCAATCAATGATTGTCTTTTGCTTCTTTGCCTAGGAGATTGGGAACACACTCTTCACTTCCTTTTCCCCTTTTCAGTTTAATAGCTATAAGTTAACTGACTTTAGCCTCGGGCCGTTAAATAAGAATAACATCCAATGTCTGACCAACTTCGTTTCACCGTCAACTTCATATGGTAACTTGCTCAAATTGCTAAACTCAGTTTCCTTTCGCAAAGTAAAGACAATAATATTACTTACTTAATGGGATACTTTGAAGTTTATATTATTTTGGAACAAGGCTTTATTCACAGAAAATCTTGGTAAATATTAGTTGGTTAAATTTTAATGGGCAATAGATGAAGCTCATCTTTCACGATGCCACAGAATATTTCTAAAAATTAAATTTTTTAGAAGGGGGAGTTGGTAAAGAATAAAACAAGCATCTGATAATCACATTGCAATTCCTCCGAGGCTCAGGCAGCCCTGAAGGGATGAAGGCTTAACTGTGATCATCTCTTGCATGTCGGCTCTTTGATGCAGCTCACAGTTCTTATTTACCTCACTGTAGCATTTCCCAGGGGTTAGAATAAGTGAAAATTTTCACTTCTGTCTTTTCCTAAAGTTTCTTAAAGTTTCTCTTAAAAATATGCCAGATCTGTATAGAGAGCTGGCCACATACTGACTTTCATTCATTCCATAAACATTTATTAGACTCCTGCCATGTACGTACATGGCACCCTGCCATGGTTACACACACCAGCAGTAACTATGGGTAGCACATAGACAGATCCTTACATTCTTGAGACAGCTCTCCCTGGGAGACATCACAGACATGGCCTGAGCTCCAGACCAGGGGGTGGCCAATGCCACAGCCAATTTACTGAGCAGATTCCACACCCAGTTTCCCAAAGGCTTACAATGTTTAGTGTTTTTCTATTTTTATTTAAATTTTAGAAGAATCCACATACACGGCTTTTTAAATTTAAGAACTTCTATTTCTTTTTTAAAAATATGTTTATTGCTTTTAGAAAGAGAGAGAGAGACATTGATTGGTTGCCTCCCATATGTACCCCAACTGGGGATTGGACCTGTAACTTAGGTATATGCCTTGTGACTGGGAATTGAACCCCTAACCTTTTGGTATAGAGCATGACACCCCAACCACTGAGCCACACTGGCCAAGGCTAAGAACTTCTATTTCTAAGTTATTTTTTCTAATATTTTATTTTTTTTTATTTTTAGAGAGGGGAAGGGAAGGAGAAAGAAAGGGAAAGAAACATCAATGTGTGGTTGCCTCTTGCGTGCCCCCAACTGGGAATCAAACTGGCAACCCTTTCGGTTCACAGGCCATCACGCAATCCACTGAGCCACCCCAGCCAGAGCTGGCAATGTATAAAAATATCTTAGAAATAACTCTGGCTGGGGTGACTCAGTGGATTGAGCTCTAGCCTATGAACGGAAAGGGTCTCCAGTTTGATGCCAAGTTGGGGCACATGCCTGGGTTGCAGGCCAGGTCCCCAGTTAGGGGCAAGCTTGGGGCAAGCAAAAGACAACCAGGCAACTGACTGATGTATCTCCCACACATCTGTGTTTCTCTCTCTCTCTTTCTCCTTCCCTTCCCCTCTCTCTAAAAATAAATAAATAAAACCTTAAAAAAAGAAAATTAAAAAAACATATCCCGTATTTGAAAACTGACAGCATCGAACTGATAACAGCAAAAGAAAAGCAATAGAGTTTCTTCCCATTCCGTTTGCTCAAATTTTATTGGTACTGTACATTTCTGAAATGACAGTGAATCGGAAACTCTTAAACCTGTCTATGACTCTTATCTGCCTTCAGGTGGAACATTATTGAGGACTTGACTTTTATTCATTTTTGTGGATTTGTTCCCTTATTTTCTCAAGAATGGCCTAATTCTCAAGTATTTTAAGGTGTGCTCCAATCTGTTGCTGGTGTTTCCCCCTAAGATCTCCCTTCTTGGGGAAAGCGGAAGATCGTCAGATATCTGCACTCTTTCTGGGTCTCAGGCACAGTGGGGCTTTTGGCTTTGGAATTGTCCGATCCTGAACCCCTGGAGCCCTGGGGCTTATACACTTGGCAATCAGCCAGTGATGCCTTGATGGTCTGGGCTGGCCTTGGACCGGCTTTTAAGACCTCATAAGTAGCCCTCTGTGGTTTGAATCAGGTCAGCTAAAAAACCTTGCCCCAGGGTGGTGGGTTTGTTCTGGGATTACCGAAAGTCTTTGAATCCAATCTGGGAAAGCCCTTCCTCCTGGAGACTTTCTTTAATGGAACAGATGAAAATGGACTAGGAAAATGACCCCTGGAGTAACTTCCTCTTGTAGGAGCAAATAAAATCCGCTTGTGCTGGTTGGTTACATTGTTTGCCCCCCACCCCACCCCACCCACCCCACCCCTTGGACATGCTTTCTGCCCTCCCTGCCCAATTCCTGGACTAGGTGCCAAGGTCTCTTGACCTCTGGCTTCTGGGTCTGTTTGGCCAGCGGGAGGTACTTCCAGGAGAATGGAGGTTGGGAGGAGAAAGAGGTCGGGTATGCCTTCCCACTGCTGCCTCCTCTACAGTAGGTGGTCCTGGCAGTGGCTGCTTCCTCATCAGCTGCAGTTCCTATTTTGTGCTCCCTCTCCAGGTCTCTAGCCCTTCCTTAGTCCTACTAGTGTAGGCATGATCTCTTCCCACTGTTGCTAAGCCCTGGTTGATTTCCTAAACTCTGCCCACACCCTGGTATATCATCCCTTCATTTAAAGCCTTTTAAGTTAAAAATCTTTGCATGTGCCCTCTATTTTCCTCTAGGGAAGGACCTTGAGTGATACAGTCATACCAAGTCATGCTACCTCCACGTGGCAAATCTGAAGTCCTTTCCAATTAAAAGTAGCTGCCTCCTATTAGGTGTCTGTAACCAACTTCAACACCCACATCTAAAACAAAATCCAGAACATGAGTCATAATATGCTAGGCTCTTCCATGGCAGGAACACTGTTCTGAGCATTTGGGGATCTCCCCTTCTTCTCCTCTTATTCCCCCCACCCCCGCACATAGTAGGTGCTCAATAAATGTTTCCTACAGAGGCAGCACCCTTGGGCCCCAAGAACCTCAGCCTCAGCTCCCTTCTTCTTCTCCTCCTCCCCCACACCACCTGCTGAACTGCTGGCACTTGTAGGATCTGTATCACCATACTAGCCAGCTGGTTTATTTCTTATTGTTCTTGACACAGGAAGTTCATCCACGTGATTTTTTACAGTATCCAGAAAGGGTGGGTACACTGTGTCCCGTGGTGAAAAGCTTGTGGAGGAATGCAGGTTTTAGTTTCACCCCCACATTGCTGCTATTGCTATGTGAGAATTGCCCCCCTCACGCAGACACTGGCTCCTCAACCCCGCACAAAACCCTTGAAACATTTAATTTTGAAGTGTGGGGTTACTGTCTTCCATGCAGTGAGACAGAAGGTGACCATGAGTAGCCCCCGAGTGTGTTATACACATGAGACCTTTTCCAAAACACTGCAGAAGAATTATTCAGTCTAGGCAGCTACAAGACATATCATTTTTTTTAGAAACATTTACACCTGGAGAGGCCTGATTTTTTAATATTCTTGGTGGGAAGCACTTTGAACCATAAAGGCACACTAAAAGGCAATTGCTATGGAGACTGCGCCTCTGCCGTGTGCATTTCTCTGAGTTTTCTTCTTGGGGCGTTTCAGCATCCACGGGGTGTCCTAGGGACGCTGCTATCGTGGGAAGCCCAGCAGTGTTAGGGAGTCAACCCACTTGGGAATGGACCCCTCACCTAGGATTAAAAACTGGAGATGGCTGCCCAAGGTAGGGTGTGTGTGTTGGAGGTGGGTGGAGGAGAGGTTCTCAGAGCGTGCAGGCCCTCAGCTCTCCCGCCTGTGCGGGGACAACGCGCAGAAGCAGCGCGTGGTGGCCCCTGGCGCGCAGCCGTGGTGGGTTCCTGCAACCGGGCCGGTGGGTACCCCTCTTGTGGCAGTGTGCGCTTCACTCCCCCACCCCCCCAAGAGTGTGTGTCGGTCCTCTGCCCAGCGCCCGCGGAGCGGTGACTGCGCCCGGGAGCGCGCGCGCGCACCCGCGCGGGGCGTGTGTGTGAGAGAGAGAGAGTGTGTGTGTGTGTGTGTGTGTGTGTGTGTGTGACAGTGTGTGTCAGGTGACTTGGGTCACGCAGTCTCTCTCTCCCTCCTCGGGGAGGAACTGCCGCGCTCCGGCTGAGTCCTCCGCTGGCAGGAGGGAGGGGCTGCGAGGGGGCCCGGGCACGCTAGGAACCGCGAAACCCAAACCCGGACAGGACTCCGCCCGCCCGGGGGACTCGCGGCCCCCGCCGGCTCCCGCCAGCTCCCTCCGCACTCTAGACAAAACCCCAATTCAGATAGGTTGTGAGCGGCAAGCGTGGAGGCTTAGCCCCTAACCCGGAACTTGCCGCCCCCGGGACGGCTTGCGGGTGGGCGCAATGAGCCAGGTGCTGGGGAAGCCGCAGCTGGAAGACGAGGACGACGACGAGGAGGATGAGCTGGTGGGGCTAGCGGACTACGGGGACGGGCCCGACTCCTCGGATGCTGACCCGGACAGCGGGGCGGAGGAGGGAGGTGAGCGCCAGGTCCCCTGCCTGGCCCCCAGCCCCGCGCGTCCTCAGCCGGCACCCTGTCCCTTTCCTCTGTTTCTTCCCGCCCCCGGCCGGGCCGAGCGCGCTGGCAGCGGACTTGGAAGGGATCCAGGAGAACGGAGTTGCGGGGTGGGGGTGGGGAGGGGCGCAGGAGCAGCGACCGCAAGCTGCAAAATGGGGGAGCCCGGGTGCGGGCGGCGATGGGGTACCAGGATCAGTGGGGAGAGCACAGAGAGGAAGAGTCTGGGTTGGGGAAACATGCGCTCGCTGGCCGGGTACCTCCCCCACCTCTCATCCGAGTTCTCGGCAGGATCCTGGGGGTTGAGGAGGGAAGGGGGACCGCCCGGCTCGCCCTGGGACCTCTCCCTGAATGCTGCTGTTAAAGCTGGGGTCAGATGTCGTGGCTAAAAAAGGCAGCCGGCAGCAGCGTGACTGGCAGGGTCGTCGGCAGCTGCGGGTGTCAGTCTTGCCCTGGCCGTAGTCGCGGGAGGGGTCCTGGGGCTTCCTGGGTCTGTGGCTTAGGGGCACCCGTGGAGAGGCGGGAAGATGCACCCAGGTGATACAGGAGTTGCCCAGTGGCCAAGGGTTTCCCGGGATCCAGGCAAACGCGGTTGTTAGGACGCCTTATCTGCACCCAGAGTCACCACCTGGGCATGGCTCTGCCTGCCCTGTAGTGAGTGCGGGGTGGGGGAATATACTCTGCCACTCAGAGAAGTAAACTCTGTTTACTGTTCAAGAAGCGGCATTTAGCAATTGTTCAGCCTGTGGGAGCTTCTCTACATTTCATTCTCAAGGCCTGAAAGAATTGTGAGCTTTTAAGGCTTCGGAAAGGTTCTTTTTTGATTTCCTCCAAAGCAAGGAAAAAGTCCTTTATTGTAAGGTCACTTGAAAAGGTCAGCAGAAGGAGGCTATTAAACATAACATCAAGATGAAGCTGTGTCATCCACAGCTTTGGAAGCTGTGGCCTCCAAAGAAAGAACTAACTTGAAAAATTTTCACTTTGAAGAAATTGTGTGAGGGATAAAAGTACCTTTGTAACTGCTGATTTTGAAGAACTTTTATTAAAATTCATTGAACTTATTTTAAATGCTTTCTTCAAAGCCTTTCTCAGAAGAACAGTTTCATTATTTTGCATATGGTAGGTGCTACTTTCAATGAATCAGAAAGGGAAGAGAGTTAACTAAACCTTGAGCCTGATAGATGAGAGAGAAGCTTTCCAAGTCATTCTTTTTCATCTTGGCCTGTCTCCTGGGAAGATTTGTGCTAATACCCCCTTTTGCTTAAACTGGTGTGTGCACCTGTGTGCCTCTCTCTTCTGCACTCTCCATAATTGGTCCCACAGTTGAGCGCGTGGTTACATTTTTGTAGATAAAGGCGTTTGTTCAACCCTTTTGTTGGAGTTCCCTAGGGCTACCTTTGGTAATTAAATTGTTCAGTCACTTCATTATTATTCAAATTGCACTCCTTGGCTCCTCCTAGATTGTGGGAGACTTCAGAGAGATTCAGAATGGGGATGTATTTGCAAGGTATTTGACATGCTAGACACACAATAGGGTGTATTTGTGGTACTGTAAAAAAAAAAAGAAGAAGAAGAAAGGAAAAGAAAAAGAGAGACTATATCCAGGAAGAACAACCCTGTAATTTGATCATTGTCCTGGGGGCCGGAGAGTTACTCTGAAAAGCAGGGGACCTGCTTATTCTTCAGCTCTTTAAGGTGGTACTTTTGAAACTGATTTGGCAACTTGAAATTGAAGTGAAAGGAAAGCTTTGCCTCAGAGGTAGGATTCCCGAAACAAAGGGTTTCCCAGAGCCCGCTCTGGGATGTTCCCGGCTGCCCTAACCTAAAGGCAAACCCTCCCAGAACTGATCCGTTTGATTACTTCACTGGTAAAATACTCCCCTGTGACTTCTAGGATCAATCTGGAATCTTGCTATAAAATAAAAGCATTGAGTATATTGATGTGATAAGAGGACCCACAAGTGAATATTTGCTTCCCTCGAACATTACTGAAGCCAGGCCTTCCCCACTTGGGCCTGCTGCGGATAGGTGGTCTGTTCTCAGAAGTCTTGCTCTGTAATCTCAAGCTCCCGTTCTTTCCATGTGTTCCTGGCTTTGCTTTGGAACTTTAGGCCGGAATGCAGAGTCTGTCAGAACAGTCGCTTCCTAGAGTAGCAGATAGTTTCCTTGTCCAGCAGCTCTAGCAGAAGCTGTCTCTGACAAACGTCTTGCCAGCTGATACACTCCCTGGGAAGTGGCATGAGGGAGGAAGTTGGGCGTTGTGACTTCCATTCCTGAGACCCTTGACCGCCAAAGGGTCATCTCGATTTCTGATGGGCCCTGGGTACCTGTTGCGTTATAATCTGTCAATGTAAGAAACATGCAAACCTCTAGAGAATTTTTGTGAGTTTATTTGAGCCAAACTGACGACAATTGCAAAATCTCAACAGATTGAGAAATGCTCCGGAAAATGGCAGTTTTGCTCCATATTTTATATATTACAATCAAAAGAGGAGGCCTGAATGGATTATATGACATCCATTAGTGATAGATTAGGGAGGTGGGAGGAAGCAAAGCTGAGGGGTGGAGGGGTGAGGGGGAGGGCTAGAAGAATTTTGGGATTGGATAAAAAGTAAAATGATAGACACATTTTTTACACAGGTGAGTACAGGGTAGTTAACAGTCGACAGTTAACATGATAACAGTGGCAGTGAGGGGATTTGTGATCTCCCCCAGCTGTGAGTCCTGTGCTTTGAGGTGTCCAGAAAAAGGAAATCTGACATTCCAAAGGTATTTTGTCATAGATGCAAAAAGACAACAGACAGGCTCATTTAAGGTAAAGATTGACCCTTGTTAGGGAAAAATATGGGCCTAGGACCTGACTACCTGCCATGAACTGCTTTTAGTTCATTTTCATTTCGGACCATCCTGTGTGGTTACTTTGGTCTCTGAGTTTGTAAGGCTGCCACGCAGGCCTCCCCTGAGCTTGTCAGGTTTCACATGTGGCCCCTTTTCTTCCCCAAATCCTGTGTTATTTTTGGTAAAATCTACATTTATCTACTGTCAAACTTAAAAAAAAAAGGAATGTGGAAGGGTGAGGAGGGACTTACTGACTCTGAGGAAAGATGGATGTGGTGCTCTCTGAACTATGAGCAAAGAAAGCAGGACTCTAATGAGCTGTCTTCCCCCGGCACCTTCCTCATGGATTCACTTCAATGCCTGTGCTCAGTGGAAACCGGGACTTTTTCTGTGAACTTCAGAAATCTGCCGTGGGTGGGATGCAGGACTGAGCGGCATCGCTGTGCGAAAGAAAGGGAATTGAGGGTGGATGGCGTTCTTTCCATTTCCCATAGTTTTATAAGGAAGCTCTGGTTTTATTTTTAAACTGAGTACCTTGTAAGTTTTACCACATTGTGCCAAGTTTGAAAACGTGGTGCAGCTAAGGTGAGACTTAAATTGCACTTCCCTGGCACGCACTCCACATTTTATTCATGAATACCAGGAGTGTTCCCGGGCACTTCAGTTCTCGTAAGGACAGATTTGGGTGCCTCTTAACGCCCCTTTTAGGGTCGTTATCTCACCTTCCACTTTCATGCTCCAGATAAATCTCTAGCCAGAGGAGGGAAATAATTAAGCCATTGAAAACAATCGAATCAAAAATAATTATTGTTTTTGACAATGGACTAAATCTTTAGTAAATTAGTGTGCTTTAAAAACTGTAATAATAAGGAGAACAATTAGACCATATTTAGCCCTGGCTGGTGTGGCGCAGCGGATTGAGGGCCAGCCTGCAAACCGAAGTGCTGCCGGTTGGATTCCCAGTCAGGGCACATGCCTGTGATGTGGGCCGGGTCCCCAGTGGGGGTGTGCGAAAGTCAACCACACACTGATGTTTCTCTCTTTCTTTCCCCCTCCCTTCCCTTCTCTCTAAAAATAAATAAAATATTTTTAAAAATAAAATAAAAGGCCATACTCAATCAAAAAGTGGAATTGGGTCCTGGCCAGGTGGCTCGGTTGGTTGGAGCATCGTCCCATACACCAAAAGGTGGGTTTGATCCCTGGAGGGGCCACGTACAGGAGGTATTTGCTTGGTGTTTCTCTCTCACATTGATGTTTCTCTCTCTTTCTCTGTCTCTCAAATCAGTAAATGTATGGAGTGAGGATTTTTTTAAAAAAGTGAAATTGGTCTCTCCCCACAAGTCCCAATAGTTAAGGGAAACCTGGGTAAGACAGCCTCTTACCCACAGTCCAGCTAAGCACAGGCTTGTTTCCATAGCAGCCTGCATACTTGCTTAGGGTCTGAGGAAGTGACAGTTTAGGTGGTTACTAAGTGCACACACACACACACACACACACACACACACACAAGTCCAAAGTCAGCAAGTGGTACTTCCCTGATAGGTGTAAATGCTGTGAATCCAGCGATTCACATCTATCAATCATTAGTGTCAGCTTTTCCCCCCTTAAAGTGATAAAAAAAAATTACTAGTGAATTCTTCTTGCAGTTCCTTGAGAGTAAGCAGGAATCATTGTTCTCCTGATACGCCAGCGACATCAGGGGCCTTTACTGCAGCCACGACATGATGTAGAACTGAGCAAAATTTAAGAGGGGTCAAAGTTTGTGGAAAGGTAAGTCCCTTTCCTTATAATTCTGCCTTGTCCAAAAGAGTTGGGTTGACTACAGCTCTGGCCAAAGCTAATCTCGGGTTTCCTTCTGTCCCTGGAAGTACAGAGGTACATACGAGCTGGAATAGTAAAAATATGGAACAGGTTAAAATGATGTGACCAAGGCTACCCCTTTAGGCACAGAGCTTGTTTGAATACATATAGTTAGCATATTTTTATATAAGATTTTTAAAAAAGATTTTTTAAATTTATTTTTTAGAAAGAGAAAGAGAGGGAGAGAAACATCCATCGGTTGCCTCTTGCATGCACCCCAGCCAGGCACTAGCGTGCAGTTCAGGCTTGTGCCCTGATGGGGCATCAAACTGGTGACCTTTCACTTTGCAGGGCGATGCTCAACCCACTGAGCCATGCCAGTCTGAGCTGTATCAGGTGTTTTGTCAACTTGTGTCAGTGATTCAGTGTATCGTAGAATCTTGATTCTTTATTCGTATCAGATCTCTCCCATATTAATATTAGAATACACATAGGGTAACCTAATAGAAATAAGGGGCAGAAAGATCAAGTTCTGGATAAGGGATGTGGCTCTGAATTGGAAAGATCATCTTTTTTCAGTCCCAGATGACTGTCTGTCTCTCAGAGTTCACTCCCTGCTTTATTCGGTCTCCCACACCCAGAGCTATTGTTGGTGACACATTTCACTTCCTACCACAGCCGCTTCTCTCCCTACCCCGCCCCCCGCCCTCTGTCCTCATCTCTACCTC
>CM052541.1:136396896-136423198 GCA_028533065.1 Trachops cirrhosus | reverse complement strand
CTGCCAGTGCAATGTGAGAGGATTTTATAAGGGAAGGTTTGGTTTTCACATATCAATAAAAATAAATAAAAATCACCTTTATGCCTTTGAAAATATGTTTTATTTGCATTTAATCCTCCTTACTAAGTAGTTAATCACATGGACAGTGACTCTTAATGATTTTGCAGTCTCTTGTTAATGCTGCTCTCATTATGCATGTATTTAATTCCCACTTGGGTTGGAATTTCTACTGAACTCCTGAGTCTTGAATATGTAAGTAGTTCCATTGACCAGAAATGGAAAGACCCACAAATAATGGCACAAATGAACCAAGGCCTCTTCTTAAGACCATAAAAAAACAGAACCTTAAGCTTTTGTTGACCCCACAGAATACTAATAGGAAAGAAATTCTAACTTGCCCTTAAGGCTGAGTGAGCCTTTCACTGTGTGAAAGGAATGTGTGGTCACATTCCACAAAAGATGATCTCTTTACCTAGGCTTTGGCTGGCGGGGGAATAAAGCTGGGTGTGTGCACACGCACACAAATACACATGCGTGCTGACAGAGACTGATAGTTGAAATAAAAGATTCATGGGCCAAGGGATATGAAGAGGGTCACATAGCTGGTAAATGACAGAGCTGGGACTTGAACCCCAGTCTTCCATTAACCCATTACCTTTTTTTAAAAAAGATTTTATTTGTTTTTAGAGACGAGAAAGAGAAAGAGAGGGAGAGAAACATCAATGTGTGGTTGCCTCTCACACACCCCCTACTGGGAACCTGTCCCACAACCTAGGCATGTGCCCTGACTGAAAATTGAACTGGGGACCCTTTGGTTCACAGCCCGAGCTCAATCCACTGAGCAACACCAGCCAGGGCTAACCCAGTACTTTTTAAACTATTCCACTTGCTATCTCTTTGCCACCATGTTATTTTATTTTTTCATTAAATCTTTGTTTGCTTTTCCCATTTTGGACCTGTTTGAAGGTGTCACCTCTTGGAGAACTTAAGTAAAATGGCTCTCAGTTGTATAATACCTCCAAATTTATGACGTGAACTTCATTCCATGTCTCATTCTCTTCAGAGATCCCTTGAGCTCAGGAAGGCTGGGCCAACCTAGTTAGAATTATGTAAGGAGGGGCACATCGCCTTTCAATTCCCATTTTCCTGATTTCTGGCTCCGTTGCTGTGACATTCCCAGCCCCCAGATCTGCCTGGCCTAGCCCCCAGGTGGCCGGAGCTCCAGAGGCTGGATCTCTCTTCCTCTTCCTTTTGTATTTACACAGCCTACCGGTTTCCGACCCGCTCTGCCAGTTACTGATTAATTAGCCTGCAGGGGTTAAAGACTGATAACGGAAGGTTAGGAAAACCCCTCCCCTAATGCTGCTTCTTGGGGGATGAGTTTCCCTGGGATTTACGGCAGTCTGGTTACAAAGCTGGGCTGCCTGGGTACTGACAGGACCCAGTGCAAAATAGGTGAGGTGTGCTCAGTGCCTCTGACCACAGTCGATAAACTTTCCCTGGGCAGAAGGCGCATCCTCTTCATACCCAGCTAAAACTGAGACACAGAGTTTCTTTTTAAAACTTTAAGGTAATTTATCTTCAAATTCAGCTCAGTCATTTTCGTTCTGTCTCAACCAACATACGCCTGTTGGTTGTTTATTGTGGTTGGCCCAAAGGTCTCAGTTTTTACATATGTACAGAGCAAACTATTGATTTGAGGATTAGGGATGGCCCTGCCTGCTCTGCAGGTGGTCAGTAAATGGTACCTGCTGGGTGGGAAGACCAGGTTGGTTTGAGCTGCTTCTTGGTGCCCATGGCTAAAATCTCTCAAATGTGCCCTCACACTCAGCCAGGAAGATCAGGGACAAAAAGCACCAACGAGGCACGGATGGCCTTAGCAACCTGAATTCCCACGGCAAACCCATCCGCAACCTCAGTCTTATGGCCCTTCTGAGCAGCCAGAGACTTCTCACCTGGGCCAGGCACCCCAGATTCAACCAGTGCAAAGAGCATCTTGCCTTTCAATGCCATTTGGTGAATGGGCTCTTGTTCACTTGGTCTGCCCCATTGGGAACTCAGAGCTTCTTTCTCCTTTGCCCCCTGTGTCCCATGGGTCACCAGATATTATTGAGTTGATGTGAACTTCTCACAAATCCACTCTTGCCAATTTCCACAGGCTGTGCCTTAGTTTTCCCATTTCTGTTCTAGAGGAAAAGCCTTTTCTCTATTCTCTTAGGTTCTGAATTGGGGGCCTGCAAATTAAAGGGACAGAAGACAGATTAGCAAGAGAAAAACAGATATAATTACATACTAATTCATGACAGTCCACAAAAAATTTGGCTGGTAGAATTTGGGGCATATCTACCACATTAACAAAGAATGGGGAAGGGCAGAGGGACACTTCTGGGAGAGCAAATGCCTTCTTAGAAGGGGATGGTCAAAGGGCATTTATGGAAAGACAAATGGGCCCATAGGAGAGTAGTTGGGGGGTATCATAGTTTGGCGACAATGTCTGTTTGGGTGTAGTATCAACTTCTTGGCTCAGTGACAAGACGTTGTCTGTCCCTAATCTTCTGAGAGGAGATAACAGTTGTTCCTGGGGAGACTTAATGACAATTGAGTTCTTTTGAGAGGCTCTGCTGTAGGCAAATAAAGGATCAGGAATTCAAACGCCTTCAGCTCACCATAATTTTTATGCCACAGTGACTTATCTAAACCACTTCCCTTTCTACACATTGATCCCTGCTACGGAGTCTGTTTCCAGAGTGAACTTACTTAAGTGTAAATCTGATCATGTTAGTCTCCCTTAAAATCGTTAGTGATTTCCTCAGGGCTTTCAGAGTACAATTGAAACTTCCTACCATCACATTCGTGAGCTAGCCTATTACTTCTCTACATTGAATTGTGTGTGTGTATATATGTGAGCAGGACAGACTGTAAACAAGACGGACTTGAAGTAAAACGATAGTTTTGTATAGTGATAAGTACTATTAAGAAGACACTGTTATGAGCCCTGGCTGGTGTGGCTCAGTGGATTGAGTGCCGGCCTGTGAACCAAAGCAGTCCCTGGTTCGATTCCCAGTCAGGGTACCTGCCTGTGTTGCTGGCCGGGTCCCAAGTAGGGGTCATGCAGGAGGCAACCACACATTGATGTTTCTCTCCCTCTCTTTCTCCCACCCTTCCCCGCTCTCTAAAAATAAATAAATAAAATCTTTAAAAAAAATAGGAAGTGATGGGGCCTAGTTTCCATCAGAGGAGGTAAAATTGCCTCTGGGCTGTGGGGAGGCCTGACAGGTGGAGGCAGCAGCCAGTCCAGACGCTAAGGTGAGGAACCAGAAGGCCAGTGTGGCTGCAGCAGCGGGAGTTTGTGGGGAAGAAGAACCAGGTGTGGGATGAGAGGGTAGCCCACATAGGGCCTTTTCAGGCTGGAGGCATTTGGATTTTATTCTCTGTGCTGTGGGAAACCAGTGGACACTGTGGAGCCTTTTCTTGCCTCTAAAGTACATTCCCCAACTCCAGGAAGGCCACCATCTCTTCCTGGCACAATCTTTCCCTCATTTATCTCTTTTATGCCTTTTTTTTAAGACTCAGATGTTATATCTCCAGGGCATCCTCACTTAAGCCCCTACACCTAGATAGCAGTGAATTGTCAGTTTTCTTGACTACTTTCCCCTCTAATCGCCAAAGGATGAATCTTTTCTTTGTGTCTGCAGCCCCTGGCTCAGCCCTGTCTAACAGTTGGCCGACTTTCAGGGAACCTTTATGGAACAGAACAAACTGCCCTCTTGTAAATTTCACCTCCCTCCTGCAGCTTCCTCCAAGCCCTGCTGACTTTCAAAGAGCCCTCTGTGGGGTTCCATGTAGGCCCAAATCCTATAGTTCCTTTCTGTTGCCTTTTTAAAAAAAGTGCTAGCCCTTTTATTGCCCCTTTCAAAGCAGCTATCATCCTTCCTTCTCTTCACACTCTCCACCTTTCTCAGGTTGTTCTTATTCAACTTGAGTAAGTAGGTGATGTTGGCTGAGAGAGCCCGGCCTTCCCCAGGAGCCCAGGACTTTGGGGTGTTTACTTTCGTGACTTAAGCTCCCTACTTGCCATTCCCGGAAGTGGAATGAGACCTGGGAAACTCTGAGAAACACCACAAAGTTTCAGAAGCAAAGATACCCAGGTACTTGAGGTGAGTATCTGGGATAGGGAACCTCTCCTCAACAGGAGTGGCCTATAAAAAAATTTTACGTGCCGTCCACAATAAAAAATACACTTATATTGTGAACCAGCATTCACATATGCATAAGTAAACCTAGCAGTACTTACTCTTATTGTGCATGATGTACTCTGATATTTTCTAGTCTTTTCCCTTTTCCTGCAGTTTTTGTTGAATGCCGCCGTCTGATTCGAGGCTAAGGCTCTGGGTGAGGGCTGCAGTGCAGACCAGCCCTGTGACCTTGGCCAGCTTCCTTCCCACAAGCTCCTCAGGTGTGAAACAGATTTGTTTACACCTCATGGGGAGGGTAAAGTTGGTAGAAATGTCTAGCGAGGTCCCTGGCACACAGTGTGTTTCTGTACACACCAGCTGAAGTGTGTGTGTGTCGGAGGCGCCTCCAAGAGTTGATGGTACTCTTGCTCATCTGGTCCACCATTTGCCAGCGGTTTGTGTTGGTAGCCTGCTTGAAAATGGTCCACCATTTCTCCCGGGGAAAAGGGAATCAATCCCTCCAGCTGTATGTGCGTGTCATGGCTGCGTGTGTATTTCACTTCCCAGCCACTCTGTGTAGGTAAACATTGCATACACACTCCATCCCCTCCTTTCCTTGGTCTCCATCACCTCCTGCTCTCCCAGGAGGAGGACATCCTACCTCCAGGGCACCCACATGGATGATCACGACACAGAGATATTTGCAGACCCTGCTGAAAATAACTTCAAGGCTATACTTACATCCCACAATGTAAATTGAACATGATTTAATGTGGGCTTTTGCATTCTTTAACTGGAGGCAGTGTTGTACAGCAGAAAGAGAATGAATGCACAGAATTCCGATGGGACAGCCTTCAGTTTGAATGTCCCTTGGCCTTCCTGAGACTGTTTCTTCACCTGTGAAATGTGGATAACATGTATTCTTGAAGGAGTATGAATGGGACGAAGTGTGTAGAATATCTCGGGCAGGGATTGTTGTAAACTTTTATTGCGTGCGCATTTTCCTGTTCCATGCAAGGCATTGTGCCTTGGCTAACATCGGGGCTCCCCTCTCTTGGAGAGCCTCCTCCTGCTCGTCCACCTGAACCCCTTCCAAACCCTGCACTGCTGTAACTCTGTATTCATAGCCCTTGTACTCCACTGCGTTGCTCCCTGTGGCCCTCTGGGTGTTTATCGCCCGCCTTCCATTGGCTGTTTGCAAGGCACAGTAGAGCTACTATAGCTCTTTAGGTTTCCATTCTTTTCCTTGAGAGTATGTTTTTCTTAAAGATTTTATTTATTTTTTTTATTGCTTGATTTTTGAGATGGAGAACGATAGTGATTCGTTGTTCCACCCATTCACACATTCCCTGGTTGGTTCTCGTTTGTGCCCTGACTCGGGTGGAACCCACAGCTGTGGCCTGTTGGGGCAGCGCTCTAACCAGCTGAACTCCTGGTCAGGGCAAGAGTACGTTTTCTAAAAACAGTCGTATTGAGGTGTAATTCACATGAAATAAAATGAGCCTGTTTGATAAGATCTGACGTGTGCACGCCTGTGAAACCATCACTGTCAAAAGTTTCCTTAGTGTAGATGACAGTTTTTAGAATAATGTAAATGGAATCATAGAGTATGTCCTTCCGCTGGCTTTTTCCATTTAACATAGTCATTCTGAGATTTATCTATGTTATGAGTATCAATAGTTTATTCCTTTTTATGTTGAGATGCACTGCAATTTATCCATTCATGTATTGATGGACATTTGGGTTGTTCCCAGTTTTTGACTGTTACAAATAAGATTATTATGAGTCTTTGGGTACAAGTTTTTGTATGAACATATGCTTTTATTTCTTTTGGGTAAATATTTAGCAGGGGGAATGATTGGGATAATATAATAGATGTATGTTTAACTTCTTAAGAAACCATCAAACTGTTTTCCAAAATGGTTTACCATTTTACATTTCTACTAGCAGTATTTTAGAGTTCTAGTACTTCCACGTCTTTGTTAACACTTGTTACTGTCTGTCTTCTTAATTTCAGCCATCTTAGTGGGTATACAACAGTATCTCATTGTTTTGATTTATATTTTTCTGGTACTAATGATATGTTGACATCTTTTCATGGGCTTACCTTTGTTTACCTTTCATAAATCTGAGAAATTGTTCAAATCTTTTGCCCCACCCTTTTTTAAAAATTGGATTTTGTTTTCTTACTAATGAGTTTTTAAAGTTCTTTACCTATTGTGCATATAAATCCTTTTTCAGGCCCTGGTTGGGTAGCTCAGTTGGTTAGGGTTAGCGTGTTGGGACGACACCCTAAGGTTGCAGGTTCAATCTCCAGCCAGGGCACTGAGAAGACTCAACCAATGAATGCATAAATAAGTGGAACAACAAAATCGATGTTTCTCTTTCTGTTCCCACCCCCTGTCCTTCTCCCTCCCCTCTCACTTCTCTCTGTCTCTAAAAATCAATTAATAGAGAAAAAATTCTTTTAATCCTTTATCAGATATGTGATTTGCAAATATTTTCTCTCAGTCTTCGGCTTGTCTTTTTTATTATTTTAACAGTGCCATTTGAAGATTAGAAGTTTCTGTTTTGATAAAGTTTAATTTACCAATTTTGAGGAAAGGGTATCATATCCAAGAAATCTTTGTCTAACATAAGGTCATAAATGTATTCTACTAGAAGTTACGTAGTTTTAGGCATTACAGTTAGGCCTGTGAACTGTTTTGAGTTAATTTTTGTATATATATGATGTGAGATATCGACTGAATGTTTTTTAACTGGTGTCTAGTGTTGTAGCACTCTTTGATGAAAATGACTATTCTTTCTCCATGATATTGGCTTCTTATCTTAGTCAGAAATCAGTTGTCGGTGGGTTTATTTCTGGACTCCCTTTCCTGTTCCAGTGATCTGTTTGTCTATGTTTGTGCCAACACCATACTTTCTAGACTACATTTTAAGTTTCTCCAAAATAAGAACCATGTGTCATATCTTTTTGCAGAGACAACCAACATTTACCAAGCAACTATATGTTAACCAGTATGTTTACTATATTGAAAAAACAGAAACTTTAATACAACCATTTAAAGAGAAAATGTGGAGTTGAAAACCCAATTTAAGGAGTGTTTAGTATTTTGAAACTTTTGTGCTTGTCATGTAAAGTCAAAACAGTTTCAAAGATTTTCAGTGAGCTTGTGCATCTTTGAAATTTAACTTCAAGGTCTCAATTTGTAATTAAAACATAGAACAGTCTGTCAGTTTTTATCTCTTCCCACATCTGTGTTCTTCATGTCTCCCTATACATTACAATTTTTTCTTTGTTTTGCAAAACTAATTTTAAATCATATGTATGTGAATGTGTTTCTTTTCTTTTTTTCTTTTTAAAAGTTTTATTTATTTTTAGAGAGAGGGGAAGGGAGGGAGAAAGAGAGGGAGAGAAACATCAGTGTGTGGTTACCTCTCGTGTGCCCCCCACCAGGGACCTGGCCTGCAACCCAGGCATGTGCCTTGACTGGGAATCAAACTGACGACCCTTTGGTTCGCAGGCCAGCACTCAATCCAGAGCCACACCAGCCAGGGCTGCAATGTACACTTTCAATTCATTCATTCATTTGATGATCTGTGAACAGGCAGTAAATGCCAGACATATAACAGCAAAACAGATATGCTTGCTGCCCACACGGAGTTTGAAGTCTAGTGCAATGGCTAGCACTGGAAAGGGAACTGGCAACTTTTGATTCGCAGGCTGGCACTCAGTCCACTGAAGCACACCAGCCAGGGCTCACTTAATTTTTTATCTCACACTTTCTAGTGCTCTTTCCCTTTGTACTGCATTCTGAGGGAATTTGACTTTCCCATTCACTATTACCCTCTTTATCTGTGTTTATTCTGCTTTTCAATCCATTTATCTTCCCCGCAAAATTTATATTTTTATTTCCAAGATCGCTAAGGCCCCTTTTCATGACTGCTCTTATTTGGAAACTGTCCTTGTTTCATGAATGTTGTAGTTTCTCTTATCTCTGTGTATTTTGTTTATACTTCTCTGGAAAGTTTGCTCTGATTCCATTATGCACTGGGCTTCTTCAGGTGTGCATCCTTCCAATTGTTGAGTCTCTGTTCTCTTCTGTAATCTTGGCTTTCCTCCAGGGTTGGCATTTGAGGAGACGTCTGAAGGGAAGATGGTGTTGCTTCTACCTCTTGAACTCCACACACATTGTAGGGAGAGCTAGGTGAGGTCAGAGTGTTACCGAACTCTGCGGCAGGGTGGCGCCTCCCTGTTCTGGGCGTCACCAGCTGCTGGGCACTGCCTTCCCTCTCACACCCCAGCTCGTAGGCTCACTGCTCCCACCTGGAACGTATTTCAGAGGCAGGGCTGTCTAACCTATTGGCTTCTCTAGGCCACACTGAAAGAAGAAGAGTTGTCTTGGGCCACACAGTAAATACACAAACACTAATGAAAACTGATGAGCAAAAAACAAAGTTTTAAGTAAATTTACGATTTTGTGTTGGGCCGCATGTTGGACACCCTTGCTAGAGTCTGTGTGGGATGGCGTTTGGTAGGTGGATGGGCAGTGGTGCCCGGAGTGATGTATCTGCTTGGCTCTTCTCACTTTGATTCTCCAAATAATGACCTTGTTGGTTGTCTTCCTGCCCCTTCCAGGGTAAATGAGCAAGCATCTCTTTAGTACATAGAGACCCTGGTGATCTAGGCCAAGAAGAACATTGCTCTGGGGAGCCAGCACTGGGTTCTCTTCCCGGGCAGTTGGCTCAGGAAACCTCTACTCCTCACCCTCAAGGTTCCCTGCTTGCGAAGCAGAATTGTGCGGGTTTTGTGGCCTCCCCGGGATGGCATGAGAGGTAGTGAAACAGCATTTTCAGTGCTTTCCCCTTAGTAAAAGCTGGCCCCCCAAAGAGTGGAAGGATGTAGTTAACACTGTCCATATTGTGAAAAGCCGAGTTGCTTGTGAATCATAAATCACATCTTAGGCAGAAGTGAAACCCCTTGAATTAACCGCTGTGAAAGTGTCTTACCCTCATTTTTGTTTTGTGGTTTTCTCTAGTTCTGGACTTCAGCGATCCCTTCAGCACTGAGGTGAAGCCGAGGATCCTGCTCATGGGCCTGAGGAGAAGTGGCAAGTCTTCTATTCAGAAGGTGGTCTTCCACAAAATGTCCCCCAGCGAGACGCTGTTCCTGGAGAGCACCAACAAGATCTGCCGGGAAGACGTCTCCAACAGCTCCTTTGTTAACTTCCAGATTTGGGACTTCCCGGGACAGATCGATTTTTTTGACCCTACATTCGACTATGAGATGATCTTCCGGGGAACAGGAGCGCTGATATTCGTCATAGACTCCCAGGTAAAGCTCAGCCGTGGCTGCAGTGGGCCAGCAGGCCCCTCTCCCTGACACAGGCCGCCGCTCCCCTGGGTTCAGAGTTTCTTTGGTGATGGTTTCAGTGTGGGGTTTGGTTTTTAGAATTGAGAAGAGGCCTCTCTAACAAACAAGCATTTCTCATTTGCGGCTCTTGGAGTCAGCAAAGAAGTCTTTGTGCAACCCTGACGAATAACTGACGGTGTTAGGGAGCTGTGTATGAATAACTGATGGTGTTAGGGAGCTGTGTACATCGCAGCAATTTGCAGATCTAGGAACCCTCACAGATGGAGGCCAGAGACTGCGGGTACATGGTCCCCCTCTGATACTCTTGGCTGACATCTACAAAAGATCGCAGGTTCGGTGCAACAAAAGTATGTAGGCATGTCAGTTTACATTGTAAAATTCTTACTCTTTCCTGTGAAGATAAAGTTCCAAGTATGAAATTTTTCCTTCTGAGTTAAAATTATTGTAATCATTGATTACACAATTGATCACAGTAGTGCACAATTGATAAAGCAATATAACTATCATGTATTTTATAGGTAACTTAAATATAAACAGTACAATTGGAGATAATTATATCTCTTAAGGAGATAGATATTTTCCCACTTAATTCATGTATCTATGCTTGAATAAGACAGCACTTGGGATTGATTCTATTTTTGTTTTGTTCCTATAGATGTAACCACTGAAAAAACCTTGTTCACACAAATAAGTAGGTAGATATAGGGTGACATTTCATATACATTCATTCAATTATTATTATTATTTTTTAAGATTTTGGCCCTAGCTGGGTAGCTCAGTTAGTTAAAGTATCATCCTGATGCACCAAGATTGTGGTCCGATCCCCGGTCAGAGCACATTCAAGAATCAACCAACAACTGCATAAATATGTCAAACAACAAATCGATGTTTCTTCAAACCAGTTATTCTTCAAATCAGTCTTCAAACCAGTCTTCTGAATTTTCTCTTTGGCGCCCTGGGATGCTGTACCCTGAGCCTTTCTCCTGTTAAGTGGGAGCAGGGCTTGTGTTAAAGGGGAGGTGGGGAAGGGAAGCAGCAGGACCACTGGTGCATCTCAGGCAGGTCAGGATTAGAAAGAGTGCAGGCAGCGGAATCAGGACCTTGATGCTCTTCATACTCTCCATGTCCAAGTATCTTAGAAAGTGTCCATGATGTGTGGCCAGGCTGACAGTCCTTTTTTTTTTTAAAAAAATATTTTATTTATTTATTTTTAGAGCAAGAGGAAGGGAGGGAGAAAGAGAGGAAGAGAAACATCAATGTTTGGTTGCCTCTTGTGTGCCCCCCACCGGGGACCTAGCCCCTGCAAACCAGGCATGTGCCCTGACTGAGAACTGAACCTGTGACCCTCTGGTTTGCAGACTGGTGCTCAATCCACACCAGCCAGGGCGCCGATGGTCCTTTTATTGCAGCTGAGGGGGAGTAAAAGGCAACAAGTTCTACATAATGCTCTACACCCTCTGTAAACTCAGGTCCAGACCTTTTCCTGAAACCGTGGGCCTGCAAAGAGACAGGCAGGCCGAGCACTCCCAGCCCTTGCAGGAGCATGGGTCTAGTTAGCGGGGAAGGGTGGGAAGGCTTACTTAGTCATAATGGTTCTGAGCCCACACTTGGAAAACTGTTCTCTGAGAAGACCGCTCATGCCAGAGAACAGTCATGGAACTAGGCATTTAATATAATATTGAAATGTTCACCTAAAGCCTTTTAGTTTCAAGTGACTGCACTTGGACATCTAGTATAGTACAGGAGCCTGGCTGTACTGACCTTTCTGTGGTTAGAAAGGGTTCTTTCTTTGGTGGTGGGGTATAGCTGCGGGAGACATTTAAGTTCCAATGCCTGATCTGGGAAAAGCAAGCAGTGCCTCTCCGCCCTTGGACTCGTCCAGAAGCATGTGCTTGTAAGACACCAGCATCAGGTCCAGGGCCTGCTGTCAGTCGCTGCTTTTCTGGCTGTCCCACTTGTGCTGACCTGTTTTCTGGCCCATCTGTGGCCTTGGCAGTATCCCCTGCCTTCCTGCCTCAGGTCTGCCAGCACCATAAATTAGGAGCCTGGTGCTGGAGGGGAGGGGCTGGGGTGTGTACATGCTGCTTGCTGCATGGGAGGTGAGGCTCTGGGGATGTCATGGTCACCTGTCTCTTTTAAGTTCCGTTTTTTCCCCCTAAGTCACATGACCACCGTTTCCATAGTTATTGAACTGGGTAGTGGCAGCCTGTGAGTGAGTATATTCTCTAACCAGTGGCTAGTGGATTTCAAGACAGTGACTTCGTAAGTAAATACTTACTTCCATACCACATTGTGCTTACCTAGCAATTTGCATTTATGGAATTCACATTTCCAAAGCAAATCTATGTCAGGTATTTGTATGATGGCTATAATTGGGCTAAAATAGGTATACTTGCCTATGTTTAAATTGCAGCGATAATTTAAAAAGTTTTTTTTATTGATTTTAGAGAGAAAGAGGAAGCAGAGAGAGAGAAAAACATTGATTCGTTGTTCCATTTATGTATGCGTTCATCCTTAACTTGCAACCTTGGTGTGTCAAGATGACACTCTTAATGAACCAGGCCAGGGCCATAATTTGGTTTTAATTCTACCAGAACTTGAAAGGAGACCTTCAGTTTGGGTTGGTAAATGTGTTTTTTGTTTTATTTCGTGTTTTTTTATTTGTGTTTTAGCTGTAAGGCAGAGAAAGGTATAAGAATGCTTACAAAATTCATCTTTTAAATTATGCATTTAAAAAAGGGCCCTGGCCAGGTGGCTCAGTTGGTTGGAGCATCGTCTGGGACTCCAGAAGGCTTCGGGTTCGATTAAAGTTGGGGTACACGCCTAGGTTCTATTCCTAGAGCAGGGTGGGGGGCTGAGGGGCAGCCAGTCGATGTTTCTCTTCTCTCTCTCTGTCTCCCACTTCCCCTCTCTCTCTCCCTGAAATCCGTAAAACATGTCCTTGAGTGAGGATTTAAAAAAATCATATTTGTGGGAATCTTTATAAGATGTGATTACAAGCACTAAAAGACGAGCACATGTGCCCCAGCCAGGGTGCTTCAGTTGGTCAGGTGCCGTTCCACAAACTGGAAGGTCACTGGTTTTATTCCCAGTCAGGGAAGGTGCCTGGGTTGCAAGTTCATGCTGGTCAGGGCCCTTATGGAAGGCAACCAATTGATGTTTCTCTCTCTTTCTCCCTCCCTTCCCCTCTAAAATTAAAAAAAGCAGCAGCAGCAGCAGCACACATTAGGGAAGTCTCTCAGCAGCACTTGATCATCATTTTCTTTATTCCTAAGCAGTGCTCTGGTGGTCTGACACCTTATACTTTTATTGTTGCTTGTGAATTCCTCACAAACACAGGACTGCCATATAAATATATCACCACAGAGAAAATGCGTCCTTGCAGAATGTTGTATTGGGTTGGCCAAAAAGGTCATTTGTTTTTTTTTCCATAAGACGGCTCTAGTAGTGCTTAGTTGTCTTTAACTTCATTCGAAACAATTTTGTTAGAGTGTATTGTGATAGCTGTCCTATCAGCATTCATTTTAAAAAAGATTTATCAAAATTGGGGAATTTTTGTGTAGCCATTTTAATATGGAAGATGTTTTTTATATGAAATAAAAAAGCATATCGTGCTTTTTTATTTCAAGAAAGGTAAAAATGCAACTAAGATGCAAAAAAGATTTGTGCAGTGTATGGAGAAGGTGCTGTGACTGATAGAATGTGTCAAAAGTGGTTTGAGACATGTTGTGCTGGAGATTTCTTGACGGACAATGCTCCACGGTAGGGTAGACAGTTGATAGTGATCAAATTGAGACATTAACTGAGAACAATCAGTGTAGAACCATGTGGGAGATAGCCAACATACTCAAAGTATCCAAATCAATGAAGTTATTAGTGATAATGAAAAATGTGTTTTTTATTTTGCGGAAAAAACCGTACAGACTTTTTGGTCAACCCAATAAAATAAAAGAAAGAAAGCACCGAGAGTCACTTTCCCACAATCTAACTGCAATGCCACCAGCCCCCTAGCAGAGCCCACAGAGCACACCACAGCTCCAGGCCCCCTGCGGCCCCCGGCAGCCACTCCACATGTGCTTAGGGACACACATGTCTATGACTCCTAGATCTAATTTTGGATTAAAACTAGGCAGTATATTTTTTCTTTATTTTTACTTGTCATAGACGATAATGACAAACACAGTAGGAAAAGTCATCCACAATCCCTCTGCTCTAATAAACCAAGTATTTTTCCTTTTAATGTCGTTTATAATCCTGTGGCTAACATACTATGTCACCAGTTAATTGGTAGTCAGACCATTTTACATGCTTGGCAGGGAGGTTAGAGTAGCCATTTCTAATCCTTTGAGCAGTGATGCTCTCTTGACATTGTCTAGTTTTGCTCACAGACATGTCCCTATAACTCCCTTTCTGCTTGTCTCAAAGTCATAAGCAGTAACACTTTTTTGAGGTTAATATATGTACAATAAAACAGCCTCATTTTAAGTGAATAGTTCAGTGAGTTTGACAAATGCGTTCACCTTGTAACTACCTCACAATCAAGGCGTAGAATATTTCTACCATCTGCAAAAGATTCCTTTCTGTCCTTCCTCAGACAGCCCCCAAACCCCAGCCCCAGCGCACTGTGGACATGCTTCCTGTCACTATGGATTGATTTGCCTTTTCTGGAATTTTATATATGTGGAACCATTCAGTGACAACTTTAGTTTTTATTTGAGACACTTTAGGGTATTCAAGAAGTGCTGCAAATTATTCATCCAGAGTTTTTCCGATATGCTTAATCTGCTAGCCCAGAGTCCAAAATTTTCTTTCATTTTAAACAACTCTTCAGAGTGTGAGGATGAGAAAGATCCCATTTGCTATTTGTCTGTCTTTATAGTTTATTAGTGTCTTTAATATTTTGATTTATATAGAGACTCGGGATACATTTTACTAATTCAGTTTGGGGAATGGGAGAATGCCAGAAACATCCCCTGCTTTATTGGCTTTCTGTATTTGTCCAAGTTTGGAATCAAAATAGGAGGTGAAAGCACTTTGAATTCTGTCTTTCAGTCCCTTTCCTTTTTTTGCTATAAAAATAAGACGTGTTCACACCTTCAGATTGGCAATAATTAGGAGACCTGACGACACTGAGTGTGGGTGGGCGTCTGGGGCACCAGGTGCTCTTACACATTGTCTGGTCAGATTCAGGGAGCTCATTCCTATGGCCAATGTGTCAGTGTCCCCACTGAGCCCAAGGCCTTGCAAGCAGACACAAAGATGCATGTGGGAGACTGCCCGCATGGTCATTGTCTGGAAACATTCTGAAAGCCCATCAACAGGTATCATAAGTGATAAACTGTAGACCATCCATACAATGAGGTTTTACAGAGCTGTTAAAAGGAGTTATGCATTTCACTATAGGTGAATGTCACGGACATATTTTGAGTGAAAAAGGCAAACTGAAATATATGTGTAACTTGATATTTTTGTAAATTTTAGAGCAATGTAAATTAATTCTGTTTGTTGTTTAAGGAGTTATGTATGTAGTGATATATGAAGAGATGAGTGAGAACAAACACTGAACTTGGTACAGCGCCACCTCTGGAGGATGGAGGTAGAGCCATCGGATGGACTGGGAGGAGGGGGAGAAAACCACAGGGCTTCAGTGTCTTGATGGTTTATTTCTTTCTTTTTTAAAGTTTTTTTAAAAATTTACTGATTAGCGAGAGAGAGAAACATCTTTTGTTTTTCCATGTATCCGTGCATTAATTCTTGTATGTGTCCTGACCGGAGATCGAACCCACAACCTTGGCATATCAGGATGATGTTCCAGCCAATGAGCTACTTGTGAGGGCTGATGTTTGATTTCTTAAGCAGAGAGACACATGTACAGGTGTTCATTATATTATTATATAGGAGTCGTCTGTAGGGAGGAGGAAAAATAGTATTGTGTTATTTGAGTCCATGATTGTAGATCATGGGTCAGCAATCTTTTTCTGTCAAGTGCCACATGGTAAATATTTTAGGCTTTGCAGGCTATACTATCTCTGAGGAGTTTCCACAGAGGAAAACTACTCAGCTGCCATTGTAGCATGGAAGCAGTCATAGATACTTTGTAAACAAACGGCCATGGCTGTGCTCCAATGAAACTTTACTTACAAGCCACAGCATGGGGCCCAGTTTGGCTGCTGGACGCCAGTGGTTCTTAAAAGTTTTTTCTTCCTGGCTCCTTCCCATCCTCCCAGTGACCCATACCATATTTTCATCTCTCATTATTCGTTACAGTTTACCAAGACACTCAAAAATCTGGGAGGAATTGTATTGCAAGGGAGGTCCTAGGTGACCCTTGTGAACGAATTTTCAATTCACAAAATTGCAACTCTGATCTTTGTGATTGCCACCAAGCTGGTCGTAACTGCCTACAGCTGTGCATTTCTGGCCTTTCTTTGTCATCTTTTGTTACTAAAACTTAAGTTTTCAGTCTTGAATTCTATGAAACCAGCTTTTATTGGGCTTTTCCCAAATATTTTTGGAGGTTGTACCCAGATGGTTTCTAAATTAAGAATGAATGTGGAAAGGACAGAAGTGGTTAACTGTGAGGCGAGGTGCTGGAAAGTTCAGTTAGCTTGATGGGGGGTCATTTCACAACATATATGTATATCAAAATGTCACATTGTACACTTTAAGTGTACACTATGTTTATTTGCTAAGTATTCCTCAGTAAGGCTGGGGAAGCCCTGGCTGGTGTGGCTCAGTGGGTTGGGCACCGCCCTAAGAACCAAGAGCCTGTGGGTTTGAGTCCCCATCAGGGTTGCGAGCCTGGGTTGCAGGCCAGGCCCCTGGTTGGAGGCGAGCGAGAGGCTATCAATCAAGGTTTCTCTTGTATGTCAATGTTTCTCTCCCTCTCTTTCCTCCTCCCTTCCCCTCTCTCTAAAAATAAATAACATCTTTAAAAACAAAATAAAGCTGGGAAAAAAAAGAATGTGTGTGAAAGGCAACCTGGAAGGGTTTAGAAAGCACAGCAGCCTGCCCTAACAGGAGTGTACCTTTGTTCCTAGGATGATTACATGGAGGCCCTGGCCCGGCTGCACCTCACCGTGACCAGGGCCTACAAGGTAAACACTGACATCAACTTCGAGGTGTTCATTCATAAAGTGGATGGTCTGTCAGACGACCACAAAATTGAAACCCAAAGAGATATCCATCAGAGGGCAAACGATGACCTTGCAGATGCTGGATTAGAAAAAATTCACCTCAGGTGAGAAAAGAAACCCCTCGGAGATCACAGCAATGAATTAAGAAAAGCAGATTTGGGGTCCAGAGTCACCAGAAGTGGGTTGGCGTGGGCAGGAATTTACCTGTTTACCCCGTTTTGTGCTGTAGACATTGGGATAATCTTTGGGAAAAGCAAGCTTTCCATGTGCTAATTCTAATCTTTGGGAAAAGCAGTGGCGTTTTAAATACATATATATTTTTAACAAATGGTCAACGCTAAGGTTCTTCCCGCATTTGAAAAACACATTCAAATAAAACCCATGAGCATAATCCAGGAAGTTAATTGATGCTGAAGTTTGCAATTCTTGATACAGATGGTAGTATCTAACTCTGGAGATGTTCAAATAGAAATAGTCACAGAAGAAAACCTCTTCTCTGCCATGTTTTGTGGGGTGCTACCTGTATATCATTTTGCAGATTGGAAAATGGCAAACTTAGGTTTTTCAATATGAATAAGGTAACTGTTACTGCCCTGCGAGGCATGGGCACAGATGACTTGGTGCGCATTCTCTTGCAGAATGTACGGAAGCTGGTATGGACACATACTATGCATTTTTTAAAAATATGGAACTCTTCACAAGTTTGCATGCCATCCTTGCTCAGGGGCCATGCCAATCTTCTCTGTATCATACATGCATTTTTAAGCTTTCCGGTTCAGCCATTCAGCAGATGAGAGCGGGCCCAGTTCTTGTTTTTTGGGTGGTAGGGAGGAGTGGTCTATTAAGTAAGACATGTTCGGTTTTTACCAAGGCCATTTCCATTACTGAAGGGGGCTAGACTCTGTGTGTAAGAGGTGTAGACACAGAAGGCAGGGGACTGGTGTTATGACAGAGCCTAAGAAGTCTATTCCTCTGTCAAGGGGAAAACGTGATGAAATACTGTTTCCTCTTTCAGCTTTTATCTGACAAGCATATATGATCATTCAATATTTGAAGCTTTTAGCAAAGTGGTTCAGAAACTAATTCCACAACTCCCCACCCTGGAGAATTTGCTAAACATCTTTATCTCGGTAAGTAAATAATACTATTCTGTGAGTGTCATTTGCAGAATTGAATAACATTGCAAGAGTGAAAATGATCTTACTTCTGCTTACTCTTACAGCATTCAAGATCACTAAAGTATTACTTTTGGAGGTTGCTCCTATTGGTTGTTTTAGGCAACCATTCAGTGTTAAGAGAGTCCTCCCTGAGGCAGGGAGCATAAAATTTGGTTTGGCAATAAGATATATACTGTTAAGACTGATTGATGAGCTGGCCGAATGAGTCTTATAAACTACCAGCTCCGCAGAGTAGAATTGAGGCAGACCTGTTGGTTGTCCTCACATTAGTTCTCACTGCGCAGTTTGGAATTTGCTTGTTTAGATTCTTAAATTAATTTTTTTAATGTAAAATTAGTGTCTACTTGGCCTCTACTTCATTTGTTTACTTATAGTAAGTAATTTGTGATAATTAATTCCACTTTTCATTTCTTATGCAAGTTCATTATAAAGAAGTATATGACAATGAGGTTTAAATTGTAATAAAATGGAACAACCTGAAACTTCAGTAACTTAATTTTTGCTCATTCATTTTTTACATAGCAGATGGCATGTAGTTTTATGTAACCATGACCTGGTCTGAAATCAGCTCTTGCTCTAAGTCAGCATCTTCTTTTTGTTTTAGAATTCAGGAATTGAAAAGGCATTTCTATTTGATGTGGTCAGTAAAATTTATATTGCAACTGATAGTACCCCAGTAGACATGCAGACCTATGAACTCTGCTGTGATATGATCGATGTGGTTATTGACATCTCTTGTATTTATGGGTAAGTAAAATATTCTTACAGGCTACAGTCAAGCCATACTTCTCTCATAACCTTTGAGATATTTTGCATTTACTTATTTGCTTTTAATACTTTTGTTTTAAATGACTGAGATCTATAAATATATCGTTTAGCATGCAATAATAACAACAAGTAATTATCGAGTAAATTCCTGGCATTATGCTAATAAACTCATTGCACACATTATATCATTTAACTCTCTACCAGTCCATGAGGCGGGAATCACTATCCCCACGTTATGTATTTATTTAATCCCCACTGTAAAGCTGGGAAAACTGAGGTTTACCCTGGTTAAATTTCTAACCTTTGCTCACACAGTCAGTGAGGGATGAAACTGGAACCTGAACTCAAGTCTAACTGGTTCCTGGGGTTTCCCTGCTGCAGCCCTGCCGTCCTATCGCAATGTTTTGCACACTTAGGAGAGACTAACAGGGTCCTTGAACTCTAAATAAGTATCTCATATTGACAGTAGTTCTATTATATTTTTTGTTACAGGAGATAACTGCTGGATTGTTTTTAAAAAATATATTTTTATTTTTATTATTCAATTACAGTTGACATTCAATATTTTATTGGTTTCACGTGTACAGCATAGTGGTTAAACATTTATATAACTTACAGAGTGATCCCCTCAGTAACATACTTCTGAATTTCCTCTATTGTGAGTGGCAGAGAATTTTAAAACTAAGCCAACAACATTACCTATTTATTATTATGGGCTTACATTCTTAGAAAACAAAACTTTTTGTATACTTAAAATCATATAGAATAAACAAGGAGTGGGTGAAAATGATTGTTACCAGGTATAGAAACAATTCCACATAACCATAAATTTGCTGAATGGATGTCCTAAAGAGTGAATAAGTGTGAACTCCTTTGTCTTATCGAGCCATCGCGTTGTTGCTGCCTATTTACATTGGATTTAAATTCTCATCCAGTCATTGACGACTTTAAGCTTTTGTTCATCTTCTTTGCTCTCTGTGACCTGCTTTATGTGTAGCCTCCTTTTCTGTGAGTCTCAGTCTTGCCATTTCTCTCTTGCAGTGTCTGAAAATCCTTGCCTACTGAGTTGAGATTCTCTTTGTTAACTCGGTTATACACACAGCACACAGAGTCCCTTCTGTGGTGAGAAAGAGGAAGTGCTACTTCACAGAACTGTAGTGAGGATGAAATATCACTAGGTTTCACTGGCAAATCCTGATAAATATAGCTGCTATTATTATTATTATTATTGTTGTTGTTGTTATTATTATTATACCACCATCTGGCTTTAGAAATAGACCTTATTTCCTAAGATTATTGCCCTACAGTAATCTATTATTTTTAAACTGTAAGTCAATGACCTTGAAATAGCCATGAATCTGAATGTACCCAGATTACAGTCTAGATTGCTATGTTAATCAAGTACAATGAACAACACAGTTAATCTTGCATATATTTAACAATATGCATAATCATTATTGTGCCATATGGCAATTAGATGTAAGTGGAAAGTTGTTCATGTGAAAGACGTTAATCAGAGTTACTTCTGCCCAGCTGAAACAGGCAGGGGAGGGAGGGATTGGAGGAGGAGGGAGTGGGCCCTGCTGTCAGGTTGTTTCTATGGTAGAGCACAATGTTCCTGAGAACCCGCCGGGTTCAGTGGGAACCAGTCTGGGTCACAAGTGGGGCAGGGACTCGCCCTGGGGTTTCCTCGGACTGTTTGCAAGGAGCCAGCCCAATTCATGGGGAGGGCTGGGGGAGGGCTGGCGATGTGTGTGGCAGCCCAGGAAGCAGGCTGGCTGCCAGTTCCCAGCAGCTCCCTGGAGACCAGCAGGGTTTAGAAGCAGGTGACCTGGTGCCTCAGTCCAACTGCTCAGGAATCTCAGCTGAGCTTCTGCTGAGGCCAGCAGCTACACACACACACACACACACACACACACACACACACACACACACACAGACTTCAAAATACACTCTATCCCCATGTGTTTTTATGGCTTTGTAGATGGAAATAGGACTAGTAGAAAATAGCTGTTGCAGTTGTAAAATTTCACCAATATCTACTTGTAATTTTGTTGGTCTTTTTTGTTTTTCTAGAGTTTGTTCAATCAATGTTTACTTTTTTCTAATTATGAATGTAATCTATGCTCATTGTAGAAAATATGTAAATATAAAAAATAAAATGAGTCCATAATAGTCCATAATCTTATGATGTAGAAACAATCACTAATATTTTTATGTATTTTATTCTTATTTCTGTGTAATTTTTAGGATAATGTGGTCACTTTGTATATTTAATATTTTACCCTGCTTTTTTCATTTAACATTGTCACTTAAGAATTTTCTTGTATAAATGCTGTTAACAAACAATGCTTAGTGTGTATATAACATAGCATTATATTTACTTGGAAATTTTAAATTCAGTTTTCTTCATTGGTTAAAATTTTTTAATGTTTCAGTTTATTTTCAGAACATTATTTATAAGCAAGAGAAGTTCAGTCTGGAAAACTAGTAACTAAAAATAGCACAAAAGAAGTTAAGAATTCTGTTAAAACATCTTTAACAGCTGAGGTTTAACACTTCTTAAAATTGTTCTTCACTGTTTTGATAGGTTAATGAGGGGGACCCCCAAAAAAACCCAAAATAATTTTTTTAAAGATTTAATTATTTATTTTTAGAGAGAGGAGAAAGGAGGGAGAAAGAGAGGGAGAAAAAACATCAATGTGTGGTTGCCTCTTGCACACCCCTACTGGGGACTTGGCCCACAACCCAGGCATGTGCCCTGACGGAGAATTGAACTGGTGACCCTTCGGTTTGCAGGCTAGCCCTCCATCCACTGAGCCACACCAGCTAGGGTAAACCCCCAGAATATATTTATTAAAAATTGTATATTTATTCTTACATGTTTAAACTTCAGTCACGTTCAAAGTACTCTCCATTTGATGCAATACATCTCAAGATGTTTCTTCCACTGCTGAAACAGTGTTTGAACTTGTCAATTTTGGTGCCTTTTAGTGTTTCTGTCGTTTTTTGTTTCAGCTCTGCCACATTGGGAAAATGTTACCCTCAGGGTGGGGCACAGGGGTCATGCTGTTTTTGGTCGGAAACTGCTGAACACTTAGTGTGGCACAGACAGGTACACTCATAAATTACCCATCATGAAATGGGCAAACACACTGAGTCTTCAAAATAAAAACCACTGAAACCAAACACAGCCTCTCATAACAACACCAGCTGGTACACTGATACAGGTGGGTCCTAGAACACTCACCTAGTGAGGGAAGCCTTTACTACAAGGGGCCTGCCCTCCAGAAGATAATTCCGGGGTTTTTTGTCTTATCCCTCGCATAGTGAGTTGAATCCTTTTATAATAAACTAACATCCACAATTTACTTTTAAGTAGCCCTGCGTGTACATGGACTTTGGCCAGCTGTGTCTGCGGTGTTGTGGATGAGATGAGACAAATTCACATGTACTACTGAAGTCCTGTGGAGAAAAAGGGACCTCCCGGCCACTCTCTCAAGGGGAGAGTGCCTCGACCCTTGCTTGGACAAGCTTTTTGTTGGCTTTCTGATAGCATACATCAAAGAAGATTCTCATTCATTATGCTCAGGTTTGCTTTAGGTGATTACCTTTACAGATAACAAAGGAAAGGATGTTACTGATTACTTCCTACAGATTAACAAGGAAAAAATGTTGCAAATGCAAGGGCAGATAACAGTAATTGCTCTGGTTCCACTTCTGTCCTTGGGAGAATTAGCACAGACTTCAAGAAGTTACTTTAAAGATATGCAGTAAGCATTTGCTGCTTCAACTCAGGGTGAGGGAGTTTTAGCAAGAGCAAGCCTCAGAGCGGCCTAGGTGTAATGCAGGCCTGGTCTCCCACGGGAGAACTGATCCATACCATAGGTTTGGCGTCCTGTGTGCCGCCACACGCCTATGGGCTTTCCAATAGGGCTGGGCTACATTTGCCATTCCACGCAGATAGATTCCCTGTATCACCCTACCCCCTTGTGATATTTATGAGATTAAAAGCATTAGCTCTAAATTTGGTCAGATGAGTTTGAGGTCCTGGCTGGACCCCATCATCAGCTTTGACCATGTTCTCTTATTTCCCCAACCTCAGTTCCTCTGTCCCTACCTCAGAGTTCCTGTGCCAGACAGCATAATGCACGGTAAGAACTCAGAACCATGCCCATCACAGTGCAGATTCAGTAAGTGAGGGCTCTTACTCTGCAAAAGTGATAAGGTTTAGTAGCAGCTGAATTATTATGCTGTATGAATAAGGCTTATTTAGGACAATTCCAATTAAGTCAGATTTCTGGTCAATTATTTATAAGTTTTGGAAGTAAAAATAAATCAGAAAAGGTAGACTTGGTATGGGAAAGTGCTCCTTTGCTTATGAGGAAAGGATACATAACGCCTTGATTGCAACAGTGTTTTAGAGGGTCCGGGTTCTGTCAGTAAGGCTGTGGGGTTCAGAATGAGTAACCCCCAGTTGTACCTCTGCAGTGTGCACATTGTTTCAGAGTAAAAGGCAGACTTTAGCCTCGCACTGAAAAGAAACTTCTGCTGCTCCCTTAACAATCTGGAGAACTTGAATTAGGGGCCTTGCATACAATAAAAGATTATCAGTGATAACCTTTTTGACTCATCTATATGGCAGGACAAACATTTATTTGTTAAAACATCTGTTCTTTTTATCAGCCTGCAATAACCCTTTGACACCCCCAAGGAGCATAACCTCATCCCTTGCTTCGGATGTCTGATAGAGCTAGAACCCCGTTCTGTCTCTCGACCTCTTGTGCACCTGAGGTCTCTGGTCCTCTCAGGTGTGCAGGGCTCCCATACTATGTATGTGTTAAATTTGCTTATTTTCTCTTGCTGATCTGTCTCATGTTTATTTATTAGAACAGCCAGAAGAACTTTGAGAGTAAAGTTTGTTCCTCCCCTAGAAGGCCAGAGTAGTAGTAGTAGTAGTAGTAGTAGTAGTAGTAGTAGTAGTAGTAGTAATAATAGCAATTAACATGCATTATGCATTTTACTTAGTCTCAGCACTGTGCTCAGTGCCATATATATATTATTTCATTACCTTAGGACACTTTGAAGTAATTACTGTTATATGCAGATGAGGAAATTGAGGCTCAAAGAAGTTAACTCCACTTGCCCAAGTTTACCTAGTGAGCAAGTACTGGTAAGCTGGGATTCAACCCCACGTCATCTGGGTCTGCAGGCCAAGTGAAATAAGCCAATCAGAGGAAGGCAAATACCATATGATTTCACTCGTATGTGGAATCTAATGAATAAGATAAACAAAATAGAAAGAGGCTCACAGATGGAGAATAGACTGGTGGCTGTCAGAGGGGAAGGGGATTGAGGGGCTGGGTGAAGAAGGTGAAGGGATTAAGGGAAAAAAAAAACTCATAGTTGTTGTCTGCTGGCACAGACGACAGCATGGTGATTACCAGAGGGAAATGGGGGTGGGGAAGGTGGAAGAGAGTGAAGAGGGGATAAGTGGAGACGGAAGGAGACTTGGCTTGGGTTGCTGAACACACGAAACAGTATACAGATGATGCATTATACAACTGTACACCTGAAACCTAAGTAATTTTATTAACCCATGTCACCCCAATGAAATCAATAAAAAAATAAGTAGACCAATCTATTCATTTAACATTTTATTTTAAAAATATTTCAAACCTGCAGAAAATGTGCAAGGATAGTACAGTGAATTCCTACATACCCTTCATTGGGAGTCACAAATTTTTATCAATTTGCCATATTTGCTGTCTCTCTTTTCTGTTCTGTATTGTTTGTTTGCTTGTGCTGAACCATAGGGAAGTTGCAGACATGATCCTTTGATCCTTGCTGTTCGAGCATCTGTCTCTAAAGAACAAGGACATTCTTTTACAGGACTACAGTTTAATTGTCCAAGTAAACATGTGTAGTAGGGCTATATTACTCTATCATCTAATGTGTAGCCCATACTCACATTTCACCAGTGGTCCCACTTCGGGCTTTTATATTGGTTTCCGCCTGGTGTAGCCTGGCACTTGCTGCCAGGTGTCTTTAGGCTTCTTTAACCTGGGGCACTTCTGCAGTCCTTGGTCTTTCATCAGACCGTGCGTGTGACAGCCTGGTGATTCGGTCAGGAGAAAACAAGAAGCTCTTGGGGGCCACCGTGGGGAGGAGGGCCAACCCCCATCCCTCACCTGTGCCACTCAGGTGCCCGGAGAGTGGCCCAGCTGCCGCAGCAGCCACTCCTTGTGTCAGTAGGAAAGTGACCGTCATGCAGCGTGTACATTCTTGTGAGTGTGTGTGTGTGAGATCTTTAGCTGAAAGACACTGTAAGTGTGAAGTACTTGCCATTGTTCTGTGTGGTAAAGCCGGTCTTTGTTGCCAGGTTACCATTTGTACTTCTTCCCCAATGGTCACATATGTTTTGGTTTCTCTCCACATTTAGTCTCAAAGAAGATGGAGCAGGAACCCCCTATGACAAGGAATCAACAGCCATCATAAAGCTGAATAATACCACGGTTCTTTATTTAAAAGAGGTGACGAAGTTCCTGGCTCTTGTTTGCTTTGTC
This sequence comes from Trachops cirrhosus, assembly GCA_028533065.1. Taxonomy (NCBI): domain Eukaryota; kingdom Metazoa; phylum Chordata; class Mammalia; order Chiroptera; family Phyllostomidae; genus Trachops; species Trachops cirrhosus. The sequence continues at coordinate 136,398,001 of CM052541.1, read as the reverse complement.
AGAGAGGAAAGCTTTGAAAGAAAAGGTAATTTTTTTGTGTGTGATTTAAATGAAGCATTTCAATTCAGCCTAATACTGCCTTTACTGCCTGCTGAATGTGGATGGGGAGCAGCATGCCTCTGGAAGCTTCCAGGCTTCAGTCACAGGCCCCCATGGCTCCTGCCCACATCAGTCAGGGGTTGGGGATCCACGAACCAGCCTGCCCTGTAGTGAAAGCTCCCTGGGAGGTGGGAGTGGAAACAACTGTTTTCCCAGGGGCCTTAGCTTTTCTGGGGGCGAAGCTAACTGGGGTGTTGCCAGGCTTAAGGTTTCTTACCAAGAAACCTTACCAAGGCCTCCCTCTTGGTCCATACCTCTAGGTTTTTGGGGGTGTGCGATGCCTTGTGCTCCCATTTAAAGGAGGGGACTCATGCAACATGAAAGCTGGACAGTCTTTAACTTCTCTTCAGCTTCTGCATATTCTTCAGTCCTCAAAACACAGGGATGGTATCATGATTCCGAAAATAGAAGGCATGAATATACTTAATAACACCACCAGATATCTCTTGAGTTTTATTTTAAAACCAAAGCAGTTAATCTAATAGAGATATTCATTTCCCCACTGCTACCTAAACTGGGAAGTACCACCTTAGTGCAATGGGTAGGGGTGTTTGCTAGTAAAGAGGGTATGATCCACCAATCTGTGGGGTAAAAAATTCCCTACAAAGTGGCAGTAGTAACATTTGCTGAAATAGCTGTTTTTTCCTTATAAAGTAATACATGTTCATTATAAAAATGCTTTGAAAACTTAAGAAAGTATAAACAAAATAAAACCTCTCAGTTTCACCATCTAGAGCTAAACTCCACGTTAAATTTCTCAAGTTTGCTTTCTTTCTCCTCTCCCAGCTCCCTTTCTGCCTCTCATCCTCCCTGCCATCTTCCTTCATCTCTTCTTTTTTTTTTAAAAGATTTTATTTATTTATCTTCAGAGGGGAAGGGAAGGAGAGAGGGAGAGAAATATCAATGTATGGTTGCTTCCTGTGCATTCCCTGCTGGGAACTGGCCTGCAACCCAGGCATGTGCCCTGACTGGGAATCGAACCGTGATCTCTTGGTTCACAGGCCCG